>JAJLRJ010000008.1:8764487-8956987 GCA_024195265.1 Dendrophyllia cribrosa | reverse complement strand
GATGTTCTTGCTAGTATTTGTCAGTTGCGGTATTCATGTCTGCTGAGATCAAGAAATGGTTCAGTTTGCAGCTTGGAAACAAAACAACTGACGCATTCATCACGACTTTCTACCGAAATGGAAATGGTTGCTTAAGCTTTTTCAGTTAAAAGCTGTTACAAAACATTTCTTCAATATCTTCAGTGATGTTCCTTGCGAAATCGGGATGAATTTTCATCGAGTTATAACATTTGGATTGCTTTAAACATACAGCTTGTTAAGACTGGATGTCACCTTAAAATAAGGTAAAGATATTAATTCAGTGTTGTCATTATTATTTTATTGGTTCAAAATATTTGTATTTAAGCTAATTAATTTGTTCACCCGTAAAACGAGAAAGGGCAGTTTTGGCCAATGATGCACCGCATTTTGAATGTGGGGATTGTGTTCAAATTCACGTTATGTTTGTTAGCCATATCAGTTTTGATTTGTAGCCAGATTGGTGCCTTAATTGTAGAAGCTTATAACACAAACTATTTGGTTGGATTACGATACGATTGCAGCTAGGAAATTGAGTTGAGCATCAGCAGTTAAGCATTTAATTTCTCTTTGGTATAAACTTGAAATGCATCTTCAAATTCGCGTAAGCCTTCTTTGAATCCGTAATCGTTTCACTTAACTTCATAAAAATTAACGTCATAAAAACATCAGTTTATTTTTTCAGCAGCCAACTCAATAGTAAGAATCCTAAGAATCGTCTTCAATTTTCCTGAAAAAAAAGTAACTTAAAGAATGTTTGTAAGCTTTCTATAAGCTTCGTACTAAAAACTGATTTGCTTCAAACTTATTGACATGGATATATTAAAATGTATTATTCATAAGCTATGTCTTCTACTTCTCAAATTAATAAACGCTAGCAAGTAGAAATGGCATCAAATACGTTTATGTGTGTTTCAGTGGATTTTAGCGAACTTGCGCCGGTTTATGGAAGCGGCCGCGTTGAGAAAATTTCTTATGATAGAAAAACTGTTAAAATTAAAGAGTGATCTCAAACCAGCCTGTTCAGGGACCGTAAGCTACTTCCATTCGAAGTATTTTAGAGCATTTTTGGCTTGAAGGAAAAATCATAAACTTCGTCAGGTATCAGTGGCGAACTTTAGATCGATCGGACTACGAGTACGAGATTGAGTACGAGTACGACTTTTCAAACCTAGGTCGCGTGCTCTAGATAATCATTTATCAACACAATTTTATACCTGGAGTCTCCTTTTCTTCTGTTAAGCAAGAGGACGAACCGGCAGCTTTGGGGACGTGACTAGCTTAAAATTCGCAAGTCGTACTCGTACTCAAATATAAAGTTCACTAATGTTTTCATTTGCGGAACAACAACTCAAGCTTGGCTAAATGTAATTACGTTTTTCTGTCCAAAAAGTCTTCTGGCGGAGGCAAGTAAACAAGTATAAAAAAGACCATAAAATGACTTTTTCGATAATCTGCAAGTTCTGTTAAAAAAGTTAATTATGATTCATCTGACACCAGGGTCTGCATGTTTTTCTGTTGAGTCCTGAATGTACGTATACGGTAGATAAAAAATATTTTCGTCGCTTTGTAAACTTCTTAGCGTGCAATCAACAAGCCCGAAAAGCTTTTATTTTCCATATAAGGTAGTAGGTGCGCGCGCTCTCATTGCGTCAAGGGTGGCGCAATTTCTGCTAAAAATAGCCCAACACGTCCTTAACATTCCTTAACATAGGTTTGCGCGGGCTCCACGCTTGCGGTCTCCGTCCCCGATTATGACTCCTGTTAAACCAGGAGCCATGATCGGGGACGGAGACCGTAACAACATGTCATTTCTTTAGAGCTGCCTGTCCCCATGTAAAGGACAATTTGGGCTATTTTTAGCAGAAATTGCGCCATCGCGTGTGACACGCGCGTGTGTCTGCGCGGACGTCACGTTTAAAAAATTCAAAACAATGGCGGCCGAAATTTGTACTTTTAGGTTAGATTTTTCTCCAAAGTGAGAGCTTTTATAGATTTAATAAGACTCGCACAGAAAACACGATACACTCAATACTAGTTTAGGTAAAGTTTGAGTCAAGACATACATCACATGACCCGCACGAAAAGACCGAAAGGCGCCAAAATTGTGGCGCTGTGGCGCTTGAGAGTTGAATGAATGAAATTAGCGAAGGAGTAAAAGTTGAAAAGTCTTTCCTGAGCTGCGATAATCAGCTTAATTCTTGCAGTCATTTCAAGCAAAATGAATCGAGTAAACTGCTTTAAAGCTATTTGGTACGCTGGATTGTTAAAAAAGTCTAACAATGGACTGATCTGAACAGTTTGAGAAAATTTATAATTCAACTGACGATGTTCAAATGTTCTTGCTTATTTGTTTGCGGTGTTCATAAGGCTGAGATGAAGAAATGGTTCAGTTTGCAGCTTGGAAACAAAAGAACTGACGCATTCATCACGACTTTCTACAGTGGAAATGGAATTGCTTTTTTCTTGTGTGCAACAGTATGCAGAGCTCTCAAGCCTCACGCATTGAGCGTGAGACTCACGCATACGAATCAGGTCTCACGCTCTCACGCTAAAACTAATATTTCTCACGCACTTAAGGTTTCTGATTAAAACAGTTGATTTTGAGGTAGAAAATTGCTGCTTTAAGTAAGTACCTGCGTGAATTAACTATATTTCTTGATATAATTAGTCCCTGTTTCCATTGTACTCGCTTCGAACTTTTTCCAACAGTGTAAAATTCTCGTGTAGAGCCGGCGTTACACCGGTCAGTGGGTTTAATGAATATTGCATTAATGAATTAATGAATTAATATTGTTTAATGAATATTGCATATGACCGCCGGTAACGTGACAATGGCGGATAGTAACTTTTAAAGGGTCACATTTCCGCTCAGAATAAAGGAAAACACGTCTTAGCTACGTAAATTTTTCAAAATTGTCTGGGGGGGGGGGGGGGGGGGGGGGGAGGGGCATGCCCCCAGACCCTCCTAGCGAAGTGACGCCTGCGGCGTCACAATCGACGGCTACGCCGCCGAAAAACTCACTCTCTCCCAGCAAATCAACTTGAGAGCTCTGCAGTATGTAAACAGCTAAATTTAAGCTTTTTCAAAAGCTACGTTAAAACATTTCTTCAATATTATTCTTGATGTGCCGGTCGTGTTGTCAGCGCGTGACTTGGTTCTAATGGACCAATCAGAGTTGAGGATGAAACCAGATACTTGCCGTTGACAACACGACCGTTGGCGCGCGGTCGATCACAAGCACATCTGGAAAGTCTGGTAAAGTCTTCTGGCGGATTTCTCTTCAATAGCCAAGTAAACAAGTAAGTCTTAAGTTTATAAAAAGACCATCAAATGACTTTATTTCGACAATCTGCACGTTCTGTTAAAAAAGGTTAATTATGATTAATCTGACACTAGTGTCTATTCTGTTGAGTCCTGCACGGTAGATAAAAAATATTTTTGTCTTTTTAAAAACTTCTAGCGTCGACGAAAACTTCATTTACAATCAGCTTCTGCAATCAACAAACTCGAAAGAATTTTATTTTCCATATAAGGTAGTATGTGCGCGCGCTCTCACTGCGTCAAAGGTGGCGCAATTTCTGCTAAAAATAGCCCAACACGTCCTTAACATGGGTTTGCGTGGGCCCCACGCTTACGGTCTCCGTCCCCGATTATGACTCCAGCTGATAGAGTATAATATTTTAGGCAGTTAGTACTGTATTTAGCAGGTATTTTTACCAGAGAAAGGATAATTTTAGACATAACTAGTTATATTGTTTCGATTTGTATTAATTTCCTAGACTTCTTTCTTAACCCTTTGTCTCAAAAAGGCCCTTAAGTAAAAATTAAACAAATATCATCTTGTAAAAATAATATTAAAAAACTGAGACAGCAGCCGAAAAAAGCCGAGTCACACATTAGAATTCTATGTTGTCCCAGAAGTTGGAATCACTGAACTACATAACATGACAAAAAGTAGCATCAGAGGAAAGCACTGTTCAAAAGCTTTGATTTCATATAAATGAGGATTTTATGCAACTCTCAAAATGTATCTATCAGGCCACCATTACTGTAGCTTACCGTGCGCGAACTCGAGGGGCGAGAAGAGCGAGAAGAACTAGCGCAGGCTACTAATATTAATTTGAGATTTGTTCTCGTAAATGATTTAGGAATTAAATGGAGTCTCAATACTTTTAGAGAATGAGTAAAACGTCTCTTTAGACAAGTGTGGAGCCACGGTGGTCTAGTGGTTAGTGCGTCGGGCTTTCAACCTGAAGGTCGATGGTTCGAAGCCTGGTCTCTGCCGTCGTGTTGTTTCCTTAGACAAGAAACTTTACTCCACACTGTCTCTCTCCACCCAGGTGTATAAATGGGTACCGGCGACAAAAAATGCTGGGGGTAACCCTGCGATGGACTAGCATCCCATCCAGGGGGGAGTAGCAATATTCCTAGTCGCTTCATGCTACAGAAACCGGGTTTAAGCTCCGGCCGTTGTGAGCCTTCTGGCTCGTGTGCGCGACTTTACTTTACTTTACTAGACAAGTTAGAAATAAACTATTAAGTATATATGTTTGTTATTACGTAAAAAAAAAACCTCGTTTTAAAGGCTACTTTAAAAAAGACTCGTTTTATAGAAAGCCGAAAGTTAAAACAAGCCTTTTCTAAATTTGCGTCGAGTTTTTTTGATCATTACCAATATCAACCATTTTATATCCAAATGAAAAGTTAGGCAGCAAAGAGACGCACAAAATTAATTACTCTTGAACGGAAAAACGCAATAAAAAGAAGTGGTTCAGTTCTTTGTTCTCGTTGACGCACGGATACTGAAGGCACGTCTCGAAAACGTTAAATTACTCGTTCGCGCTTGTGGAACGTTTATAGCTCCGGCTCAAAAGTATTAAAAAGTCACTAAATCAGTCACACAAATAGCTTAACTAGACACCCAAACGTGCCGGAGTTTAAAACTAGTGTGAAAACAATAAATCTTATCGTGAAAACAAAAGTAGTGAAAAACAAACAACTTATAGAAAAGCATTGGTTTATGGCTCTCATTTGAATGGTTACCGATTTCAGGATTTCATCCACAGACTCGAGTTTAGTTACATCCCGATTACACGACTAGAGAACGATTCACTAAAGTGGTAAAATGCCTTTGTCTATGTTCCAGCTGTGATCTATAAGATTTCTCTTTTTTTTTCACGCCTGTAAATTTCTTCGATGGTTTGATCATCATCCACGGACAGTTTTTTTTTTCTTTCACTGAATAATTATTAAATGGTAGAGAATAAAGCATGAGTATATGATTCTCATCGTATTCGTGTTTATAATAAACGCAGGAAACTTCCGAGTTGAGTATTTATTTTTAAAGAGGCCCAAGCCAATCAAGCTATCCACCTTTCGTGCTCAATTTGTGCATGTTATTTCCCATTTCCATCTCCATCATTATCAATCACTTAAACGTTGAAAAAAGTCTTCGTCCTTCTTAATCATGCATTGTGCCAAGCTCTTTATGTTTGTTTTATCCGCTTATAACGAGGTTGTACCTTTTTACACTATGTATTTTTTGCACTACACAAATATTAGTTTTTATACTTCGGAATTTTCGTATCTCTGACGAATTAAAAAAGAACGGAGTTATGAAAATTACTTTTTTGTTTTGATATACCGCCTGTGGGCGAAACAGCTGGAAAGCTCGATAGGCTTTTAATTTTAAACTCACTAAATATAATCTCCTTGAAAATTACAGTGGTAACATGTTGCTATTTTTAGACAGAACTTGCGAAATTATAGGCTTTAAGGGAAAAGGACAATGCGCGTTATGCGGGGGTCCAAAATATTAATATTACACATTTTCTAATTTACTATTGAACAGTGCTTTTGAGGCTTAATTTATGCGCAGACATCTCTCAATACCATATCAGTTGCCACGAGACTTGAGCTTGAAATGCGGTTTCGCAAGTTAGTTGTTGCTTGCTCGTGTTTTATGCCGCCTATCAAACAAAATTAACGCTTTAAAGTGGTTAGTGGTTGTCAGGGAGATGAGAAAAGTGATGTTGAAGAAACTTGCAAAAAAAATCCTGAAGGTATGGACTGAAATATCATTTAATAATCGATGAATTGTGTTGCTTTCTTGAGCTCTTGAGCACGGAACCGTTTGGCGTTCGTGCAGTCTTTAGAATCAACGCGCTTAAGTTAATAACGATTCATAAATTTGGCTCAGCGCCGGTTAGAGAAAGTTACGTGGTTGAAGTTTGATCGAGAAGCCTTAGAAGACAACACAGAAAACGTATTAGTAATTTTCACGTTATCGCGGTTTTGCTCATTGATGCGAAAAAAATGATGACAAAGTAACATGAAATGCGACTTAACTAATTCATAGAAAACGCTTTTTTCCTCCTGATCCTTAAAATGACGACGTTCAGCTTTGAATAATTTGCGATAACATTTCCCTTTGGCAAATGTTTAGAAGCGAACAGCAAAATAGGAAGTCGCTGATTACAAACTTTCATTTGAATGGTCACACTTGAGGATTATAATTCATCAAAAGTTAAACAGGATTACATACAAATCAAGAATTGATCATGACTCCCCTGAGAAAAAAAAGAAAACAAGGAAATTCTAAAACAGTAAACCATGAGCTAACATGCTGAACTTACACTGATTAAATTTAAAATTTCGAAAACATATTTTTAAGGCTATTCAAATATCACAAAACCTGAACCTAGTATTGGACCCCAGAGAGGTGCGACCTGTGAAGAAAAAAAAATCCACATTTTGGGGGCAAAAATGATGTTGTCAAAGTTATCGCCACCAAAAAATAAAAGACATTTAATTTTAGGTCGTATGAGATTATTGATCTGTTTTTAGAGATGCCAGAACGTTTCAAGGAAATAGATTTTCCGGGAGATTGTAAAGTGGTTGATAAAAAGTCGTAACTGCATTGGTGTTACTATAGTAACGAAGTAATGTCCTTTATTCGCGCATCAAAAAGAGTTATCGTTTTATCGAGCTTAGCCTGATGTTGCTTCAAAACTATCAACAATAACTAGCAATCGAATTCGATTTTCAAGATTTCATTTATATCTTTGCTTTTTATCGAGCTATCAGGAACACCGATATCAATTTAACCGCAAAATAATATTAATATGACAAACCCAAAAATAGCAGAATTTGCACTTAGGGTCATGACTCGGTATAACAAAGACGGCAAAATTTGTAGAGTGTTATTTGCTCTTAATTTACAAAACCATTTTGGCCTGTCATCCTGTTTTTCTCGCTCGTATTTTGTCAGTATCACAACAGTCCAAAATAAAAGCCCATAAGAAATTAGGGGAAAAAAAGGAATGGTTAACAAGAAAGAATTTTTTTTTTCGAGCTCGCACGAAAAAGCCTATACACAAAAAAGTACACAAATACACAGAGAAGATTGGTTCACCATGCGTGCATGTGCGAGCTAAATAAATTAAATAAAACAATAAAATTCATTCTCAAGTGTCAGCTTTGTTTAGCATTGCTGCTAACTGTGAGCACTACTTGAAACAAGTTTACTCTTTACACTGAAAAACGAGCCAGTAACGCAAATTTAACGCCAGAGTTGTTGTTCATACTTGGCTTAAACGTTACCGGCTACGACTTGCCGTCATTTTCACTCTTTTTGCCGAACGGCAGCTGCAATTGACAATAATTGGTTGGTGCGCAAAAGCTTCGTGGAGACTGGAAGTGACTATTTTAGGCCCAGTTTATTTACGTTATTTTTGTCCGCTGTCCATACCTTCTTGAGAGCCTGGGACCGAGTATTTTGATCATTTGAATTTCTGGAATGTTGAGCTGTAATCTACCAAATAAACCGTCCAAAATAGTTTTAAAAAAAATTACCAACGTTTCGCCTTGAAACAGCAAGAACACATCAGGGATTAAGGCTATGGAATTTTTTACTACAGTGAACCTCTCTTAGGCGACCACCCTTGGTGCACAAAAAAGTGGCCGCTTAATCAATTTGAAACATTATTTGACTGAGAAACAAAACCGTTATTTGCAAAGTGGTCCGCGCTTACGGCAGTTGTCGTTAAGAGAGAGTTGACTGTACTCTTAACTTTTTCTTAACCCTGTCACTCCCAGATTCAATCAATAAAGACATGTAGCTGGTAGTTTTAACTTTTCAGTCTGTAGATGAAATCCTATGGCGTGACCATTCAAATGAAACCTCTTCGGCAGTACTTTTGCGTTGTAACATTTGTTTTTCAATATTATATAAAATGCAATTTAGGATTTTTCTTATATTTTGATTTTTGGAACTCTTGGGAGTGAAAGGTTAAGGGAATTTTCTATATAGGAGAAGGGCAGTTAAGTTACGAAATGTTCGCAGACAAAGGCGGAAGATTAAAAAAACCTTACATTTCAAATTTATTCTTCATGGTAATCCATATTTTCATCGGCTCTTTAAGATTTTTTTTTTTAATTTTTTAAATTGGATTTAATCGCTTTGGTTGCTCCGTTATTGCATTATTTCAACCTTTGGTGCCCGACAATGCTAATAAATCTGTCAAATCCAGATTTAAATTAAGAAAAACAATGAATCCGTATAAAAAAATATTGCACATTGTCAATTCAAAATATATATGAGACACAGTGGAGAAAACCATCAAGAAACCTTTAATTAATTTCAAAAAGCACTCAATTTGTTGCCAGTTGCCAGACTTCATAGCAAGCATTTTTTACACTTCCAAGTTAAGCATAACTGGGTTAACACAGTCAAACATAACATTATTCTTATCCAACTTCAAAGAATGGCTCCGACAAAAATATCCGCATCATTAGAGCAAATAAATAATTATGACAACTGAAATGCAAGAGAATATTATGACACGCTTTCAAAGCTTCCTCTGTTGTGAAAACTCTCTCGTGTTCAGCGGAATTGAACTTCGTGTTGAAAAAGAAGCGCAGGGACCAGTTTGGAAAGGACTGTATTCTTCATTAAACCTCTTTGAAAGACAACAAAGAGAGATAGCTGTACAAGGTGGAGAAAATTCCGGTAAGCTTAATTTTATTTCGACGCCATCTTTCAATGATTTTCGTCTGTATGTGTTTATTGATTGGTATAGCATGAACTTTTATTCCTATAATTTTTAATTGGAGCAGTCGGCGTCGAGCGCCTGAAAAGTTGTATCCACTGAAATTTTAATTTAAAAAGTTCAGTTTATAACAAAATGCAAATGTCAAAACCGTACCCAGCGAACGTGAAAAAAAAATGTGTTTTTAAGGTTCCGCCGGCTTCTTATAATTAATTAAAATTTTGTGGAAAACGTATTTCATGTGTAAAATTTTCGTACTTTACGAAAAACAAGAAGCATAATTCTAGTGGCAAATTAGTGATTAATTTGACTACCAGTTGTAAAGAGCTACATGTACCAAAATCGGTCAAAATACAAGAACGTAAAGCCTGTTACAGCCGCCTCCTCCCCTCAGGAAAAATCGGATTTCGTTCCTGAGGGGATGGGGGACGGGGCGGCTGTACACATGCAGGCTATCTAATATACTAAAGGTATGTAAACCTGTGTTGGCATGGTAACTGCGGTGTATGTTTCCTTTTACCAGTTGGTTTCGTTTTGTTTGTTGAGCATATGTAAATATATGTCGGGTTCTCTTTATTGCCAGGAAACAGAGAGGTTTAAAATGGCTATAAAAGGGAAACATGAACCGAAATCATAGTAACAACCACCTAACCTTTGCATGTGCAGCATAATAAACATCTCCACAATAAAGTACTTCACAATTGAGCGCTTTTCAATTGAGTGTCGTAAAACCAAAACTAAAGTAATTACTCTGACCAATCACAGTAGTCGTAAACAATCCAATGAACCAATCAGAGCTCGAAGCAATTACATGTCGGCGACGCCAAGCGCGGGAAAACGCGTGCGAGCAAGTCGATCACGATTGGTTTTGGTTTTACTTCTGATTGGTCGAGAAAGTGGCGCGAGATTTTTAGGCAATCACAAAGCGTAGCAATGCAAAACCAAAGCAATTGTGTAATTACTTGCGATACTCAATTGAAAACTGCTCTCGCTTGCATTTAGACAATTTAGGGCATTAATCCAGTTGCTTTCATTTAAAAGGTCGCACTTTATTAAATATTTCATCCACAGACTCAAAAGTGAAAACCATCTTCATGATGATGTACAGCATAACAAACAGTAACACAGGAAAGTATTGCTCAATAGTTTTCATTTGAATGATCACGCCGTAGGATTTCATCCACAGAGTCAAAAGCTCGAAACACCTTGTACCGCAAAGAAAACAAATCCACGGGAAAGTGCTCCAGCTTTCATTTGAATGGTCACACTTTAGGATTTCATCCACAGACTCAAAAGCTACAACCACAAATAAACCAGATAAAAAAAGCCACAGGAAAGTACTGCTCAGTAGTTTTCATTTGAATGGTCACACTTTAAGATTTCATCCGCAGACACAAAAGCTAGAATCACCTTATACAGCATAATAAACAACACCACAGGAAAGTAACCCTCAATGCTTTTATTTACAGGTCAAACTTTAAGACTTCATCGACAGACTCAAAATGTAGAAACACCTTGCATAGCATAATAAACAGCACAACAGGAAATTAATTCTCAATGCTTTCATTTAAAAAGCTCACAGTTTAGGATTGCATCCACAGGCTCGCAAAGCTAGAACCACCTTGTACAGCATAATAAATACATAACAATGCTTTCATTTAAAATATCACACTTTAGGGTTTTTATACACAGACGATTAACAAGTTAGCCGAATTGCATATTTCAAGGTTAAATCACTTCCATGCTATTCGCGAAATTGTCAAGAGATGTCAGTACCAGAAATAGTTCCTTTTCATGTGCAGCAAAGTTTCATTTAATTTAAAAAGTGTCTTTAAATACTGTAAAAATAGCATATTTTGTCAAAATATCGTAAACCAGACTTACAGGGATAGATAGACAATCCAAACAATTTCAAGCGCGATCGAAAAATTTCGTGATAGATCGTGGGTTTTTCCGCGCCTTCTTCTCTTTCCATGCGCCTTCGCCATGCACCAAAAAAGAAAAAGGGACGGAAAAAGGAACGAAATAAGGAGGCTATCGTTCTGAAAAAAATGCATCCATTTTGTTTTTATTTCGCAATGTTGGATTAAACTAGCACATCGCAAAAATCATGTTTGAATGTTTTGTTTTAAGTTCTTTCAAGAACTCATAATATTTTTACGCTATTAAAGGCAAAAAATGATTTATATAGTGGAACTTAAAAACATTATGCACACTCTATAAAGAAAATAAATCATTATTGCACTTGATCTTGTTAAAGGAATGGTCGTAAAGTGCTGTATACACTCGTAGCAAGCATTAGGGTATTAAGACATTCAAATTTTTCCCGGCTGAAACGTTTTACTAAAAGCTTGGCGATTGTTTTAGCAGCCATAGGTCATTTACAGATCACAAAGGCCCCAAAAGAGACAATACCACATATATTTCAACTATAAACGCGACGAATATCAGTGACAGAGGCCAAGGTGCAGTTTTTTTTATTTTTATAATTATTCATAAACTGTCTGAAAAACACCTGCCTTCCTGAACGTAATGCATTTCTGACCCTTTCTCCTGAAAATGTAATCTATTTTCTTTAAATTGCTTCGCACTTGCGAAATAATCCCTCGTTTCCAAGTGCGCGCATATGAAACCGGGCACTTACACCGCAAGGCTTCAATCTGACCTCTCGCAGTTTGCAAGCGGCGACTAACAGATCATGGCGACCTATAGAGAATTTCAAAACGAGGTAAAGCGAACGTTTTGTGTGTGATACTGTTAACTACTTGAATAACTGAAGAAATTATTAGGAAAAGGGATGTTAAAACAATTCAAGTTAAACATGAACTGGAGAAAAATAAAAATACGAGTGAATAATCTAATATACGCCGCAGGAAAAATGCAATTTTTATCTAGATGCGGGTTCTTAAACATTTCGTAGGCGTAACGCAGAAACTTGCGGCATGTCATTTTTAAGCAGACCGTAGGTGTAGTTTACAAGCTTGCGTAAATTAAAATTTACGTTGAGCGCTATATCGAACGGATCTCAGGAAGGTAAACTTAATTTGCTAAAAATATTTCCTTTTATGTTTCAATTCGTTTGATCAAATTCTTCAATTTTTAAAGCGGAACTGAATTGAAAACTACTTAATGTATTTTGTGTATTGGTATCTCTCTGTTGATATCCCGCGCGAAGTCTTCTTGCAAAACTGAATCAGCTAAAGGTCTTCTTCTAATGGTCTAAGATGGCGGGAGCAATTTTACGATCGATTTATATTAAGCCACAAAAAAAGCCGGGCTCGGCGAGATTTTTCGCCTTCAGTTATGTACAGCCAAGGTAATTGTACGTAACAGTTTGGGTCGGGCCGTTTGGATTGTCATTTTGAACTCAAAATGTTGTTGAATTTATATTTTGTTAAAAATTAATTTTACCTTCGTCGATGGGTACACGAAACGTGATAACAATAAAAATAATACTTACGAAAACGACAGCTGAGGAAACGGATTAAAAATTGGTGTAATTACGAACAAATATTCCCTCGAAATGACAAACAAAATACTGTGAAACATATAGCAACCAATTTGGATCGCAATCTTTATTTCCCTGGCAAAACTTTTCTCACTTACTTAATTCTAAAATGATCACATTTAGACTATTAGTTCTGCAGGAGATTTTGCTAAATAAATGGCCGGTTTTTAAGTCTTCTGGATGAATATATTACCCAAACTGATTTATTCACATAAAATCGGCCTGCAGTATAAGAAAGGCTATGATACAGTTTTTTTCATTGGTCTTTTAAACGAGATCGTTTCTCGATTTCAACGCAAACCCACGCATAACCACAAATCAGGGTTTTCAGAACATAAAAATAAGGTGAAACTTATTCTTTGATTAAAAGCTTTTACGATAGGAAATTTAATATTTAAACTGTATTCCATCACTAATTGATAACTTTAAGAGGATTATTTTTTTCAAGCCTTTCTTGCATATTATTTTCTTAAAGTTCCCTAACTGGAAAACGTTTTTCTATTGACGAGATTACCTTACTGAACCCTAAAAGCGATGTTTATCATCGGCCAGCTTGAACAAACCAAAAATTTCAATTTGTACAGTAATAATTTCAACATATAAACTATGAATAAATTTGTTAACACCAGGACACTAGGAGTTCATGTATAATGCATAAAATAATCTTTGTACAGATCTGTGCAAATACATTATGCCCCTTAATCAATATTTAACTTTTATGCCTTTTTCTAAAGCTGTTTAGACAGGCCTAAAATAATTGCTTTTAAACATTTTTTAGTCACAACAATAATTTAAACGCATTTTACTGACTTTCGACATAATTTTTTCTTCGGCATCAGTTCGATGGTTTTTCGAAATTCGTCGCGTCTTCGTCGGATGTTTTCAGATATCCCACAATTCCACATACACCGTTCTCGATCAAGGAGCGACGCCTGGGTCAACCTCGTCCCAGGGCCTTCTCCGCGCTTTCAAAATGGCGGGGCGGGCGTAGAAAGCCCTGGACAAGACTGCCAAATGCTCCAAAAATTCTGGAGTATTGAGGCTCTGGGGACGAGGTAGATCCAGGCGTCGCTCCTTGATCTAGCACGGTGTGCGTGGAATTGTGGGACCGCGCTCGCTTTGTGTCACAGTTCCCGCGCTTAATTTACCGACAGAATAAAACAGTACGGGGGCGAGACAGGAGCCAAAAGCTGACATATCATTTTTGTTTGGTTTTCTGATTGGACAATTAACCGTCGGAAACTTCAACGGGATTTTCGTCTGAAATTCTTCGGGGATTTACCGAATACTTAACCCCGGCAACACAAACCTGGTACTGGAGTACTTTAACAGGTCAACATCACGAGATGCCTTGCACCGATCGGAAGTAAATGTATATCACCCGGCTTTCAGTTGAATGGTAACACTTAACACAAAATATGGTTTGACTGTAGCTTTTTTCACCCCTTTCAGGAGCCATAAAGCCAAAATCCTGAATCATGCAATGGTCTAACTTTGAAATCTGTGGCTAAAATCCTACAGTGTGACCATTCAAATGAAAGCTCTTCAGCTGTACTTTCCGATGGCGTTGTGTGTTTTGAAGTATTTTACAAAACGAAAGCTTGTATTTTTATTAAATTTTCTTTGTGGGTTAAGTTAACGATATGTTTTGTTTGTTTGTAGCCGATGGGAGGGTGCTCGTCGGCTGTGGCCCCAGAAGATCCAAATGGACAGCAAGCTGCTGGTAAGAGCAACTGGTGTGCCTGTTGTGGATCAAGGTGAGCATTACAAGAATTTTACTTATGAAGGTGCTTGTACGCTTACAACAACTTCCTACTTGAAAAGATTAAACTTGTTTTATTACATTTCAACAACTGACTAAATACAATATTATTACGACAATCTACTACAACAATAATGTCACACATCATTTACTAAAATACTACGTACAATCTTGAGTGCAATAGTGTAACTTACAATTCAGTATACTTTTAATATTACTTATTACTATTAATACGGTATAACTTTACTTAGAAAGAAATTGCTCACAATAATGCTACTTATACTTAAACTCCAAAGACCAAGGCAAAGGTATTTTGTAAACAAATTCGTGCAATATCATCCTAGCCGGCCAAACCAGTCTTCTTCTAGAAATTACTGGTTTAAGGATCGTACTTCTTCGCGTTTTCTTAAGGGGCTTCAGTGTATTGAATTTTGTCATGATTTTTGTCCTATGAATGCTGATTTAGTCATTTTACCGACCACTGATTATTTTTTTTTGGTTTTTGATCTTATTCATTTCATTCCAAGTCTTTCGTACGATCGAAGTTAGTTGTGAAATTTGCTGTGTGCTTGTATTTTGTTGATTGTGTATAAGTGATGTTGTTTTTTTTTTGTCGGCGGACATTCCATGCGAGGATTGCGAGAGATAATATATTTTGCTTCCTTCACTCGACATTTCTAAATTAAAACAATTTGACCGGTATGTACCAGCACTGATATAACCCTATTACTCAAACAATGAAAGAGTAGAATTTAAAACATTGACGTGGGGGATAATGAAAAATAAACTGAGAAATGCACGAAACTGTTGCTGAACACGTTTAGATGATTAGTCACAAGCGCTAACTTCCGCAGCTTCTTAAGTTAGATCCACCTTGAATATTGTACCTATTCCTATCGTAAAATATGGAAAGAAGTCGCTACTTTGACCATGTGTCCTTAGAAAAATTTTCTTGTGTGAGAATATGAACAACATAGCCGTTTTGTTGCGTATTCTCATTTCAGAATGACTAGAATGTCCCAAAATAATGCGCCCTAAGTTGGATGAAAAGATTCTATAAAGCGAAAATAAAGCACTAGTTTGGAGATAAAGTGCAGGATTGCAAGGATTGAAGTAAATTACGTCCAGTTCATGAAATTTGATTTATTGACAGGCGGTCAAGAGATCATAAAACTTGCCATTTCAGTGTGAAATTTTGAATTTTCTAGCCGTTATTTTGTCTGTTCAGTTCATATTTCTTTGCTTCTATCTCTTTTGGCGATGTTTTCTTTCAAATTGAAGATAATAAAGTAAGCTTAAAGCAAGCTCCTGGCCATCAGTCATGAAAACACGATATTCATACGGGAGAGAGTCCCTTTGAATGGTCACATTTTGCTTGGTTAAAAGCAAAGACTAGTTTTTACAACACATGCTTGCTCTAACTCTGCGAGAAAAGAGATTGAATTTTCACTTGTCGCCTCTAGCCACGTGACTGACTGTTTATGCTGATATGCATTTTTTCCTAGAAGACAAGACTCCACAGCCGCACTGTTGGCGAAAAAAGAAAAAGATCTTGACTGTGAACGGTAAGCACGCGTCTTATTTTCTTCCCAATGATAAAACTGTTATTTCCCCTCGCTGATTTGACTGCCTCCATAGACCCTATTCATAAATGGCGGCCGGTTTATTATTCTTTTATATTCATGCTAATCAGCCCAACTAGCCTCGTTAGCATGTGCAAAATTCAAAAGAATTTTTGCTTTATTAAATGAGGCTAGTTGGGCTGATTAGCATGAATATAAAAGAATAAATAAATCGGCCGCCATTTATGACGAATAGGGTCTATACAGTCCTTGTACTATATGCTGTGAGAATTAAGAAATTATGCTTTTCAAGACCAGGATATCGGGTTATAATCATTACCCATTGTTTCTTCAAAATGGTGCAATTGTTGGAAGCAAAGAAAAGCAAATGTGCTTTTTTATATCCCAATGTCTTCTCCTTTCCTTCTCTTACAAATATTTTTTTCTATGCGCACTATTGAATGCCTAGAACAGGCTAAATTTTGATCAGTTCGTTACACTACCCGGATTTTCGAAGCATATCCTCGGGTAAACTTCGACAATGTTCGGGTGTCTTCGGGGTGAGGCTAGAGCAGTTTGATACTAATGCTGTTTGTTTACTTCTCGATTGTGACAGGCCAACCATAGAGGAAGCCAAAAAATGGCAAACGTCGTTTGAGTCGGTGCTAAAGCATAAGTTTGGAGTTCAACTGTTTCAAGATTTTCTCCGTTCTCAATACGGAGAGGAAAACCTTAACTTTTGGCTAGCGGTGGAAGACTACAAGAAATCCGACGACAGCAACAGATCGGAACGAGCAAGGATGATCTACGAGGATTATGTTTCCACCCTATCACCAACAGAGGTAAACCACAGTGTTTTTCTGAAATATAGTGTTTTGTCTTTGGACCAACATCTCATACTTTCCCTCGAACATTTTACAATGTGGTTAAAACAAGTATAAATAGCTGTTTTCAATTTTTTTTACTGCGCTTTGTGATTGGTGAGAATAATCGCGCCAATATACCTTATGCATGTTTTAATACGTGTAGGCTCGATTTCCAGCCGTTACGCGCGCACGCATTTTTTTGCGCGCAAACGGCTGAATCGAGCCTGGGTTATGTCAGACTAGCTAATTTCATCCCAAGCCTCGTTTTGGAATTAAAAACTTGTGAAGTTTCACACAGAGGCGGATCCAGGAATTTTTGATGGGGGTGGGGGGGAGGGGTCCAAACTTTGATTTCGAACCCCCCCCCCCCCCCCCCCCACAGTCGCAGCAGAATGTCAATTCAAGAATTTCTGTTTTATCGACTGAGTCGATAAGGTAAATTGACCACCGTAAAAAGATTCAAATAGCTGACGTTTCGAGCGCTAGCCCTTCGTCGTCGCTCCGACGAAGGGCTAGCGCTCGAAACGTCAGCTATTTGAATCTTTTTACGGTGGTCAATTTACCTTATCGACTCAGTCGATAAAACTAAATTCTCGTGTTTCATTCCCCCACCGACGCAGCACCACACACCACACCACAATTGATCAAACGCATTTTTCCGCGCTTGGTGTCTTTTTTTTAAGTTCTGATGGGTTCTTTGGATTGTCTGTATGTGTTGTTGTTTTGCTTCGGTTTTGCGACACTACATTGAAAAGTGTTCTGTGACGCAACAACAACAAACAAGTTTTAAAAGATCAATCAAATTCGATGCTATACTTTAAAGTTCTGACGGATTCTGTCTTCCTCTTTTACATAGATAAGCCTGGACGCCAAAGTTCGAGCAGAGATCGACAACAACATGAACAATCCCACCGAAGACACTTTCAAAGTGGCGCAGGATCATATATTTACACTTATGTACCACGACTGTTTCCCAAGATTTATAAAATCTAAACATTACAAGCAGCTACTGAAGAGACATTGAACATGGATCACTGCATCATTCTCAGCATTCTCTACTACTCTCATTACTTTTTTTAAGGATCGCGGCAACAGCCCGGCTTACGTTTCGGATGCCCAAGGTCTCCCCCGGGGGTACTCCCTGTGATGGATTATACGGGGAGGCTCCGCACGAAAGGCTGGGATTTCACGAGTTGAGGAATAGAAAAGAGTAGTGAAAACTGTCATTTAGGTAAAGAAAATGGCCTTTCATTAAGTTTATTCAAAGAGAAGAGAAAGGGGTAAGGGTTTGGACCTCGGCGCGGAGTCTCCCTTATAAAACGTCGTTGAGTATGCCCCACCCCCTCTCCACTCGCAGGTCTTCAAACTCAAGATGAAATGTTTAATTCCATGTCTCAGCCTTGTTGAAAAGTTACCCTCTTCAAGCCAGGATACAAACAGGAGTCAACCTGCTGTGGAATTTAAAGTTCATGTCGGTTTGACGGTAGAAGATATAGCTGCATTTTAAGCAGAATTGCAAAATGCAAATTGCATACAGAATTGCAAATTGCAATACAGAATTGCAAAATGTCAGATGAGAAGCAAGGGTTCCTTTTGCTCAGTAATAGCTTACTGCTAGCTTTATGATTTTTTTTTTTCGAGAAAGATCATGACGAAATTTTAACTGACCACAGTTAGTTTACATTTTATATCCACTCCCACAAATCACATATAACGGGAGTTTGGAGCCATCGGATAGTAAGCAACATTTGGCAGATTTTAAGTGTAAAATAATATTATAACAGTAAGTTATTTCCAGGGACCAGTTTATTTTTATTGCGGAATACTAGCGTACCTTTTAGGGTTCCTTTAAATATTTCCGGAGCATCCCCGTCGTTCAATTTCTGATTTCTCTTTACCTTTTTGTTTATAACAAATTCAAGTTTGTAGAATGCGAGAATTAGCGTTCCGATCGTCTCAAGAAACACAAAATGTTGGCTTATCACAGACAGTCGTTATTCCAAATGTACGAAATGTAATACTACTGTGGTACTCAAAACAAGAAAAGGATAAAAAATGTGTTCCATATTTATCTTCGTGCAAGCCGCACCTTTTTTTCTGTAAAAGAAGCGCCTTATTCCTCCGATAAATACATACTTAAAAAAGGAACACTCAAGAATTAAAGTCATTCTCGTCGTTAGCCCTCGGTCTTTTTGGTCAGCGACAAGTGGGCGACATTTAAAATCATGCGCAGTTTGTACAAATTCGTGGTTTGGCGAAATGGCTGGCCAGCCAAACAAGCAAAAAATTCTATCGCTTATTTATGAAGATTAATCCAATCAAATATATTGAAAAAGAAATCAATATTCAATTGTGAGAATACGAATTAAAATACATTGTAAATATTTTAAGCCAGGGCCTTTAAGAAATTTGTACAGTACTGGTCACTGTGTGTAGTTTGGACGCTTATCCTGCGTAAATGAAGTGCACAAGAATTTATTGCTCGGCTTGAAATGTGTTAACTTGTCTGCAAGTTAGAATCAATCTGATTAATTTCAGCATCACAATTGCGTTTGTAAGTAAATTTGTAAATATTAAAGAATCGTTGCAAATTAGGTTCTTTATAGAAATGAACATCTTGTAAATATAGAAAAATTCAAGTCTTACTATAGGGGTTGAATAAAAGATCTAAGCAAAACTGAACATTGCGGTTTACTTCGCTTTCTTTTTTCATTTCTTTTATTTTACCACCCATCCCCTCCCCCCCCACTCCCCCAACCCCCCAGCCCCACCCCCGAAAGCCGATAAAGTGTTCGTAGCTCTAGCTGCCCGCTTACGGGAATGATTCTTTTAAGAGGATACAAACGGGGTTTTGTCAAGGCAGCCGTAAGTATAACTTGGTGACAAGGGCATTATGTAATAAGAAATTCATCCGAAAAGTAAGCAAATAGCATAACATGAATGACAAATAACCCCTTATTAAATTTGGTGCTGTTAAATGAGAGAAACTCACTACATTAATATAGTCGAAATCGTTTTATTTCCTCGCCTACATACAGTGTACACATTATCTTATAAATCACACATTTTTCATGGGATACTCTACACACACCAAAAGACGCAATTAGCCAAGCTTGTCCACTTAAGCGTGAAATTACAATTAGAGGGTTTTCAATTGAGTGTCGCAAAACCAAAGTGCATGTAATCCCTCTGACCAATCACAACAGACGCAGACAATCAAATGAATCAATCAGAACTTGAATTGAAGCAAAAACATGTAGCCGTCTCCAAGCGCGGGAAAACGCGTGCGACGAGTCACGATTGGTTTTGGTTTTATCTCTGATTGGTTGAGAAAGTGGCGCGAGATTGTTCAGCCAATCACAAAGCGCAGCAATGCGAAACCAAAGCAATCGCGAAAATTAATTACTTTCGACACTCAAGAGGCCTTATTCACGATAGCCGCCATGTTGGTGGCAACAATTTGATGCAAATTAGCCATGTGCTCTGCCAGAGGGCAAACAATGGATAAAAGAACAATTTTCGGAAGATCGGTTCTTTCTAACAGTGAAGTATCCTTGTAAAAATCATAATTGAGAGCTAGATAGTTGGCAGTTATGATTTTTTTTATTAGAAGTTTGGAATGGTTGCTCTATTCTGGCTTGTATTAGTTTTGTTAACTACGCAGACTGTTTACTTATTACTAAAGCGACAAAAATAACCTAAATTTAAGTATATTAACTACTGTAACACTGTTAAAATGCATGAGCTCCGAGAAAATATCAGCATAATAAACAAATGGTGTGAAATCTCCCGTGTTTGAGTTGTTCGCCCCCTTAGAAATCACGTAAATTTGCAAAATAAAATAAAAACGAACATGTTGGCTATCGTGAATAAAACTCGTGAAAAAAAAATCGTGAATAAGGCCTATTGAAAACTGCTCTCACAATTGGTTTGTTGAAAACCCTCTCCTAACATACATATTTGTATAATGTTCCATAATTCTGAATAAATATAGCTACATAAACTGCAGTAATATACCAAAAAGCTACTGGGCACCAGTGAATATCCTTTATTTGGTTTTGTCAGCGTTAACAATATTTATGCACTTGGTAAAATGGTTTGCAGATAAAGAGAGTGAGTTTTGTATCCAATATACCACTAGAAAAGGAGTCAACAAGATGTGCATTAAGTCCTGGGGGCGGTTTTATTAATAGTTAGTAGTTTTAATAATCTCAACAATCCTATCAGTGCACTTAACAAAAGGACTTTTTAAATTCCCATAAAATCAATGGTCTGCCTGTGCAAGGAAGGGTCAACACAACAGGATCCCAAGTCAGGCCCTTAGATGAATTTAGCCAAAATGATGATGAACTGTCAACAGAACTGTGTAAAAAAAAATACAAGAAAATTAGAAGATTTCTTTCTGTACTGCCTTCTATTCTTAACCATGATGCTCCTTGTCTAAATTACTTTGAATGTTCTCCATTGTTGACTTACTGTATTTATGTGTCTATGCTATAGGTGGTTTGCACGTTATGTCATGGCGGCCATGTTGGAGCACACCTACAAAAGAATTTTAATGAACCTCTTTTGTTATGTGCTCCAACATGGCCGCCATGGCCTTTGTCATTTGAGTCCCACAGGACTGAAGGTCACGTGAGTGAAAACCATCTATAGGCAAATCTTTGTTTACAATATGTGTGGCTTATTAAACCTGAAAGGAGAAAATATTTTTCCTGGAACATTGATTGTGTTGCGACCAATCAGATTTAAAATTAAGTTGCTCTGACTGATCAAACTCAGGAAGCTATTGCAGCAGTACTCTGTGTTTGTTGTTGTTTGATATGGCTTACACAGGTGATTAATAAAAAGTTAAGACTGATGCGGCGTTAATTAAGCTGCCTGCTACTTCTATTTTGTTTTTCTTTTCGACTTTTTTTTTTTACTTCAATTCATTCAATAGGTTAATAATTAAACATATCGCTATAATTTAGAATGTTATAAGCTTACACTGAGTCTGGAAATAACTGGCTGAAAACCAACGAAATCCTATCTGCAATTACATGTAATCAGTTGGCAAAACTAAAACCAGCAATAAAATTATTGTTCTAGAAAGCAGTCTCATTTGTGAGTATCTTCTTGTATATTTACATGTACAAAAACACCTTTTCTGTAAAGTACATGTACATGTAGGACCTATAACCAATAAGATGAAAAAGCCTTGTATATGCGAGATCAGTCTTTCCACACAACGAAGCTGCCTTTTTTGTGTTGATTGGATGACATTACATGATGACATCCAACCATTCTTGGCCATTTAAATCAAGTAATGGTGGCAACCTGAAGCTGAAGCTGAACTTTATGCTTGAAATAACTGGTCTTTCCACTGGAATTTGGAATTTTTCTATCTCCACCCAGGTGTATTAATGGGTACCAGCGATATAATGTTAGGGGGGTAAGCTTGCGATGGACTAGCATCCCATTCAGGGGGGAGTAGTAATACTCTCAGTCGCTTCATGCTACAGCAGTTGTGAGCCACCAGGCTTGTGAAGACTTACCACTTTCCAAAACTGAAGAGAAAGGGGAATGTTAAATTATGATCATAGAAGCACTTTTAACTGTACATACCTTCCAGCGTTTTCCACAATCTAAGCAAAGTACAAAAGTAGTCATGGGTTCATCTGCACTGCGTGTTTGTAGTTGTGTATAGGTAGTTCTCCGTTTGCCGCATTTTCCACATTTGAACAGATTTGTCTCGGTGCCTTGGTTTTTAGCTACCTGCGCTTCACGTATCCCTTCCTTGGAAAATTCCTGCCTTAACTGCTTCATCGCCTCACTTGCCATTTCCTGAAAAGTAAACTGCTTCAGTAAAGGCTAATATTTGCTGATGTCATTGTTTACATTTGGTTCTTAAATAAGCATACAAATTTATGTAGAGAAGGCATCATGTTTAATACAAATCGACTTCAAAAGTTAAAAGAGATTTGTTAAACTTAGTAATTAATCTATGCAATTTTAAGCTCTTTTTATGTATTGTTTAAAATACAGTATCAGCTATGAAAAACTGTAGAATTGTCGAGTGGCAAAAGCGCCAATGAGCCATGCATTCTTTGTAAAATTTCAAGTTCTTAAAACAGCATTGAACAATGACTATCTAGTATACTGGGCTCAAATTTACATAGAGAGCTAATTTTGCTATGCCCTTTCAATATTCGGAGTTGATTTTTTTTGTAGTTAAATTAGATAATGAGGCACATACAGTGTACGCTAACGAGGCAATAAGATTTGCCTATTCATACTCTTTTTCAGAATCAACTTGTTACATGTATCTTCCCTGATACATAATAAGTCTGTGCGCCATGACCAAGAACTAAATATTTTCACATTTAAGCCCTCCCACTCAGTCAATAAGTACATATTCATGCTAATTGAAGAAAGTCAAGTATACAAACTAATTAACCACAACATGTAATGTTAGTTTTAGGTAGGCGGGGGACCACGGGTAGGTGAAGTAACCCGCCCATACAATCTCTCTTTTTTTTTTCATCATGTTTACAATGTACATGAGGTGGGGTACCCCACCAAGGCAGGTTGCCCAGTATGACAGGGCAGGTAATCCGCCTAGCCGGGGTAACATTTTGCATATACCATATTTATTCGGTTATAAGGAGCAGCATTTTTTCTATGAAAATCTGCTGGTTGGCTCTAAATCTGTTCTAAACTTGGGGTGCGTCTTATAGCCGAGTATTTTCACACAACAAAATTTAACAAAACCTGTCAAAGAACCCAAGTGCTACAAAGAAAAGAGAAACACTGGTGGCTGTTGTTGCTAACGTTCGTGTTACACGCGGACATGAGTATTTTGTTAATAAATAATTTATTGTGATATTGACCCTCAAATTGTCACAATACCTGTGTTACAACAGTGCTTGCTATTTATTGTTCATTTGAAGCTTTTGGCCAAAACAAACAAAAGAAGCCAAAGAAACGAGTCTGTAAACAAGCTGCCATCTTGGTTGACCTTAGTAACCAGGCTAAATAGGAGCACGTGCTCAAGAAATTTGTGCGGTTACCAAGCTTTTTTGCGTGGAACAAACTGCAATTGAAAGTGTGATTTGTTTTCGGTAAAAGATGCTGCTACATGTGGTTTAAAAATTAACACTTAACACTTCATCAGAAAAGGCATACAATGCCTGTTGTTAAAAATGCAAGTTAAAACAAAACACAGTAAACTTAATTTCTTTTGAAAGGTTAGGCAGACATTGTATTCAAGACCAATATTGACCAATATTGACCAATATTGCTCCATTTACTCATTTACTTACACTTTGAAAGCAGTTGTAAATGCTAATTAAAGTATTTAAAAGCATATTGTGAGAAGTATTTTTTCTTAAGTTTATGGTGCGTCTTATAACCAAGTGTTTTACTAATATTTTCGGTTTGTAAACTTAACATGATTCAGTTGCTTAGTTTAGGGTGTGTCTTATAACCGAATAAATATGGTAAATGCTCAAGGTGGGGTAACTCGCCAACCCCAGAGTCAGTTTCAATTTCGATTATAAAGCCCACCAAATTCAAACTTGACAAACATGGCTTCCTGCGTGTACAAACGGTTGTCCATCCTACCTTGCAAATGAAGGGCTCCCTGCAATAACGTCCTCAGTGCGTTTTTGGAAAATTTTCACGGAAATCCTGGATTTTTGGCCTCCAAAGGGACTCACTTGCCAAAATTATGACTGGATCATGTACATATGACTGAAAGGATTTAATCCAGGTCAACAAATCTTCTATCTTCAAACAGAATAATTTTTTATTTTGAAAAGATAAATAGGGTGTCCTGGGAGCCATAGGGTGTCATAGGGGCCCAAAACATTTTCTCAAAGATGTGGATTTTCTTCCCCATTTTGGAGCTGTTTTAAGTACCTTAACAATAATAAATCATTAATTTGACAAAACTGTGCTTTAAAAGGCCTAAAACATACAATTTTAGTGAAAGTTACCAAAAACGCACTCAGGACGTTGTTGCAGGGAGCCCTTCATATAAAAGCTGGACACTTTCAAATTTGTTCCAGCAATTTCTCTGAGACCCTTCATCCGATGGACTTCAAACTTTGTCAGACTCATTTGCCAGATAAGAGGTAATTGTCCATTAAAAATCAGCGAAATCGGAGAAACATTTTTTTTTTCCATTTTTCCATACATTCCCTATAAATTTAGAAGAAATGTATGGAAAAAATTGAGTTCCTTCGATTACCCTCATTTTTGGTGGAATGTTAGCTCTCGTCTAGAAAATAAGATTGGTAAAGTTTGAAGTCCATCGGATGAGAGGTCTAAGATAAATCGCTGGAACAAATTTTGAAAATATCCAGTCTTTTTATTTGAAAGCGCGTGACTGACAAAATACTGAAATTATTCAAAAATTGCCGTTTCTTCGCCACGGACTTGTGTTTAGACAAGTGTGGTAAAGCACTGTTGGTTCGTTTCACTCCTTTTAAACCACTCAAGTTGTTTGTTTCACTCGAAAAAAACGCAAGTTGTTAGTTTCACTGCCGTTAAACCACTCAAATTGTTCGTTTCACTCGAAAAAAATGCATGTTGTTAGTTTCACTGCCTTTAAACCACTCAAATTGTTTGTTTCACTCGAAAAAAACGCATGTTGTTAGTTTCACTGCCTTTAAACCACTCAAATTGTTTGTTTCACTCGAAAAAAACGCATGTTGTTAGTTTCACTGCCTTTAAACCACTCAAATTGTTTGTTTCACTCGAAAAAAACGCATGTTGTTAGTTTCACTGCCTTTAAACCACTCAAATTGTTCGTTTCACTCGAAAAAAACGCATGTTGTTTGTTTCACTGCCTTTAAACCACTCAAATTGTTCGTTTCACTCGAAAAAAAACGCATGTTGTTAGTTTCACTGCCTTTAAAGAGAGTACCCAATAAAGCAATTAAAAAAACAAGTTGTTCCTTTCATCAATAAAACTAAAAAAAGCACTGCAGCGTGTTGTCTTTGTGTACTATGTGCCGCTTGGGATTACTGTTATGAATACTGATCAAGTTAGACATTTGAAGGGCTGGGTGCATAACCGTCTCATGTCGAACGTAAGGCCAGTTTTTTTATTTATTCTCGCTTAGATTTGCCTCCTCTTTGGCATTTGAACTACAAACTAATGGCAAAACATTGTTCAGAATTTCGTTTTTGAGAAATAAGGTATGCAAAAAAAGATAATTCCGTGTCTCTGCTCGAGAAAATGAATCCCTAAGTTTACACAAATTTCTCGATTTTATGCTGATTTTTCACTTCACATGGCCAAGTTTCGGCCTGTATGCTAAATCCTGTTCAAGAAAAAAAAAACAATCCCGAACCAAAGTTCATTCCCTCAAAATCGCTCCATTTTATCGCCAATACTGGTCAGCCATGCTTAGTTTTGCGGACCTCCTAGGAATTAGCGCTCCCGGTTCTCCGCTGCCGGCTCACAGCCTTTGCCTGCCTTTCCCAATTTCGGCCGGCCAGCAAGAACTCACTTTGAGCGGCCCAAAGCTGTATTTCAAGTGCCCGAACACGCACAGCGGGCCTCTGTGCCACTGTCGCAAAGCATGTCGGGAAATTCTATGGCAAATCCGAAATGGAGTTCCCGCCCGAAAATTATAGCAAAATATTATAAGTCTGGAAGCACTTCGGATATCGGGCGTTTCGACCACGGCACGGGATGGCAAATGGGCCACAACTCACAACACTGCCCCTTTTCTGATCCGAAATGATTGCAGACTTTCCCGCCGGCTCGCCTTGTCCACCAAGGTCCATTTTTCACGAGCGCTAAATGGCGCTTTAGACACGAGGTATGACAAGAAACACGACTCGTTTCTTTGAGAGGTGCTAGAGACTTAAGGATTTCCGGACTTCATGATGTCCTTCCATCGCCGAGCGGGCCTGAAACATGGCTTAAACCAGCGCTCAACTACTGAGTTGTTCGCTGTTCAGCCATGTTGTCGCAAGTGGCGAACACGATCGATAAGCCCGCCGTTCAGGTCGTTGGCGCGGGTCAGGAGTATTGCGGTCGCATATTCTCACGGCCAGTCTGTTTTGTTTATAATAATGGCGTCGTTTTGAGTTCTTCCAACTTACGTTCTATGCAGTTTTGGATGTAACTAGGGCCGGAATGTACAGTCAAAGCACTAGAGGGCCAGAACTCTGCTTTTTTCTCAGGTGAACTTTGTCAAACTCCTTAGGGTTAGTCCATTTGAAGGGCTCCCTGCAATAACGTCCTCAGTGCGTTTTTGGAAAATTTTCACGGAAATCCTGGATTTTTGGCCTCCAAAGGGACTCACTTGCCAAAATTATGACTGGATCATGTACATATGACTGAAAGGATTTAATCCAGGTCAACAAATCTTCTATCTTCAAACAGAATAATTTTTTATTTTGAAAAGATAAATAGGGTGTCCTGGGAGCCATAGGGTGTCATAGGGGCCCAAAACATTTTCTCAAAGATGTGGATTTTCTTCCCCATTTTGGAGCTGTTTTAAGTACCTTAACAATAATAAATCATTAATTTGACAAAACTGTGCTTTAAAAGGCCTAAAACATACAATTTTAGTGAAAGTTACCAAAAACGCACTCAGGACGTTGTTGCAGGGAGCCCTTCAAATGTTGTAACTGTCAATGAGAATGGTCACTCGCAAGCTGGGAGTACTTTAGAAGATACATGTACATGCAGGTGTATGTAGTTCTAAATGAAATTTTGCAACTTAAGCTACATGTACCAGTGAGCATAGGACAGCATTAACCACCAAAACATGTCCTCTGCCTGCCATTTTGACTGTTTGTGTGTTTAGTGACATGTGTCAGTCTCGAGAAGCTCAACACTGGGGTTCTTAGATTGTATGTAATCGGGGGTTAGTTTTTGACCACGGCTACCCATGGTCCCCCACCTAGCTGGGGTCCCTCCCCCCCCCCCCCCCCCCCCCACCTCCATGTAAACAGGCCTTTAATGACATACCTCTGTGGGCATTGTAGCAAACTTTTCAGGTGTAATCTGTCCGGAAAGAACTTTCACTTTAAGCATTGGATTTTTAGCATCACGAAGGTTGCTGACGCGACTTCTGACACGCTGCTTGTACTTTGTATTTGTGTCTTTGAATTCTTGGAAGACACCTTGAAAAAAAGTCAAGGGATACTAATACATAGGTTGTATAATACGTTACTGACTGTATCACATGTGTGAAAATAAACATCACTTCTACTGTGGTAAACATAAGTTTACTTGGGAAAACTTGTGTGGCTTACACAAAGATTTATGCCTGATCACAACAGAGCCAAATTTTAGTTCAGTTGAGGAATTAAAAATAAACCAGGTAGTGTAAGCTTATATCTTTTGTTGTAAGAAGGTCTTCCCAATGGCAAGTGATTTTTTGTCAGTCTGTAGAAGGGCGCAAGGTGGTGTAGTGGTTAGCATCTTGGACTTCATATCTTAAGGTTGGTGGTTCAAGTCCTAGTGGTCAGGTGGCTAAAATGGTAGCAACATGGAAGTTATAACAAAAAGAAATCAAAGGATACATTCCTCACATGCTGCAGCAAAGTCTTCAGCAGAAATAGCTGTAACAGGAAAGAAAGATGATAAATTTTAAGCTTGGTGATGAAATGAGAAAGATGTAATGTTTAGCATGTCATAAGCATGGGACAAAGCGAAAATCTCAGAGTCCTTGCAAACATAGGAATATATGTGGCTGAAAACACAGATAAAGAAATGAAAGGGAATCCACCTACTCTGTTCAAATTCAACTTCCACCTTGAGAGAATTGACAATCATCTCCCTACACTTCCCCCGCACTGAGTCACCAGTGACCTTTGGGGGTGGGAATGCGACAATTTTGTTGTCCTGAGGGGTACTGGGTGCAGATGATGATGATTTAGTACTTTGTGCTGGCGAACTGCTTCTACTTGATTTTTCACTGTTTGGTGTCTTCGACCTGTCTCCATTTTCCCCTGCAGATTTTTCTGGAAAAATACAATATTGTTAACTGCGGTGAATTAAGTGGACCAAGGAGACATCCTTTATTAAGTGGACACCAGTTTGTGGCCCCTAACCTGTATTTAGTGGTCCCCTCTATTAAAGTGCCCATAACCCTTAAAATACATATTTTCAAAATCAACTCTACGCACATTAAATAGTTAAATGGTGAAATATTTCTTCTTTTGAACGTCGCATAATTGAGTTATAGAGATTTGAATTTACAAAATGCTAATTAGATGACGTCAACCCGGGAATCATTTATTATACAACTACTTGTTTTCACCTCCAAGTTAATTTTTTTTATGAATCAAGTGGCTATCCACAGTTTATTTTTAGTATTTATCAAATTAATTATCCCCAAGCTGTAAACTGCGTATTGTAAATTGGCATAGAAATAATGGCAAAGTCCCAGGTTGACATCATCTAATTAGCATTTTGTAAATTCAAATCTCTATACATGTAACTCAATAACGCTACATTCAAAACAAGAAATATTTCACCATTTAACTATTCATTGTGCGTAGAGTTGATTTTGAAAATATGTATTTAAGGGTTATAGGCACTTTAAATGGACACAAAGACACCAGAATTAAGCCATTTTGTTACCCAAAACCTGTATTAAAGGGACACTTACATGTACACTATAGAATGTTAATTTTAGAATGTATTTTTAACAGATTACATGTATGGCATTACTGTCTACTATTAAAAAAGGTGGGAAAGTGAAAAACAGCCAAGGAAAAGTGGTTTCTAGTGTTGTCAATGGGCTGAAACATGTTATTAATACCTGGGCAAAATCCCTGGCTCCCTTCCCTAATGACAGCCCTGTATGGTCTCATGCACTTTTGACAGTCCTTGTAATTTTGTTTTGTATAATGGCTGATAAACCCTTGCAGTTTCTCATTGATTGCCTGCCCTTAAAATAAAATTATTGAGCATTAGCCTGCAGGTTTTCACTTTTAAAATTATCTCTCTTACCTGGAAGAAGTTTCTTCCATGATTTAATGAGTGATTTCGCTTGTGTTTGTAAATCTGAGTTCTCACTTTTTTTTCTCAAAGTGTTGACGGACATTCCTATTCTTGTCTTCTGGAGCACTTCAAGGGTAATGGGAAGATCTTTGAGCCTTTTCAAAAGATCCACTGCTCCATCAGAATCCATCTAAAAAATAGAATAACTGCATACATGTAATCAAGACTGCAAAATAATAACTCGGGTTCACTTCATCTCTTTTTTTTTTTGTATGGAGATCCTGTATGTGCCACAAATATACAAACTAATATCTTTGTCTGTACATGTGCATGCATGTATGATGCCCAGACCAGGTGAAGTGAGCAACCATGTTATGATATATCTGTACAATGTATTTACAGTCAAACCTCTATTAAACGGTCACCCTCGGGGAATAGCCAACTGACCGCTAAATAGAGGTGACTGCTTAAAAGAGGTCAAGTTTACAGCAAATATGAGGAGTGATTTAATTCCGGGGATTTGTTAAGTGACCGCTTAATAGAGGGTGACCGCTCAATAGAGGGCCGCTTAATGGAGGTTTGACTGTAGTATGTTTTGATGAGCAGGTTTGAAATTGTTCTATAACAACTGCTGTTATTATACATGTATAGCTGGAGTTTTTCTCAATACAACATGCATGTTCATTGATTGATTCATGGTCACATGACATCTAACAAACAAACTGTTTCCCACTGAACATTTATTTTTTATGTCAGAGGATAACAGTGGACAACACCATTATGCAATATTTTGCTTGAAAGGTTTATTGCACTGGGCTTCATTTTATGGGACACACGACCATATTGCTGTCCCAAGGGTGTTCCCTATGACAGGGAATAACTGTAGCACTGTTTGAACATACAAAAGTTGCTAAAATGTTTGTGGTGTATAGCTGTATCTAACTGTTTATCTAGATTTGCATATTTGCGATTATAATGGCTCTGTCAATTCCAAGCCCGCTCATCCCCCCCGGGGGCATTTGTGGGACGTTTTATAATTTTTCCTTCCCAAAGGTGGGGCATTTGCTAAAACAGGTCAGCCCAGGGGTGGAGCATTGTCAAAACAACGTTATCTTTCGGATTTTAGAAGTCGTATTGTACATGCTTTGCTGTTTATTTTAGTGTAAATTTCCTGATTCCCCCAAAAATATAAATATAAAAACTTAGTTGATAAATGTCATTTGGGTCCTACACTTTTCAAGTGAACTGGAGCCTACCCTACCCCCACATGTGCAAAAATTTGCACTGTTGCTTCCACGTGTGAATGAAAGATGGAGGACAGAAAGCTTGCATTTGCACTTTTCCAGAAGCCCCACAGAGGGGATTTGTATGTACAGTATGAACTGACCCCACCATGGGCATTTGCAACATTATTAAAAAAAAAAGACAAATGCCAGGGGAGGGGGAAGGGGATGAGCAGGCTTGAATGTACAACTAGAACTGTGCATTATTTTATAGACACACTAAACTGTGCATTTCACAGCTGTCTTTACATTTTATTTTAGTAAGCTTAACTAAAATAAATTATGTGTCATGCAATAAAAGTTTGTACACCTGCCTAACCCTTGAATTCCCAACAGCTGTCAAAGTCCAGTCTCTCCTTTGACTTACAAAATCAATGGGCTATCAAACAGACAGGGGGGAGAACAGGGAAAATCATCAACAAGGGAGTGTTGTCTTGATCTACTAATGAATTCTCAACACTAACAATAATGGAGATATACAGCAGTTAGAAGAATATTAATAAGTTGGATTTTGGACTGATTTAGCGTTTTGCAAGCACATGGAACGTTTTATCAAAGTGTGTTTGTCTTTCAAAATGAAAGAACGCTTGTAAACATCTGCACAGAAATAACATCATGTGGACTCTTTTAGAAACGGTAGCGGGTACTTTTACATGATAATGTTGCAAATACGAAAAGTCAATTTGATATTTCTACAATACGGTTGGCGTGATCGGTTTGCTCATAACTGGGTTCTATATTCTATCAGCATGACCGGCTGGTCAAAATATCAACAAATGTGACTCACCGTTCCTTCTTCGCTAACAATCTTTTCCAGCTGCTTGCCAATCTTAAAAACCTCTTCCTCGAGATTCATTGTGCATATATTTTGCAAAAACAGTGCAAAAACTGCGAAGCGCTAAACAGAACCTATCACATTGCAACAAGACATTCGCGCCACATCATGGCCGACAGAAACGAGCGATTATAAGAGCCCACGAGACTTAGCCAGCGGATAATTTCTTTATCGGTACCAGTCTACCAATAGCAGCACAGCCATGGATTTTCCTTTGTGTCCGTCGTGTCCCGTCAATAATATTTTGAAAATAGTTTCAGCAAAACCACATTTCCCAAAATTTCGGAACAGTTTTTTACTTTCTGTACGACATGAGATAAATCCAACAGTATTACTACCCACTCACCAAGTGCGGGAAGAGAAAGCCGCGTGACACATACGCGCGAGACCCGTACAAGCACAGGTGAACCAAGCACAATATGCGAGTAGGGAAACTGGGTACTAGAATTGAGCTTTGTTTAGCTTTGTTTTGCTTTGCAACATTTGCGAAAGTTTCTGCACGAAATTTATAACTTTTGTCTTAAAAAGTACAAATGAAGTTTGAAATAAAGTGTTGACATGTAACCTGGTGTCTTTGTTTGTTCATTGGGTCCCTCCATGGCCTGTATTTGAGTATTTTCTTCCATGCGCTACATCATGGATAAATATAAGACAAGGTTGGAAACCATTTTGGTCGAGTCGACGAGGCCGCACAAGTAAACGCGGTCGATGAAATGCAAGAAGAACACACATTGTCCCTCTATCCCCGTATTCAACAAGATCGATAGTTGTTCCAACTTTTTCCGTAATTTTATTGCCAATAACTCACACTTTCGAGACGCAATCCAACGCCGAACTTCACCATCTCGCTCGACGATGGCGGCCATTAGCCGTGAGGACGAAAAGTGGCTACAACCTCGATCCCGGGAGAAGATTTTATCCCCCACTACTGGTACGCACCGCCGTCCATTTCAGCACGCGCCTCCACCGGGTAAGTAAACTTTTCGCAGCAGTGAAAACCCCTTGAAATGACGAAGTTAATTACTTACAATAGAATGCTACGTTGAAGTTTGATCCGTTGCTTTCGTTTTCCGTAACTTTCCTCTCTGGGTAAGTAAGATATTGTCTTAAACTTGTTCTGGAAGAAATAGGAAGACGGTATACATCTCAGAGGGGTTGTAAAAATATAATGTTCTGGCGATCGATCGCCGCTACATGCCGATGCTCGCATGAAAACAAAATTATTTTCAGCCTCAAATTTAATGCCCCTAAATCTCAACATCTTCATCTTTTGATATGTCTCTAAAGTTCAGTTATCGACTAGAATTCTTGAAAGAAATACAAACAAGTGAATTCTGACATTGAGTTCCCTCTGAAAACTTTGAATTTTCGCCATGTTTTGCCCCAATATCAATATCAATGATGCACTATTTTGCTTAACATGACTTATTCAAAACAGTCAATGTTTTCGTGAACAGTGTACGGGCTTATCAGTTAATAATAAACCGGCTGAGCTAATTATAACAACTCTGTTGAACACGTAAGTTTTTACCTCGCCATATATATCGATTTCTTCGAAGGTAGGAACTGAAGTGGAGAAAGCGCTGTACTGTTAAAAACCAAACTACGTAACCTTTGTTTTGATCCAACTCTGCTTACTAGTAATCGAAAAACCTTCGGCCTGACAGAAAAAAATACACGACGCTGAGTCGCAGAAATAAGCGTCGCAAGATTGTAACTTGAAGATCAAACTTCAACGTAGCATTCTCTTGTAAGTAATTAACTTCGCCATTTCAAGGGGTTTTCACTGCTGCGAAAAGTTTACTTACCCGGTGGAGGCGCGTGCTGAAATGGACGGCGGTGCGTACCAGTAGTGGGGGATAAAATCTTCTCCCGGGATCGAGGTTGTAGCCACTTTTCGTCCTCACGGCTAATGGCCGCCATCGTCGAGCGAGATGGTGAAGTTCGGCGTTGGATTGCGTCTCGAAAGTGTGAGTTATTGGCAATAAAATTACGGAAAAAGTTGGAACAACTATCGATCTTGTTGAATACGGGGATAGAGGGACAATGTGTGTTCTTCTTGCATTTCATCGACCGCGTTTACTTGTGCGGCCTCGTCGACTCGACCAAAATGGTTTCCAACCTTGTCTTATATTTATCCATGATGTAGCGCATGGAAGAAAATACTCAAATACAGGCCATGGAGGGACCCAATGAACAAACAAAGACACCAGGTTACATGTCAACACTTTATTTCAAACTTCATTTGTACTTTTTAAGACAAAAGTTATAAATTTCGTGCAGAAACTTTCGCAAATGTTGCAAAGCAAAACAAAGCTAAACAAAGCTCAATTCTAGTACCCAGTTTCCCTACTCGCATGTTGTGCTTGGTTCACCTGTGGTACAAGTCGCGTATCGTCGCGCCGCTCGAAATAACAGAAAAAAAATGTGACCCTCGGCCCTTTTTCATGTTTTATACCACCCTGAAAAATAGCAGGAGAATTTACAATGCTTAGCATGGGGTACGAAATTCGGTTTATTTTTTATCTCTCGTGAGAAGAGCCTTTCCGAGGCAACTAAAAATCTTTTTTTGATACGAATGTTATGGTCTTTCAGTATTAAACTGTAGCTATAGCTGTATATTTTTCTAGGCTCCTGGCAACCTCGTTCCCAGGGTCTCTCTAGAAGAGAGACCCTGGGAACGAGGTTAGGCTCCTGGTATTTTACGCTAGTTGTAAAACATACATTCATACACAGCTTTAATACGAAATTTCGGCCTTCGGCCTTCTTCAAGTACAGTTTTAAAATATTGGTATTTAAAACACAAAATTTTAAAAATATAAAAACCTACAAACACAGCGTTATTTATACATGATACACACTGTCAGGAGCCGAAATCGACTCCTGCTGAATGTTAACTTTTAATTCTGCTGATGGCATTGTAAACTACGGTTACACGATCTAGTCAAGATTTTATCTTTACTCGATTTTTTTTTGTAAAAGCGAAAACGTGAATAGTAAATTTCTCTATAGAAAAGATGATTAGTTTATTGTACCATTAAAATGAAAAGAAACTATTCTTCTCACGCATTAAACGTTTGTCATGTCCCTCCCTTATTTGTGCATCACGTGTTGTCAAGGAAACGTGGTTAATTAACACTCACAGCTTCTCTCGCATTGGCTGCATCAAATTATTCTTGGAGAAGGGGTTTGTTTGCATATTCGAAGGAGATACAGGCGCAACAAACGTGTCGAGACATTTGTCCTGGTGATGTGTTTATACGTTAGGCTGACCACAATTTATAAGCAAGAATGGACGAAGGCAATGAAACCGAAAAATCTTTAAACGATGGTGATCGGGTCCTCGAAGACAATGAAGTTAATAGCGGCGATCATATTGACAAAGCAAATCCATCGCCGATATCGGACGACCAGACGACGGCGGTAAATGAGGATCGGGAACATTTAAATTTGACTGACGCTGCAGACGGCCTCGAAAAGCACGGCAAGGAAATGAACGGTATTAAAAGGGAGGAAAATGAGGCGGACACTCAAAACGATGAAGTGGGACACAGCAAAGAGATTGAAGTATCTAGGCTGACAGCTGAAATACCAGCTGAGGTCAAAGAAAACAGTGGAGATAGTATTGGCCATGATATAAACTCAGATAACGCAAGTTCAAACGAAGGATCGAATGATGCTTCATCCTCGTCAAATTCAAAGTCGATCAGTCCGCGAAAAGCGAAGAAAAGGGGAATTTTCGTGTCGTATGCACCGGAAGCGAGTTTTCTCGAGAAACGCTTTATTTCCTACACAGTCAAAGAACTAAAAAATATAGGATTTTGCGACGACATTTGGTTCGATAAAGATGACGGAGTGCCAATTGAAAGTCCGTTCTGCTTTCAGCAGAGATTGGAAATTGCAGAAAAGTGCCGCGCATCGATCATGTTTTTGTCCGAGTCGTACTTCAGTTCCAAAGTTTGTCGTCACGAGGGACAGATCTTGCTTAATCGGAACGAAGATCGAGAAAGCGCTGATGAGAAAGATGAACTTGAAAAGCCTGCAAAGTTGTTCTGTATCAAGTATAGTCGCGGGATGCTTCCTCAAGAGTACAAGCAGATAGAGGAGCGAGCACTGGACTTGAGCTCCTATGTTGCGTCAAGCGTGGCTGAGCTATCGTCTGTTGTTGTAGGAACTTTTAGCGAAGACCTGGAGAAATATGCTCCGTTGTTTGGTCTGCGGATTCCCACTCCTTCAAGTGAGCCAGACATTTTAAAATTCGATCGACAAAAGCCGGTATCCTCATGGAACATATCTGATGTTCTCGCGTGGTTGGCCTCTCTTAAAATGCAAGCACACTGCTCCCTGAGCTTCGAGGAGAACGAAGTCGACGGTTACTTGTTGGTTTCTATGAGTGAGACAGACATGGAAAACCATTTGAATGTTGACAGTCGTGTGGCGCGTCGGAAGCTCATACAACAAGTGAAGAAAATACAAGAAGATCAAGCACAGACCAAAGAAAATTGGTACCTCAAGTGTCTAAAAAGCAAAGTAAAGGAAGATTCCGTCTACGTTATTTGCGATCCAAACGATGTGCGGTTTTATTACAACCTACGAGCGGATTTAATTCAGAAGAACCTACAGGTAAAAATAGGATTATCAATTAAAGTCAATTAGCGCAGCGGTCATGCATGCTATTACTTCATGTTTTGGGTTGAAATAATACAGGGTTGGGAATATTACTTTTTCATCTCATTAGTCTGATTAAATTAATGACTGTCCTCCATGGATTGCTAAAAAAGCAATTTATTTCACTTCCACATCCAATAACGGCCTCGGGCAAATACACATTAACGATTTGACGCAATGATCCGGAAATTACAAATTTCCTTTGTAAAGCCTCCCCCCCCCCCACCCCGACCCAGGAAAAGAAAAACAAAGTCTATTCTTTATAATAGGTAGAGAAACTGAAAGAAATGCGCTTATGAAGTACCTTCACATTTTACTAAAAATCTAAAAATCACTAATGATTGATCCAACCCCTAACTCACAGTCGCATCCAAAGTTTGTAACTTTGTTACGCACGAGTTCCTGTCACGCTCCATCCCCACGTTCACAGTGTAAACTAACTCGCAAAGTAACCAAAGTCGAATTAGGAAATTAATGGCCACATTGTCACGGAATAGGAGAGGAGAAAACAATACTGACAATTATGGGGGGGGGGGGGGGGGGGGGGGGGGGTTGGGCAATTTCTTCTGAGTATGATTTTTTTTCGGCACCGGTTGCGTATTTTCCCGCGCTTGGCCCCAGTTTCTTGTTTTTGTTTTGATTTCTGGATGCAGTTGCTCTAAGAACCCAGTGAACATCAACTTTTTAAAAATTCAAAATTTCACACTGACTTCTCGGTAAGCAGCTTTTACGGTTTCTGAAGGCAAAGTCCTGGTTCATGAGCATCGATCGGCTTTCCAACCTGAACCGGCCGCTGATTGGCCCAGTACTTTATAATTATTTCCGTTTGCTGTTATTGGTCAGACGCTATTACAGAACTTTGCTTATAGTTTTACAGAAGTCACATACAACCCTCTTATTGAGTAGTAGAAGTCGAACCCCGTTATTTTCAACAGTCTTTTTTTGTTTTGTTTTTTAGCAGCGGAAAGCCCATGCACGAAAACCCCGTCAATACGGAAGTTTTTGTAGTTCTAACTTTTGAGTCTGTCGACGAAATCCTATGGTGTGACCATTTAAATTAAACTTCTTTGGCAGTACTTTTGCATGGTACCATTTGTTGTTCGATCATTTACAAAATGAAATTTGGGATTTTTCTTGAATTTTGATATTTGGCACTCTTGGGAGTTAAGGGTTCATTTAACGTATTTTCCGCCTGATAGGTGTTCAAACATGAGCGTCTCGGCCAATCACGAGATGAGTTCCTACAGCTCAATGCTGCGCACCTCGCCAACTGCAGTCACGTGATTATCATCCTGTCCAACGCAGCTGCCACATCACTGTTCATCTACAACGAAGTTCTGTTCGCAGATTGGCTGGGCAAGCCTTTCGTGGTTGTCATGGCAGCCAATTCGTGGAATAAACTTCGGCCCAATATGCAGGCTATTCTAGGCAGCTGCCCAGCGGTGGATTTTGAGAGCAGGCCGTATGAAGAGAGTATGGACATACTCTTGTATAACGTAAAGCCCTTTCGTAAAATGCCGGCTGTCGTCTTGGAGCAAGAGTTCCTGGATCGGATGGTAGAAGGTCTCAAACCTTTAAGAGTGCTTGCTGTACTTCCCGGTTGGTATATATGAATATTCTGTTCAATTCGGAATAATATAAAAAAGCGTTAAAACAAATCACAGCCGATAGCTTTCATTGGTCACACACTACAATTTTATTTTTTGACTAGTCATCAAGTTAAAGGCCCACCTTCACCCAAAAGACGTTGCGTGATCTGATTGGTTGCACGCATTCAAGCGTGAATTCCGTGTTACACGAAATTCAGCACAGAAAGTGACACGGCGCGCACAGCATTTTGGGTGAAGGTTGGCCTTTAAAACCAGCCAACACTAAAAAATGGAAATAAGGTGAAAAAAAAATAATTCGAATTTTTTAGTGGTAATTCTGTATTAGTTCACCAAATTCGTCACTTACTAAATCCCGACTAAAGCGGTGATACTATTAAGCTATTTTCTAATGATTTTTGGACACAAATATGAACGGGCATCGGGCAGAATAGAGGTTTTGCAAGGCAGCCATGTTGCATGGTAGGAACAATGAAAATGTTTTGCAGTAGAAAGAACATTCTTTCCCATAGGGAGAAGAATCTATTGTTCCTGCCTTGCAATATGGAAAACCTCAATTGCCGGACATTTACGCATAATAATTACTGATCCTCATCAAATCCTTTTGTTCTCTCTCTGCATTATATCAACGATTGCAGCGTTTTTAAGAGTTTTGATTCCAAGTGTCTGAGGAAAACGGGGGCGGTCCTTTTTGTTAGCAAGGGAAATTATCAGGGGTAATACCAAACGTGCTAAAACAGACCAAATGCAATATTTTTTGCAGTGTGCACGCTGCAATATTAAAAATATTGCAGCGTGCACACTGCAATATTTTTAATATTGCAGTTAGCCCGTTTTTACCAAGTTTAAGTATCCCCCCTGATGATTTCGTTATTAAAAGACGCAAACATTTGTTTAAATTGGAATCCCACTATGTAATGTACAACTGAAGATAAAACTTTCTAAAATAAATAAACAGTACACAAGAAAACTATTCCAGGAGATATGTGAATACAAAGATATTCAATTTATTATAAATCGTAACTTGTTTACACCTCATACAAACTTCACTTGTTTCTGGCTCAATGGATTTTTCCTTTAACCCCTTTTCTTCTTTTTGCTTACTGTACTTATGTTCATCATCTTCCTTAATACATTTTTCTTCATTTACGTCGACATTAATTCCAACATGTTTTGAAGTCGTTCCCTGCAAGATTTCACTTGCTTTCCTCTTAAGTGTCGATGACGTACATTTATACGCCCTTACCCCATCAGATGATCGATGGCCAGTGGTTTCTTGAATAATCTGTTCTGGTACACCGTCATCATACAATGGCGCAGCACAACTACGCCGAAGGGAATGATTAGTCTATCGAACCCCCCTTATTTCATAATTTTCTTTACCACATTCCCCAAAGTTTCTCTCCCCGTTCCTTTTTTGTAATACCAGGTGTCCCCTTTTGGCTTATGCAAAGCTCGCAAATAAAACACGTTATCGCTGACTTCCATTGGGACATGAGACATATATTTCTTATACAGTTCAACCGGGCAACGATCTACGTTAGTCAAATTCTTATATGCCCGAACAACTTTCCTTTTGATACGCAAATGGCCCAATCCCGCATTATTAGTCTTACTTATATCCTCGGTGTACTGCAAAAATTCACTCCCCGAACTACTCTGCGTTATTAAAATCGCTGATTCGTCTTCCGATGAATCCTCCATGCTTCCAACAAGTGAACGAGGTACTGAAAAAAATGACTGAGTACTCTGGGTTATAAAGTATGCAAATTTTTGTGAACATTCTCGTCAACAACAAATAAATTCAATACTAATGTTCACACATAATCATAGTTACATAATCCTCAAAACAACTGAGGAATCGAGGGTTATGTAATCGCCACCGCACTGTATAGTGTACGTAGTCACAATAAGTGCTAATTTCATTGTTAGAGCTCAGTATTCAAAATCAATGTAACAGCCAAAGGGGCGGCTAAAATAGAAGATATAATGTATAGTGATAACAATAGGAATTTATGAGGATGAATTGTCATTATTTAAATAATCTTCACAACAACTGAGGATTTGGGGGTTACGTAATGGCCACCACACTGTATACGTAGCAACAATAAGTGCTTATTCATTGTTATAGTTGTATTCAAAATGAATACAACAGCCAAAGAGGTGGCTAAAATCGAAGATTTTTTTTTTTTTTTGGCTAAAATCGAAGATACAATGCAGAAAGAGAACAATGGGTTTTAATGAGAAACAGTAATTATAATAGATAATTACTTCGGCTCACAGCATTATTAGGTATATTGCAGGCAGCTTCGGGCTGCGCCCTCAGCTGCCTGCAATATACCTAATAATGCTGCGAGCCTCAGTAATTATCTATTAAATAATGACCTACCGCTTTGAGCTATTCAAGCATGAACGTTCAAAACAAAAGCGCCCCAATTTTTTAGTGGCTTTTTATAGTTGAAAGGCAAATCTACAATTTTATCCAAAAAGTAGGAAAATTGAACGAGAATAACTTGTAGAGTTTTCGCTTTGAAAACTGTACTTTGAAAGACCCTCATTAGCATAAGCACACGTCACGTTACCTGGGACTTTCATCAAACTGAACAAGTTAATTTCGGGCTCATTCACTTCTCCTTATAACGTTCTTCCCCACAGGGACGGGGTGGACATCCTTTCGTAAACTGATGAATTTGTTTGTTTTTACGTTTAGAGAAAGGGAGTGCAGAGGAGGAGGAGATCTCCACGCGGCCCAACTTGTTTCTCAGTTATCACTGGGACGTTCAAAGCAAAGTGCAGATGCTGGTCCAATATTTAGAGAGTCACGGCTTCAAGTGCTGGACGGACGTGAGTAATGCAAACAAACGTCACGCAACATGTCACTCTCCCAATCACGGTGACACCTTGCAGACTCAGATTCAACGGAACATCAAAGCAGCTGCCGCGGTCATCTGTTGCGTGACGCCAAAGTACATTTGCTCCGAAAATTGCACAAAGGATCTCAGTGTTGCTGAATCGCTGAACAAGCCCGTCGTTCCCGTTATGCTTCAGTGGCTGGCATGGCCTCCCGAGGGGGGACGGGTGCGCAGGATTTTGGCGCCCTTGTCTTGTATCGACATGAGCAATGACAGTCTGTTTAAGAGGAACCTCGGCACTGTTGAAACTCATTTGAAAAAACTCGCGGGAAAACACAGTCCACGTGATTCCCATGTAATAGAGCATGTGCGATTAACCAAGAATCAGCGGCGCGTCCATCAGAAATATCCGCAAAAAGCGCAATAGGCATCAATTACAATGTGGGACCTTTGCCATACGTCAACAACTTTTAAATAATAAGTCACATGATGTATGATACAGTGCAGTGACAGATCCCGGCTTGCAGGTGGTGGGGTGGCGGTACGCATTCATAACCTGTCTCGCCCCTTTGGCGGGTTTTTATCGGTGAGCAAGGGAGTGTTTGCGTGCCCCCCCCCCCCCCCCCCCCCCCCCGATCCCCGCCAAGAAAAAGAGAATCCTTGCGTACCCACCTCAGTGCCGAATTCGCTACTGCAAATAATGACATGTACATTTTGTTCACTTTAGGCCACAATGTTAACCGGTCACGTGAAAATTTGAGTCTTTAATTTCTATGGGTACTTCAGACGAAATCATTGCTGCTATTGACAAAGCAAACTGACACCTTGCTGTCGGTGATTATTTTGTGACTAAATTGGTGATTTGTCTAATATCACCCTGCCCAAAAATTCCTATTGAACATTGAGCATGTTCGTAAACTTGATACAAATATAAATGAAGAGCAGATGAAGAATTGTCAAAGTTAGCGTACCTTAGAAATAACTTGCTTTGTCCCAGGTGCCGTTGCATTTCGTCGATGAAGCTCGGGAAAACAGCGAAAATAGCGGGAGCGTCGGCGTGGGTCGTCATTAGTCCAAAACTCTACGCAAACCGCGCTCTGGTGACGCCTGAGTCGAGCCAGACGAATAAAATTGACTGGGAACATTCTCGTCACCTGAGAACAAGGGTTAGCATTAGCTTACATCCACCAACACCACCTCGAACACCTTACTGAGTCTTATACAACGTGATTTCGACACTTAGCTGGCCTAAGTAGACTTAAGTAGACTTACAGAGCCTACACTACCAGAGTACCACCTAGCTTCTTGGGTTGTTTAGGCCTAAATTTAACTATACGAACTGCTAACCAGTTAATCCGTTATATAAGTCTCAATAAGGTGTCCGAGGTGGTAGTGTTGGATGTTATCTTATGCTTACCTTGGCCAACTGGTTTTCGTGCTCAGTCTCCGGCGGTTAAGTGGGCCAAGCGGCTCTGGGGACGAGAATGGACTGGGAAAGGACAGAAAGCGGATAGAACAAGTCATGGGGAGTCAGAGAAGATGGATACTTATTTAAAAACAAATATATGAAAGATAGCTATATGCAATATGAGATATAACACAAAGCAATGTAAAAATGTACTTAAGTTTCAAAGAAATTATTGGGACAACTGACCAGAATGCGAACATTTAAGAGTTTTTCTACTGTTAAAAAATATATAAACTGACTGACGAGTTGATTAAAGTTTCCTGAATACTAAAATAAACTATTATCAGTATATTTATAAACCGTAGGAAAGAAATAGCCGACACATGCGCGCAGCTTGATGCAAGGAGATAAAATGTTACTGATGCTGCACTGGATGACCATTCTTTAAAAAAATTCGTCAAAGAATGGCACTGGTTCAGCAAAAGAATTCACAAACTAGAACGGAGCAAAATTTTAAGATTCGAAGTCAAGCCGCCTTGAAATTTAATCGAGTTGCCACACCAGAAAATTCCCTTTGTGACAAGGGGACTTGGGGCCCAACGTGAGCGTTGACAGTTGACTTCACATTCGATTACGCACCAAGGATGACTGGGAACGCGGTAGCGCCAACCTATATGTAATTTCTGACATCTGAGTGACATAGGAACGAACTAGTCAGGAATTATTATTCTGACGGCACGATATAGATGCTTGTGTGTCGTCATGGGACACCTTGAGACTATTTAAAGGTTGGCGGGAGATATTTATCATTCCATGCCGGTCAGTCTTAATTCTCGAACGTTGCCTTTTTTCGTATAAGTTTTTATTTTTAATACGTTGGGAAAAGAAATGTTATAAAAAGTTATCAGTTTTTGTACCTTTTCCTCGAGGTCCAGTGCCACTGCACTTATAGGGGGAATACGGCCACATCTAAAAGGTGGTGTTTAGTGGTTTTTCATAGCTGGCGTGGCACAATTTCCTGCCCTTTTTTAAATATAGTACATGTATGTGAAATGTAATTTAAAAGGATCAGGAGAATGGATAGAATATGTTATAGGATACATCTATCAGATAAATGACCGACTCATCCTAAATAAACTATTTCACATTGAATGTCTCGTGTTAGTGGAGTCAGAATCGCTCTTTTCTAAATTCGCCACTTTAGAAACGAGGAAACTGGGCCGAGTGAACTTTCGCAACGACTTCTGTTACTGGAGACAGAGACAAAAGAAGCGTCCCCTGTAACGATTCCAGAAGTCGTTGCGAAAGTTCACTTGGCCCAGTTTCCTTCTCGTTTCTAAAGTGGCGAATGGCCCAGTTATTCCCAATTTATAGTCTATTCAATGCACGCACGCGCGCACGCGAGCAAGCCCGATTACAAATTAGAATCTACGACATAAACCATAGACAGAAGCTCTCGAAATTGTTCGCAGAGACTGCAAAAAAATGGGCTGAATAGAGTTTTAAGCTCGATTGCACGTCGTTTCTCCGCGGCGGAACGCGGCGCTTCCCTGCCGCAAAAATTACTCATGGTTTGACTTTGCACCTTAGAAGAAGAAGATGCAATTAAACAGAAGATTTTGGCGGTACCAAGTGGATTCTGGGTGGGCATGGGTTGTATGCTTTGCTTCGTTTTTCGTGCAGTGCGTGACTTTCGGTACAATACAGTCGTTTGGGACGCTGTTTATTTCGCTGCTGAACGATTTTAATTCCGGAGAGTCGGCAACAGGTAAGCATATGATTTCATATAAGCTTAGATTTCTTCAAGAATAATTCACTCGTTTAATTTCTTAATGAGAAATTTAAAAATAACAAATCTATTGTACAAATGTGTGACTCTCCCGTTTTTGTCATCCTTCATCGGATAGTTGATAGGACAATCTGATATACTAATACTTAATTATGAAGGAATACTTGAAAAACTTTATTTAAGTATCTATGGTATTTAGCTAAATAAACTAATTGAGGACACTATATAGAACTTTCAATACAAAAATATCTGTCACAAGAGTCTCTTAATTTTATACAATTTGGCGAAGTGAAGTGCAATCCTGAATGAGCGCGGCATACGTAGTTCCTGTATGCGCGCCCTTAGTATAGGTAATCATACGGTTTCGAGTTCAATTTGGGATTAATTTGCACAATCCCAAATTGAACGAGAAAACCGTATGATTACTTATTAATAATTACACATCAAAAAATTTGCATCCATTTTTGTTTGGAAATTTTTTTTTTTTTGCAAAATTTTTTTTTGGAAATTTTGTTTCTTTTTTTTTTTGGCAAAAAAAAAAGAAAAAAAAATTTTTTTTTTTCGATTTGTAATTTGCACTGGTGTTACACTTTTTGCACCGGTGTTACACGTTTTGCACTGGTGTTACACTTGAACTGCACTGCTCTTAGCCAATCAGAATTGAGTAATTTTTTCATGTATATTATTAAGCTGGTAATCGCTACGTCAAAATGAGATGATTATTTAGTGACGAAAAGAAAATTAGGACTCCTGTCTCACATTGTCCAAACCTTTATCTAAACTGAAGCGCAGCAGGCCCAATGATTTAATCTCCGTTTCATCCATTTCCAACGAATAGTTCATTAATCTTAGATAAACCTAGATAAAAAAACATTTATAAAACGGAATCATTTAACATTAGAACATCCTGTTGTCTTTTTTTCACAGCATGGGTTGGTTCGTTGGGTTATGGATTCCTCTTTGTCATTGGTCCCTTCACTGCTGCCCTTTGCGAGCACTTCGGATGCCGCGTCATGGCGTGCGCGGGGAGCGTGCTTACCACTACCGCTTTGTTGGTGACGTCATTTGCGCCCAACATCTCCAGCATGTACTTCACCTTTGGCGTCCTTTGGGGAACTGGAGGAAGTTTTCTGTTCTTTTCTGGTCTCCTTATCCTAAGGTTTTATTTCAACAGAAATATTTCGTTTGCTAACGGCATTACTATGACGGGAGCTGGCTTTGGCACACTCATTTTCAACGTCATGCTGCAGGAACTCGACGAGAAGTACGGATGGCGCGGAGGAATGCGTGTTTTAAGCGTGTTTGCCGCATTGACGTTCTTATGCGGGTGCGCGTTCATTCCTCCGCCGATTGACTATTTAGCCTTCGAAAGACCGAGTCTCTTATTTCGGCTAAAGAGGATTATTGATCCGCGACCCTGGAGAGACCGAGCATTTCCGATGTGGGTGTTATCACTGTCATTCATTTTGTTCGCCTACTTCTTTCCGTATACATATCTGGTGAGTGCAATTAAATTTCTGTTATTTAACTCCAGGGTTTATGTGGCTCGCAAGGTGGAAGGTACGATGGTTTAAGGACGTTCGCGCGAAAATCTTCGACAAGACAGATTTTTTTTCAAACTTATGCTACGGTCTGATAATGAGCTACTGATGTCAGAAATGCAAAAAAAATTGGGGGTCACCGAATTGATAAGGAGGTATAGTGTGTAGAAATATACCCTGTTTTTGAAAAGTTAGTCCTCGTAACATGACATGGTGTCCATGGCTTTTATTTTAAAAATATCAAAGATGAATCGCTGGGGAGAAACTATTATATTCAAATGTTATCCAAGTGGGCCTGATTCGTAAATAATTCGAACTGTTTTCAACCTTTAAATGAGTTAACCCAGTTTAAAGAGGGCATTCGGAAACAACATACAGCTGAGATATAAGTGCAATTCGACGTTGCGTGGATAAAAAAATGAAACAAAAGATCAAACTTCTACAAGACAGATTTTTTTCCTTTTTTCACAAACTGTAGATAATCGGTAAAGAAAGTGATATATGAAGAAAAACATAGGGGTCACCGAGCATCCAAGCGAGTAAAATCTAAGTGAAGTTAATGCAACGGCTACCAGCCCCTTATCTGTTTAGATTTCTTGCTTTGCGCGCGCTCGTGCATGACGTAGCATGGCGTTGCAATACGAATTGCGTGCGCAGTAAAGATGCGCATAAACAATTAGCGCGAACGTCCTTAAACTCTTATGTCTGGCAGACAGATTGATAATCTTGCCTCAGAAGCTTCGCTCTCCACCGAGTACCCATTAAATGCCAAGTGAGTACTGGTGAACGGGTCAAGCTGGTGTAGCATAAAATAGGGAAGCAATCCATTCCCTCTGGAAAAGCCCTGTTTCTTCAAAGGAAATCTCGTTCTTAATCGTTAGTTGGGTAGACCATATACTTAAAATTAAACAAAGTTGTCTTAGGAAGAACGGTTATGCAACTTGTCGCTTGGTTTTAAGTATTTAATAATTAAGAAAATTAATGTTTCGTCTCTTCTTTTTGATCCATTGTAGGTCAAAATGGCTTTAACACTGGGCATTCCCGTGTCACAAGGAGCCCTCTTGCTTGGTTACCTCTCGATATCAGCCATATTTGGTAAACTTCTATGCGGAAGATTGGCAGATCTCCCGCGTGTCAGGCGCCTCTACATTTTCGTCACCGCAGCAACCATTCTTAGCGTATCCTCAATGTGCGTCACCGCTGCCAAAACGTATCACGGTTTGTTAGCCTATACGATAGTCGCTGGTTTCTTCGACGGTTGTTTTGTGGTCACAGTACCGCTTATAACGCAAGATATCGTTGGAAAAGAGCTAATGGCAGAGGCAATCGGGAGCATGTACGGTGTTGTGGCTTTTCCTTTGACTTTGGGACCTCCTGTTTTAGGTATGCAAAGGAAAATTAACTTTCGATATTTTAGAATATTGATATCGTCCTTTTTAACGCAACCAACAGCCAGTACAGTTTGAAACTGCAAACTGACTGTCAGATTCAGTTTAAGTCTTGATATAGTTTACGAAGGCCTTTGTTTGACAGGATAATTTGCCTCGTTTTGCCTCTTTCCACCCAGCCTGGATGTGAATTGAATGGGATTTATGGTACACCATTTGGTCCGCCCATCAAAATGGTAGGGGGTTGTAGCCCTGTCAGAAACTTGTATGACTGACATTGTTTCAGGTTAAAACCCTCAAAGATAAACACCGTCTGATCTCGATCTACAATTAGACTCCCCACCCTTCCGCTCGAGATTGGATCAGGATACAAGTTTAATGTGTTTTCATCTTGTTTCTATACTATTTTCAAAACCCGTAACCTAACACTCTTCTCATTTTTGCTCGAAAGGTGAACTCTACAGATCCACGGATTCCTTTACCACTGTTTTCTTTGTCTCCGCTTGCTTTGTACTCGTCGGTGTAAGCCTCATCTACATTGTCCAACGAATTCGTCCGGACCTCGTTCGCAAGCAAGAGCCTGCCATAGAAGAAGTGTTTCCATCACCAAGCATCCATTCCGCAAGCGTAGTGGACACATTGAGTGGGCTGTGCGTCACAGAGCCAAACCTGTCTGTCTCTCACTTAGATCCAGTGGAAATAGGTTCATATCAACGGTTCGATAGTGTGCGACGCGAGGAGTCTAGAGCAACTATCGTAGATCCTGCCCAGGGGCGACTAGCAACCAAAACAGAGATAGAAGCCGTTTATAAGCAAGCAATCGACAATATGTCAAACAGTGGAGTGTCCGTTCATCATCGCAGCGGTTCAGATGTCGTTTCTATCACAAAGTCTAATGCTCCTTCCGGTAGCATATTCAGTGGCTCTATGTTATCATCGACCGAAATAACAGGGAATGTTGATTCTCCTTCAAGATTACAAATTACCCTGGTAGAAAGAGGAGAATTACCAAAGTCGACCGCATCTTGTGCTACTCTGGTCGATACAGATAATGTACAGTTGCCTAATGAAGGAGAGGTAAAGACACCTGGCACTGATGGGACATTGTTACAAGGAGATGATCAAGGAATACACCAAACCGGTGTCCAGCAGGATAATGTGTCTTTAACAAGTGAAACATTTTCTATTGCAGCCACTTCATCCATTGGCACACAGACAGCTCTGGAAGAAAACGGCGCTGAGAAGGATGACATTATCTCGGTTGCTCAACCAGTTGGCGATATTTCTGTTTCATTTACAAAAGACCAACGGTTGCAATTGGAGCCGCTAGACAATAGGGAGATGAATTTGCCAGAGACAGTGATGGCTGATAATATCAGGGACACAGAACCAGATGTTGAATTGGTTAAACTTCCTCCTCCTCCAGAAAGTAATCGTAAAAGAAGAACTGGACCAAATGCACAAGATGAGGAGGATGAGACTGGTGAGGATTATGAGAACGCGCTCAAACCGACTTTACATGGAGTATCAGAGGGAATTATTGACACCCAGGAAGTTGTTTCAGACGGAGAAGTAGTTCGAGACAGTAATAGTAGTATAATGCCTCTTCTAAAAGAAGCATGTTCTTCGGACAGAGTAGATGCTGTACAGGAAGAACCACTTAATGCAAATGAAGTGCTCGAACTTGTTCGTCTTCCACCGCCACCCAAAGTCCCGCGCACAGGGCAGTTAGTGGCGATAGAAAGCGAAACAATTGATGACCACAGAGATACCAATTTGACAGAAAGAGAGAGTACTTCAGTGCGTCATGCTTCCCTTTCCGAGGTAAAATTAGATGATTTCCAAACTGATATCTCTGACAACGAAGCGGTCGATGATTCCTCCTCTTCCAAAGAGGTTTCTACCACCCATCGAAAAGAACGACTGCATCTTGCCGTCATTGACCAACTTAATCTGTTGAGTGAGAGACTTGAGGCAGTTGCCGCTCGACAGGTCGAGGAGGAAGAATTGGAAGGTGAGAAAGGTGAATTACCTGACCAACGCCCCGTGTTCTCACCAGCATTGCAAAGTTTGCCTTTGACGCCTCTTTATTCGGCAACTCACAGTGTACCACTGACACCTGTTCGCGCGTGGTCTAGTTCTGTCAACACTGCAGCACCAACGCCACTACAAACGCCTCAAAGTACATTTCACACGACAGCACCAACCCCTATTCCGACGCCGCGGTCGGCGTCTCAGAGCGTATCAGGCATTTTCAACGTCGCGTCAGAAACTCAAACTCCAAGCGCGGTTTATCCTCATGATTCAAACGATCTGATTGATGCTTGTAGTCCTTCGCCGTCACAGGAAGGTGTTAGTCGACATCGTAGCAGATGTTCGTCCTTCTCGGAAGTAGGACAGGAGTATGTGCTAAATGAGTGGAGTCACTTGGAACAAAGAGACACTCAAGGATCCATGGAGGCATTCCTTTCAAAACCGTCGAGCGAAACAAACTCCTCAATTTCAAATAGTGTAAGATCGCTGAGTGATTTTAACAGTGTTAGTGAACCTATCAATGTGGTTGGCAACACGCAAAATGAACGTCAGGATGGACACTGGAATTCACCTGAGAATGCCATTGCAGATCAAGCACTGGAACCGTCGCTATCCATGTGTCTACCGCGACAACCATTTTTACAACCCCCGAACACTGTGAATCCATTTCAAGAAACATTTCTAAATACAAATCAAACAGAGCTGCAACCGAGTCAAATGCATGACTGGACGTTCAAAGTGGAAGAGGTGGCAAGTGAAGAAGAGCAATTCCGCAGGGAAATACCAGAATGTCTGCCCCAACAGACGATGCACCAACAATTTAATACCACAGAGGATTTGGAAGAAAATCTACTTCAGCCACGTCTTGCGGTGCTCGAAGGATTTAAACCCGAATCTGCAAACATCTTACAACCATCATTTCAAGATCATTTTTCCCAGAAAGACATTTTTAATTTTAATGCTTCCGAACCACAACAAGCAAATTTGCAGAACGAATTCACATCAGGTTCAGTAGCTGACCCAATAGAGCAATCTCACATGGATCTTAGTGCAGTGCAGGAATCGAAGTTAAACCCACTTTTGGATTCATACGAAAATGAAACTTTAGACGTTTCTCAGCAAAATCCATTCCAACAAGATGGGGTTTGTGCATCAGTTGAAATCTCGGATGAGCCTCAAGATCTCATCACATCAAATTTGGTTGCTGTCCCGATGCAGCAAACTCGTTTGGATTCAAGCTCTGTGGAATTGAAATTAAACCCATTTGTGGAACCAGACCGAAAAGAATCTGCAGAGGTTGCTCAAGAAATTTCCGAGGGCAATTTATTCCAGCAATGCGAGATTAGTTTGTCGGACGGCGATCGAGATGAGCTCCAAATTACATGCCAAATTCCGGAAGCATCAGTTTCACAAAGTCAGCAACCTCTGCCGTCTACTTGTCAACCAACGAGTGTGTCTCTTGACCAAGGCCACGTCAAATCCAAGGAGATAGATATTACCCCATCCGAGGCTCAAGGTTCAACAAAGTTGGATTTATCTCATGAGACTGAAAAAGAACTACCATTCCAGTACGATCGTACTGAAAATCTGGGTGATCAACGAATATTGCCTCAGCAAAATCCTTTAATGGAAATAGCATTAGATGCAAACTTAGGCGCGAAAGACTCAAAAGCTAGTCTTACAGACCGCGCATACATTTCGTTTGACAGTACGAAAGAGGAAAACGACCGCAAGTTAGATAACCAAAATACTTGGACAACGTTTTCTCGTTGCGAAGAGGTCTTAATTTTTGAGATGGACACGGATAGTGAATCTAACTCTGGAAGCAGTGAAAAGCTTGAAAGCGGATCAAGGAGTTCATCCAGGGAAACAAAGCATGTAAATCAAGATGCTCATGCAGCCATCGCTGATGAGAATACTCTGTTTCCTCCACTTCAGATTTTTTCTGATATAGTCGACAGCAACGTGGGAGCGAATAGGTCGGGAGTTCCTCAGAAACTTCCACCTCCTCCTAAACAGGCGCAACGAAAGCGAACAGACATTTCATTCTGTGCCAACACAGAGCATGCAAACTCTCATAAGGTTGATGGTAACCATAGTCAACTTAAGCAGGAAAGGACAGCGCCCGAAGGAACAAAGAACCTCGAGGAATATCAAGTGACCTTGATACAAAACGACCATGTAATGCAAGAAAGTGGTACTGTTCAAACGCATCCTGTATCAAGTGATGGAGATTTGTCCGCCACTTTGAATTCCTTGAGCGAGATTGAATCGGATATGTTAACTGACTCTAAGCTTGCTGAGCCAATACATGATCAGTTCTCTGGCCGTAGGCTAAGTGACAATTCAATAACTGACATGATATGTCAAGAATTTGAATTCACCGAAGGTAAAGGTAATATCGTTATGAACGAGGAAGGCGATGACTCTAATCTAGATGGAGACTTGGCTAAGACTGATATAGTGCCTCTTCTGATGCAAGACGAGGAACCAATACAAGTCTTGAATCTTCGGGACCTACCCGAAGATTGTCACGTTCTTCAGAAGCGCTCATCGACTACCTCATCTACAGATGATTCTAGTACCAGTGGTACCTCTACGGATTCAAGTTTGTCGGAAACTGAAATAGTGCCTTATAGTAAATTACATGAAGATTCGTGTACATCGGAACATGGATGAAGCTTAGGAGTTGTCATACTTGAACAGTTTAATAGTTGACCAAGGTAGCCACGAGGATCTCAAATTGCTATCGGTATACGCAGCACAATAACGCAAATGGCCAGTGAAAAAGCCCTTATAGTGATTGTACATGTTAGTTTGACACGAAAACGTTTTAATCACGAAACCATTACAATGTCATCATTTCTGAGACTTCTTTATTTGTCTATGTGAATCCGGAATACATATTAGCACATATTGGCCCGCCGGAGACCAGGGAAATACACGCTGGTGTCATTTTACCAATTAAATATTAAGTTTGAGAGAAAATGAGATAATTCAGGGAATTAAAAAGCGTGAATACTTACTATGACCGTTCGTAACGTTTGTAAACCAAATTCACTCACTCTCACTCATGCTTTACATACCTAACTGGCATATAAGCCCTTAAAGTATTAATAACTAGTTCTTTAACACCAACTTATCTACTTCTCTGAAGCTGATTAATAAATTGAAGATAAACGGTAAAAATATTAATTTCACCAGAATATCAGCTTGTTTTCCCGCTGCCTCTGAACACAAAACGAAGCTCTTGTTGTTTTTCACTTTGAAAAAGATATAAAAACCAAAAGGTTACTAAATGTGTAATTTAGTTTATAATTAATTAATCAATTAATTGAGTCATTACCTAAATTACAAACAATTGCCCGCTAAAACGTCTCACCCCTCTATGCTTCACAGAAGCTCCTATTTTTTCTCTTTAATGTAAGTTATAAACTTTCAAATAAACACGCGAATTCATGTATTGTTAATACTAAATGTATTTGACTCTGGATTGCAGAAATGCCATCCAATTTGGCTAGTATTTTCAAGAAATCTTTGCTCTCCAATTATTGTAGTTCCCGGCTCGCCCGCTTTCTTCAATAAGTTTCCTATCTCATTTGCGACCCCCTCCAAATTGTCATTTCTATGCATGTAGGTTGAGAATTGTTCCTTTCAAGAAATAGAGTAAGTCATTAAAGAAGTAAAATTTGCAAAGGACCGCAAACGATAATACTGTAAACCGGATTGGTGTCTCGCAAAGTTAATTTTTTTACGTAGTCAGATCAGCCTTCAGTTTATTGTTATGTCTGTTCCTTTCAAGAAATTTTGTTGTAAAGAAGCATTGTGATTACCTTAGCCTGTGTAGCAGTCGTCTTCTTTCCGAGAATGCAGGAGGCGCGTGAAGGCATGGGGCGAGAAAAATATCGCTCCCATGCCCTCGCGCGCCTCTCATACTCGCGGAAAGGAAGCGACTGCTACGCCAACACGTTCTCAGGTCTAAATTCACCATTATCCTGAATTGTCAAATTGCTCTGAATTCATGATTATAGATAATTTAGAACACTGTTTCCCAGGACATTTAAAAGAGAAAAGAAGAAATAAAAAAAGCCATGTTATTTGGACTGGATTCGAACCCGGAACTACCGCTACTAGGAACGTCTTCTTACCACTAGACCACCGAACAACAAAGCGATGGGAAGTTAAATCTGCAAGATATTTATTTGAGTCTTGCATAGAATATCATTGATCTACAGTGATTAGGCCTAAGCGCTGATTTCAAATGGTTACCTTTTTGTTGAGGTTTGGTGATCAAGCTTTTCCATTTACTTTCTAAAATTATTTTCTAGCGAGTGATTTTATAGGCTTACTACAGGGTGTAGAATAAGCGCATGAATTTTATTATGTTAAAATATTGAGGTTGGCTCAACTAGCAGCGTGGTGGTCTAGTGGTTAGAAGAGAGGATAAGTCAGCGAAAGGTCGTAGGTTCGAGTTCTGTCCGAACACTAAGGATTGTTCTTTTTCAACAAAAATGCTGACTTCCCAGAATTCCTTTCAGACTGTCAGTGTTCTAAATTAACTATAATCGTGAATTCAAAGCAATTTGACAATTCAGGATAATGGTGAATTCAGAGAGGAGAATGGGTTGGCTACGCAAGCTTAATCTCGTACCCAGATCTTCTAAGATCAGGCGGAAGCATTTCAGTACAGTACAAGCGCGAGTGAGATCTGGGTACGAGATAAACGCAAGCTATGATAACTCAGCCAAACCCTCTTAACTCGAAACAAACACAGTTTCCCCTACTTAACTATTTCCCCGCAATCTCAGACGAAATTTTTTGAGACACTTCCATGATTAACCCCTTCTCCCCGGCCTTAAAAATGTTAAAAATCGTTATGATAACAGGCGACTTCTTTAAACAATGAAGAGGGTGGAGGGATATACGCTTGTAGAAAATGTTACTGAGCGTCCCAACGATTATTGTCTGAGATTGTGGGTAGCTCGAACGTTTCTTTAACTAGAAGCGAAGATTTTCTTGTTTCCCCTGATGACTTAAGCTGCCAACAAGATTATAAAAAAGCGCAGTATAAAATAGACCGCTAGAAAAAGGAATTCCCGGAAAAAAGAAACAAAATAAAGCGTGGATTATTCCACGCACTTTTGTTCCGCTGCTGCATAATTTATAAAATTGTTTCTTGACAGAATTCCAAGTTGCAAAACATTTCTTCCGCCTGCGAAAGTATGACGTCACTTGGTGTCGTTCTTGAATTGCTATCAGACGATAGGTAGTTTCCATGGCTACCAGTTTCAATGACTAAAGTTTGAGGCATGACAACTTCATTTTCAAGTAAATTTTCAAATAATACGCTGAATATGTCCATTGAACAAACCTTTAACCCTTCCTTTACAAGTTGTTCTCGGTGAACAGTTACTTCCAGATCGTCAAAGCTCATAGCCGGTGTTACTATGGTTACAGAACCAAGCTTGTCTTCCATTGGTTTAAATGTAACTTCACTTGAATGCGATGAAGATGAGCTTTGCCTATTGCAGTCACTCTCATATCCAGATGAATCATTCAGCGAATCAGTGCAATGCAACTGGGCAGCGGCTGACCATGCGCGGTACATTGACGACTTCATTAAAGGAGGCGTATCACTTCGGCTCAACACCTCCATGGAAACACTACGCTGTAATAAATTGTTACTACGTGTTTTATTTGGGAAAAAAGTAGCCTCAGTAGGGTAGCTGAAAATCATCCTCGATGTTTTCTTGTAATTATTTGATATTCTCTTAAATTGTTCTCGTTCATCTCGAATCACTGTGCTTTCTTCGCTACATAGTTCCGTTTCACTTGGCATTAACCATGGAACAAGAAAGAGTAAGCAGACTCCACAAGTCGTTATTGCGCCACAAAGGAAAAATGCTATGTCGTATTTCCCAAAGATGTCAAAGATTAATCCTGTGGTGAAAGGAAAAACAATTAACAAAATTATCCTGTGGTGTCAGCAAAAATTGGCTATTTTTAACTATTCAAGAAAGTTTGCATACTTTACAGTGGCTTAATTTTCAGTATTCTGAGCTGTTTGATTGGATAATAAAACTGATGAACCTTGCTCAAAACAGTCAAAGCAAGCAACCAAGCATAAACATGTCGAATGAAAGAAGCGACAGAAATATGCTGAATAAAAAATATGGCTCATTTCCAGGAAGAGAGCCGTTACATGACGCCTTAAAATTTTTTTCTACACACCGTCGTCATTTGAAATGTACCCACCTGCCACAGGGGGGCCAAGTAAGTTTCCGATGGCCACGGCACAACAAAGATTCCCAAAAGCACGGCCTACGAGTTTCTCTCCGACTATGTACAATGTTCCCATCCCAAACATGACGGCCAGACATCCATCAAACAAGCCAAATACGAAGACATACACCAATAAAGACGCGTAACTCCTCGCTAAAGGGAAAAGAGTAGCATTAAGAGCCAGCACAAGGCCAGCAATTTGAACAGCGGTGATTCTGTCTATCCGCGAACTGTTGCCCAGTCTCCCAAATACTATTCGGGCACCCGTTTGCGTGATGGCCTGGTAACCAATGAGTAAAGCACTTTTGGAGCTGGGTATGCCGACGTCATTTGCTATGCTAATCTGTGAAAACACAAGCAAAACCATTGAGTTCCCTAGCTGTTTCAAACTAATTTTAAGACCAGACTTCCTAGAATAATAGCCGTCCCTTCCCACCCCTGGGAAAATCGTCACTTTTGAAGGAAAATATTTGAAATGGAGCGATCTTCGTATGACCTGAAAAAACCACACAAATTATAGCGACGTATCGCCAAATGTATGTACTGATTAACGTGTGATTGTGTTGTGTCGTCCTTTTGCCGTAAAGTGATATTTTGAGCGTTTTTGAAGGATTCTGAGTTCACCGTTGACTGTGCCTCTAAGAGAAGGGCAAGGTTGGAAAGAGATTTTTGAATGGCTCCAGCACCGAAGCGATTTTTCCACATAAAATTGCATCGCTCGGCTTTCAACAGGAAGGCCGAACGATTCACGCTTCTTTTCGTACCTCTCTATTACCTCTCGATCGAAAATCCGTCCAAACGGCCCGGAGTATAAAACTTGTACCGAGGGTGGAGAGCTAAAGGCATTTCCGTAACGTTTTCGTTCAAATGTAAACAAATCGCCAGGCTCATCACCCTCGGTACATACTTTGAATCGGTTATTGCTTAACGGCAACCAATCAGAAAGAGGCAATCAGCAACACGGTTTGTGGCTGGCACATGGAAATCTCGATACGCATATCAACAGCTTGGAAGGAGTGGGATTTTCATTTTCTTCGAGGGCTAGCTCCGGGCCGTTTGGACGGATTTTCGATCGAGAGGTACGAGAAGAAGCGTCAATCTTTTGGCCTTTCTGTTTCGTGGTTTAAAAACCGAGTGATGCAATTTTATGTGGAAAAATCGCCTCGGCGCTGGAGCCGTTCAAAAATCTCTTGCTACTCTTGTCCTTCTCTTAGAGGCACAGTCAACGGCGAACTTAGAATCCTTCAAAATCGCTCAAAATATGACTTTTACGGCAAAAGGAAAACAACACAAATCTCGTACCCAGATCTTACTCGTGCTTGTACTGTACTGAAATGTGTTCCGCCTGACCGTAGGAGATCTGGGTACGAGATTATGCGTAATCATTTCAAGGTCATACGAAAATCGCCCTAATCGCTTTATTCGAACAATCACCTTCCCTCTCCACCTCTCTTTCATAATCTCCGTAACGAAAAATACGAAGAATGAAGCCGAAGCTATAAAGAAGTGTCTTTAATTGCGGATGACGCAGATGGAAATGGATTGCAACTTGAAAAATTGGCCAATTTTTTTAGTTCTTCTCTTGTATCTTGTGTCTTAGAAACTCGTTTAAAAATTGGTTATGGTTTGTTCTCCCTTTGAAAATTCTTTATTTTCCTCTGGATATTCTACAAGGAAAGGTACTTAGTTTAATCCAGTTTAATAGTTTTGTCCAAAAATCAGCAAAATCACTGTTATATTTAATAAATGCAAACACAACGGCAAGCGAAATGTGACTTGTCAGTCATCTTAGGAAAGCACTTCAAGTGCGCATGCCTCAGTTGTGTAGCTTGCGTTGCATGTGAACGCTTAAGGTTATGCTTCGCTTGGGTTTGTTTTGCAAGTGTAAACTAGGCCAGCAGGGATTTTGCCCAGCAACAGAAGTATCACTGCCGTGATAACATTGAGCCGTACTCGCCATCTCCTAGGCGCTTTGCTCCACCGACCCCCACCCTCTGCGTCCAACTCTCCACCCTCCCCTTCTTCCAACGCCGTCCCCATGGGTAAGGCAGGTGACCAGTACATATCGCGGGCTGAATGTTTGCCGACCGTCCTCTCTCCCAGGTGATTTGCTCCACCGATCCCCCACGCCTTGCGTCTAACTCTCCACCCTCCCCTCCCTCCTAGTACACATCGCGGGCTGAATGTTAACAGGCGAACGCCCGAATTTGCATATTTGTCCCCCAACTGCTGTTACTCGTCCAACGCTTCGCGTATTCACGAGTTGAAAACGAAATAATCAATTGGATAATAGAACAGTTTTCAATTGAGTGTCGAAAGTAATTACTTAATTGCTTTGGTTTTGCATTGCTCCGCTTTGTGATTGGCTAAAAGATCTCGAGCCACTTTCTCGACCAATCAGAAGTAAACCAAAACCAATTGTGAATTGCTCGCACGCGTTTTCCCGCGCTTGGCGCCGCCGACATGTAATTGCTTTGAGCTCTGGTTGGTTCATTGGATTGTTTACGACTGCTGTGATTAGTCAGAGTAATTACTTTGGTTTTGGTTTTACGACACTCAATTGAAACCGCTCTAAAACGGAATAAGGAATTCCTACTTACCAAAAAGACGAAAGGTATGAAGTTTCCAAACGCAATGAAACTCAAGGAAATTGCCCACACCGCAAAAGCCCTGTTCTTCCAGGGATTTACACTAACAAACTCCAAAAAATGTAATTTTAGTTTGCGATGAATGCTACTATCTAAATTCTTGGACAAGTCTCGCTTTTCCAGTTGAACATGAAGGTCCTTTACATGTGCATGTCGACTATAGCTCAAACTAGCAGCGCACATAAACAGTGTTATTCCAGAAAGAATTCGCATGGTCACTCTCCAATCATAGTATTCGTTAAGGTAATTTATTGCCCACATCATTGGCGGAACGCCCAATCCAGCTCCAGCAATAGCTATTCCGTAAGCTAATGACAAATAGTTCCTAAAATGTAACGGTAGAATTACTAGAGAGGCGAAGTAGCAAAAACTTGTTCCCAGTCCCCAAAGTAAGCCATACGTGAAATACAGAAGAGTAAAATTAGTGACGAATGACGTAGACAAGAGTCCAACGAATGAGAGCAAACCTCCAGCGCACGTGACTACCCGGCATCCCATCTGGTCGCAAAGGGCGGTTGTTAGAGGTCCCATGAAAAACATAAGGCCGAACGCAAGTGAGCCCACCCATGCTGGGAATAAAAAAAGAAATTAAAATCACAAACAAAGTTAAAATTCACGGGTGACTAACATCTTAGGAAGAGAATACAGAAAATCATCCAGTAGGGCTGCTGTTTTTGCCATTGTCATAACAAGTGAATACTGTTTATCATATGCATTTTGCCTCCACTTCACACCCGAACAAACACATAAGGCTAAGAGGTGTGGGGCGTTGGTCAGCTAGGCCCACGATACATTTTATTAATGACAAAGGACTATAATAATATATATAGTTAGGCTTAGCCTAACAGCGGCGCCCTCTGAAGACCCTCTGAACAAGCTTAACTAAGATGAAACTTAACTAATAGGTGAAAGGTCGGAAGCACAAGAATTAAGATTAATATTGACGACCGGGCTATTTTTCAATTTTAGCAATTCTCAAAAACAGTATTACCCGACCGTCTGCACAGTACATTTAGACCGTACAAAAGTTCACAAAAACAACTTTTTCTCCGTCTAGAATAACTATTACGACTACTGTTAAAAAATACAGTTGTAGCTTGTCAAAAAATGCCTGAGAAACTGATTTGGAAATCAAAATTGCCAAAAATACAAACATATTTGCATACGGCCACGCGAGTGAAGTTAGAACTATAATAAAATTCAAGTCTTGTTTTGTTTACATAAAATCGCTTTTCAACCTATGTAATGAATGAACAAACACATAAAAATGGACAACACAATCTTCTTTCGATAAATTTTATTCAAATCTCCATTAGTTTATGTTGAAAAGCAAAACGGAAAACGCGCATCGAGGCCGAGCCGTGTCTTCGATGAAATTCAAGAAATTAATACAACTGAATTTAAGCTACACGTTTAAAAACAATTCTCCAAAACTAACGAGAACACATTAACAAAAAGTCAATCACAGATTGATATCTAGATAAATTTCCATCGAAAAATGTAATTTGTTTTACCTTTAAGTCCCTCCGGCGACTACTGTGCTTGGAAATTCTTTAAATCTCCGCTTTGGTGCTGAAATCCGTAAAACGAACCCATCTCTCGCATTGCTAAAAACGTATATAGTACCTCGAAGCAAGATTTTATCCCTGAAAGCTCTTCTTTTTCCACTAAAGCGGCTCCTGAGTATCCCTTAATTAGCATCCCTGTCTTGAGTAGCAAACCACGAAAAAATGCAGGAAAATAACGACTTTAATTTAAACCGTTTTCTCCGCTCAGTAAACACAGCAAAACATCAAAGTGTTTTCCCATCTGACGTGACATTCGGCCGTGTAACCGCGCGAAAAAAAAGCCTCGCTTTGGTTTCAACATGACGTCGTACGCGCATATTTTGCGACGTCATACGCGCCCGCGAGCTAGTCCTCCGCTAAGATCCCGGATGTTGTGTGGCGTCATACGCGCATGCGCGCTAGCCTTGCGCGACACACATCTCCGACACACATCTCCGACAGACATGTTTTTGTTGCAGACAGCGCCCGCGAAACATTCCGCTAGCCATGACCATGAAAAATGAGGGCATAGGTTCTATGAGTATGGGGCTCCGCAGCCTTCGGCCCGGCTAGTGCTCCGCTGTTACAATAATTCTAAGCGCACCAGAGCCGGACACGTAAACCCCCCAAAAACCAACTGCTGGAAAAAATAGGGACCGTGTACCCCCGACCTATGCAGTAGTACTACCTTTAGGGTTTTAAGGTGTCTTAATTAAGAAAATAAACAACTAAAATATGCGGCTAAAGCTGTCGATAATAAGTCTTAAGGTATAACAAAAATCAACTAAGACGAGAGTTAACTTGTTTGAACAGTACTAGAGGCGGCGAGGCTGACTGTAGAATGACACAAATCTATTAACGGACTCTTTTCAAACCCGCTAACCGTGAGCCCCCGCGCACTAAACTAGTATCCGGTTCTCTGTACCGTGCCGGCAAAATGTTAATTTGCGCCAATCAAGATTATCACAAATTACATATCACCTCAGGGATTGATTTGCCTTTTACTTTCTCTCTCTAAACATTAGCCTAGGTAGCTGGCGGTTTTGTTGATGCGCGATGCCGACGCGAGCGGCGAAGCCGTGAGGGGAACAATTCTGTTCATACTGATCCACGGCGTATCACATCGAACGTTTGGTTTTCGAACTAAATCGAATCAATCGAACTCTTTCGTTCGATTGAGTTCGATGGAGTTCTGCCATCGAACGAAATCGAACACACACACAAAAAATTCGAATCGAACAAAATCGAACGTGCGATTTTCGAACTCAATCGAACAAAAGAGTTCGATTAAGTTCGGTCATCGAACGAAGTGGAATTTACTCACAAAAGAAAAACGCAAATCGAACAAAGTCGAACGTTCCAACTCTTGTGACCGAGTACGTAAATTGTTCCAACGTTTACTATTATTTCCATATTCTGAGTTTTATTCTTATTATATTCCCTGTGAAAATGTCACTGCGTTGATTGTTTACCAAGGAAAAGGGCTTTCCTGTCACACCGTTCCAGGGAAACCCAGGATGAAAATATATCTGCTAACATATGCTTGTGTCGCAGTGCGAAATTTAATTCCAGACCCGGTGCAGTTGGCATTTGCTTCTGGTTCGAAAGATGTTGCTGCGCAACTCTGAGAAGAACACAAGTAATCGTATAAAAGTTACGTTTAAAATAAGTCAAGGCGGGCATCTTCTCTGTCATGTGCAATAATACATCATAATACTAGTAGTAATCATAGATTATAGTGCGTCTCCTTATCCCGTGGCACCTCGTCTTGACCTAGTACCTCAGTTTCATGAATTAATTCAGCCACTGCTTAAAATGGCTATGTCGCGAGATATGTCACGCAGGCAAACACGTCGGCCGACATCAAACAAATTCACGCTATCGCCGTGGGATCGGGCAAAATCCTACCGTGCTGTGTACTCCGAAAGGTCTCAGATTTTTCCGACATATAAATAGTATATTTGTCTTGATTTCATTTCGGTTATTTCTCCGATTCTGAAATCATACTCCTCAGTACATGTACTAATACCGGAACCGGAAATGAGAAATTTCTGAGAAAGCCTGAAAAAGTGCTCCCGTGATAAACTTCTTAAGTCACGCAACATTCAACGTGAATTTCGCAGGATTTTTCGGATAAAATTACAACTACCAGTTGCAAGTAAGACACGAGACTGTTGAATATAATTCCTTTATTAGCTAGACAAATTTTAGCCACAAAACTGCGAAATCTTTAGTCGCAAATGCGCCCGATACAGGCGCAATTTCGAACAATGTAAAGTTAATCTGCGTTCGCCTGGCGCGGCCGGTCAGTGAATTATTGCTACAAGACATACAGTGAATTGCACTATACCGTAAAACATCGCGATGAACGACGTCGGTATTTAGGTGAAAGCTTCCCAATCAGGCAGAGAACCACAGCAAAATCAAGATAGAACATTCAAAACATACCAGAACGGTAGCGAGGAAAATCCGATAACTTCTTGCTTGGTTCCAAAGAGACCCAACAACTTACTTGGTCCGGAGAAGAACCTTCGTCCAATTTTTCCACTGCGTACTTTTAGTAGGCATTGAAATGTTGAGCCGGACGATTCCAAAATCGGGAAAATATCATCAAGACAAATAGATATTTCGGAACCCCAGCTCCCCAGGATGATGCCTGATTTCCACGCGCTGGGAATGCTGGATACTATTGTGACATTTCAAGATGGCGCAGATTTGGTACCGACACTTTTCTTGATTCGTTCCGCCTAGACGATGCGCTAAGCATACTGGATACTATTGTGACGTTTCAAGATGGCGCAGATTTGGTACCGACACTTTTCTCGATTCGTTCCGCCAAGCCGACAAGATTAGGAAGCGTCTCCTTCGTCGACGCAAATATGCCGTTTCTGCGAAAATAGATAAAATTTTCATACTGGCTTTATTTTAGCTCAAAGTTCGATTTACGAACTCAATCGAACTAAATCGAACCATGACCGTTCGATTTCGTTCGATTAAATTCAATTTGGTTCGGGCATCGAACTCACAAAAACGTTTTGTGTTCGATTTCTACTGCATCGAACTCTTTCGTTCGATTGAGTTCGATAGAGTTCGATGGAAAGTTTGTTCGATTTTGTTCGATGCGATACGCCGGGTATATCACATAGAGACATATAAAACGCTTTGCGGTCAATTTGTCTTGTGTCGAGTCTTCCTCCACGTCAAAATTTATTTTCACTAATTTGTACTGGGGTTTCCTTTCAAGCCAGTCAAACCTGTATTAACATGTATTAAGCGGTCATGGATAGCCATTCCCAAACCTAAAGAGTCGAGTGATTTTGAAAACAAGAAATATGTGGACTTTGCCCAGTGTTGACCGCAGCCGGAATTAGCTGGAATAAAATCTATTGATGTTCGCTCTGGCTCATAATTGTCCAATACTCTGACAAGTTTATGCATAGCATTGTACTGTAATACATTGTGCTATATTGTGCCGTTCTAGAATGTATTGTTATGGTCATATAATAGCATACAATGCTATGCATAATTTTTCAGAGTATTACACAACCCTCGCTCTTGGTGAAACGAATAGGACAATCACATGACTTTTGGAGGCATATAGTTTATTTGTGGCCCGAGTAGCATCATTTGCGCCCGAGCGGAGCGAAGGTGCAAATGATGCTACGAGGGATTATCATTATTATCAATACACAAGGCCAAATCGTACAAATTCATTTCATAAGAAAAAATGTTTAACAGAAACAGGGCCGTAAATGCGTTTGCAGCCCGACAAATTCAATATCGCCCGCCACTTACGCGTGTTTTCTCGAAGGCAGTTTCAAATTTGGCCGCGCCGATATTTAAAATAATCCTGATTTAGGGAGTGGAACATCTCATAAGCGAGCAAATTCGAGAAAATGAAAGGTAATCACTAGCTTGGAATGCTACTTCTTGTTGAAAATTAAATACAGTGATTTCCAGACTGAGAAATGAACCAAATTCTACATTCCTTCACGAGTTTTACGCTGAGGGTAGGCCGGAGAGGGAGAGGTTACTCGTGACTGACAGAACTATTCAAGTAATCCTAATAGATTTATGACCTTCGATCTTTGCGCAGAAAAAAATCAGGAAAGGAGCGGTACTATATACGCTAGAGTCACGTCCAGCTTGAAAAACTGAAATAAATCATTTAGGCTCTCAGTTGTGGAATGTTTATCCATTTTGTGTTAAAGTTTTGCCTACAGCCACATTTTTTAGTTTCCCATAGCTTAACATCTGTAACATCATCGTGCAAGCGGTACAAATTAGAGACACTCTATTCAGTGTCTGTTTAGACTGCAAAACAGCAGTACTGTCCTTAACAGGGTCTGAATCTGTCCAAAAACAGGGTATGGTTGCAGTACTGTCGTTAAATCACTTTAAAATTGTGTAAAACAAGAGACTGCCAGGGTTTAGTGCTACGGGGGATAAGTATTTTTATGTCCTAAATAGGGTCATGCAGGATTTCCCCTGTGCCCCACGTAATGTGTTCACACTCGTTCTAATCTTTTATCATTTTGTCCACGGCCACGAACTAGGTAACTCACGGAAAAATTGCAAACTGTTTTAGACTGAGAATGGTAGGGATAGGGAAGGATGATTAGTTTTGATGATTGCAGAGCACACAAACAGAGAGAAGTACCACCCGGGAGTACCACAAACCTACACTACGATTAGTCCCTCATTTCTCCGCGCGCGAGGAGACGCGACACACAAGGGGGTGGAGTGAGTCCCAAGTCGCACCTCACCCCCAGTCATCGTATCACTTTTCTGATGGTCGCCATAAGGGGCCTGTAGCCCACGAATATTACTACCCCATCTAATCGCGCACTATTCAGTATTGCTACAAGTGTCTGTAGTTGTGGTGGTGAGCGGTGAAATGGCGCTGTTGTCACACGCTTTCCAGTAACGTTTGAAGCCGAACCTTGGAATCGAGACCGTAGCTAACTTTCAAGAAAAACTAGCGTCTGCCTGCAAATGTCTTCTATTTTCTTCCTTCGTCGGCGAAGGAACTTCAAACAGGAGACCGCGCATCAGCAAGAATTCTGTGACTCGAAGACAACGTTCCACACGATCTATGTGTTCTATTCCTTCCACAGAGGTGGTGTGATTCTAGAGATATATAGACACATCCCATTTGGGGACATGCTCACACTTTATAGAGCCTTATTTTTTATGCCTTTAGCCGGCGTAGCTGGCGGTTTTTTTGTTGGCGCGCGATAATTCGCTTCGCCGCTCGAAACTCGCGGCTTCACCGCTCGCGAATTATCGCGCGCGCCAACAAAAAAACGCCAAAAAAACTGCCAGCTACGCAGGCTATCATGCCTTCTTTATCTATCCGGCCGGAAAGCACTCTTGGCGGAAACTATATAGCGTTACCAACTTCCGGAACTCACAGATTGTTGACCTCAAAAAAAAAAACATTAAAATTACCTACATAAACCGCAGCCAGCCTTTCAACGTATCAAACTGGTTCTTTCTACCTGTAACGGAGTCGAAACTTGAATTGATAGCTTTTAACTGACTGAATGCCTTATGACTTGACAATAAGGTATATGGCATATTAGTCTGTCATCTGATATTATATTCTCCTTCTGAATATTAAAAAAAAGAACCATTACCAAGACCAGAAAACGTGACACTGAATTTTAACACGTATGTGCTCCTTTTAATTTTTGTTTACAAAGCAACACATAAAAATATTGAAGAATTTTATGTTACCTTCTGCCTTGAGCCTAACGAGAATTTGAAATCAACAAGGAAAATGACATATTATATCCTCCTTCTAATTAGAGAACCAATTATTACCAAGAACAGAAAACGTGACAATTTACATATCTGCTCCTGTTATTTTTGTTTACAAAAAATACAAAAAATCTTGAATTCTATCCTACAAAGATTTTTATCCATTACCTTCTGTCTAGCCTAACAGGAATTTGAAATCTTTTCAAAAGAGCGCAAACATAACACAGAATCAAACGTGAATTACCTGTCGCTGATTCACTGCGGTGAAATTCCCTCCCGAATGCAATGAAGAAAATCCCCACTGAACTGTGTATTCCAAAGATAATCAACTGGACGACGAACGAGGAGGCGCAAACGAACCACGATCGTCGAGAATCGTAAAAATCTTTGGAACAATTCGTCATTCTGCTATCAGATGAAAGAAAAAGAAAAGAAAAGAAAAGTAATATTTGCTGAGCGATTTGAAATAATGCTCCAGCGACCCCAAGTGGTCACAAGTGAATTTGTGAGCGGTCGTGGGTTCCATCAGAAAACCGGTTTATCGCAGTGTCAAGTTGCTGATAGGTAGTCAATCGTGATTCTTTTTGTTCAACCACAACTGGTACCTGTACTGATTGGTGGGATTTTGTTGTCTATGAAGCACACAATAAAATTAATTTTAAAACGAAGTAAAATATGTGCGGATGAGCGATTAAAACTAATTTTGTTTCACGTAGTATGAACTTTCAACGCTAATCAATGAATGCTACTGGTAAAGCTGGTTTGTTTTTAATGTGTAAATGAGATGTGAATACAGCCAGTTCGTTTTATAGCGTGTTCTTCTCCGCTACAGCGCGGGTTTTTCCCTGGGTATCAGAGGTTCTTTTATTTTGCATTGTACGACAAAATATATTTTCGTCCAACAGTTGGCCGCAGAGGCCGATCAGTGAGCGGTGTCGCGACCAACGTAAAAATCCGGTTTGAACTTCAGAGGGCCGGTTATTTAAACGAAGTTTAGACGGTGTTTAACAAAACTGCGGTCTTAACCAATTTCAACATGCCAAACCTCAATATTTAAACGTTGTTTTATACTGTAAACAGTATGAAGAAGGCATATAGCACAGACTAGAAAAACATTTGTCTAATAAAATGACCAACTTATAAACAAATATAGAGGTCCGTTAATTTTCTTAAACCGCAGTCTAAAGTTTCCAGGCGAATGGAACAGACGTTTTCAGCTTTACTGGAAATTTCGGAAAAAAGAGTCAGTACAAATTTGCCGGAGCAGCACCCAAATTTTCGAAAATTTATTCCCGAAAAGGTTCGTTCCATTAGATTTTCTTTCCAGAATTTCCTGATTTTGGGCAGTAATGATTCGGAGTTTTGTTCTGCGGAATTTCTGAAAACTTTCCGCAGAAATTTCTGTTCCATTCATTGGCGCTCGTTGTTTAACACACACATGCATACAGTCACACATATGAAGCTAATTTATTCGAGCAAAATAACATCAGGAGCCATTTAACTGTTATAGCACGAAAGCGCGGAATATGAGAATAATGTGGCTCCTGGTAATATATAACAAGACAAATAAGTAAAATTTGCATAAATTAAATATTTACACTGTATACATAATTTTCTATGCTAAACACGTGGTGACAAGTTTTAGCGGAGCTCTCGCCCGCTCGCGTAGCTCCATTCTCATTGAACCCATGCCTGTTATTTTTCATGGTCATGGCTAGCGGAATGTTTCGAGGGCGCGTCCGTACATGTGTGTCTGTCCGAGCATTGGGCAGGGCTAGCTCGCGGGCGCGTATGACGTTACAAAACATGCGCGTATGACGTCGTGTAACATCCGGTCGATGTCACGTGGCACGTCTTTTGTTGGATTTTTTGCTGTGTTTAGCGGAGAAAACTGTTTGCCAATTAAAGTCACGGTTATTTCCTGCATTTTTTCATGGTTTGCTACTCAAGACAGGAATACTAATTAAGGGATACTCAGAAGCCGCTATAGTGGAAAGAGAAGAGCTTTCAGGGATAAAATCTTGCTTCGAGGAACTTCATACGTTTTTATCAATGCGGGAGCAATGCGGGGAGATGTTTTTTCGGATTTCAGAACCGATGATTTAAAGAATTTCCAAGCAGTCGAGGGACTTAAAGGTAAAACAAATTACATTTTTCGATGGGAATTTATAATGGTAATTGAACTGAGTGGAGTGCAATTTGGTCTGAAATCATACGCCTGATTTCAAAATGAAATGAGCGCGCAGCGCGAGTTCGATTTGAAATCACAAGTATGATTTCAGACCAAAATTGCACGACACGAAGTGCAATTACCACTTTATTACATCCATTTTTAAATTGCACAATTTAATTGCCCAAATACAGGATTTTAGTCAGTACCAATATTAATGTGACTTATAGATGCGATTTAGAGCAAAAAATAGTGCGATTCGGGAATAAATCGCACTGCTGAGAAAAAGATGCAATTTAGAGCAAAAAACAGTGCGATTCGGGAACAAATTGCACTGCTGAGAAAAAGATGCGATTTGGAGCAAAAAATAGTGTGATTCGGGAATAAATCGCACTGCTGAGAGTCAATCAGATTGCAAGGATCACCAATGATTTCAAAATGGATGTAATAAATGTTGATATCAATCTGTGATTAACTTTTTCTTTGTGTTCTCGTTAGTTTTGGAGAATTGTTTATAAAACGTGCTCAAATTCAGTCGTATTGATTTCCTAAATTTCATCGAAGACAGCTCGGCCTCGATGCGCTATAAATGGTACGCGTTTTGCTTTTAAACATAAACTTATGGAGATTTGAATAAAATTTTTCGAAAGAAGATTGTGTTGTCCGTTTTTATGTGTTTGTTCACTCATTACATAGGTTGAAAAGCGATTTATGTAAACAAAACAAGACTTGGATTTTATAGTTCTATCTTCACTCGCGTCGCCTTGTGCAAATATGTTTGTGAATTTTTTATCAATTTTACTGATTTCCAAATCAGTTTCTCGGGCAATATTTGACACGTAACAGGTGTATTTTATTCGGAAATTTTTCATAATAGTTATGCTAGACCGAGAAAAAGTTGTTTTTGTGAACTTTTGTGCGGTCTAAATGTACTATGCAGACGGTCGCGTAAAACCGTTTTTGGGAATTGCTAAAATTGAAAAATAGCCCGGTTGTCCATTTTAATTCTTGTGCTTCCGACCTTTCACCTTATAGTTAAGCTCATCATCGGCTTTCTTTTCAGAGAGCTACGCTGTTAGGCTCAGCCTATCAGTCTATATATATATATTACCAAGGGACACCCAAAGAGAAATGTTTAGGAAAACGCTTGTAACGGTGTTGTACTGTTTTTTTCATGTCATTTTAGTGCCTTTTAAGGAAACATGCGAAAAGATAGATCCTACGTACTCCAGCAGCATTTTCGTTTGTGGTCCATTGCTCCTGATTCTACTTATTGAAACGTTAATACAATATGAACTTTTTTTTAGCCGAATATTACCGTATTACAGCGGCAGAAAAAAGTCAAGGAAAGGAATCTTATTCCCCGAATTTTTTTATCTGCTTTCACCTTTTCCGAAAATCCTAGCTGACCCTTATTCGTGACCAAAACGACATTTTATCCCTCCGGGGGGGGGGGGGGGGGGGGGGGGGACTCCCATATAAAAATGATGGGGGTGCTCGTCGGAAATTTTCGAAAAGCACCCTTAAAGGTACCAGAATGTTGTTTGATGGGCGTGGCTTGAATGAATTGTTACCCCTAAGAGGTAGATCAAAATTAAGATATAACAGGCCTGTTGTTCTCAATGTTGTCGATTCTCTGATCTTAGAAATAAGTCTCTAGCTGTGATACTGACAGGAGGAATTTACTAGATTGGTCCCCGGGTTTCCCAGAATACTGTTGCGCAGGGGTAGAAACAAGAGGCGAGCCTACTGCCCGTTAAGCACTGGCTTTGAACACTGGCGATTTCCACAGAGCAGATGAGTATTTACAATGCTAAAAGACTATGTGTTTTTTTTTACGAAAAACCCTCCAAACACTAAACAGTATTTTCTCCGGAAACAGTAAACATTAAAATATTGGCCAATTTAACGGCGATCACTAAAAATTATGGGTAAATAACATTTTAAAACACTAAACCCCATTCAGCCCCTCCAGGACGCGTATCGTTGAACTCATCGGTGGAAAATAAAACTGACAAACTAAAGCCGAAAAACTCAAACAATATATGTAGCAAATTGCCAATGAGCCGACATTCCAGATACGCTGAATACCCAAGAGAAACCTACTGATTAGTGACATGATTGTATGTAGGTGTTAAGATCCAACAGTATTAGTGCAACGTAGCAATTATTTATCATCTTTGGCTGCGGATGGCCAGGAAGGAAATGGATTGCAACTTGGCCAAAATTTTCAAGTTCGTTCCATGTGTCTTGGAAAAATCAGGAAAACTGATTTTTTTTGTTCTTCCTTTCGAGAAATCATTTGATATTTTCTTTTTGTTTTCTAATAAAAACCTGTTTTTCATATGTCGGGAAAATCCCAGACGATCGGGATTTCGCTGTTTCCCGATCACGTCCCAGATTTTGCCAACTGATGAACTGAACACAAAATCGTAGACATCCGAGATCATCTGGGATGGTCGGGGACAATTCGGGAAAATCGGGAGCGTTTCTGTTTTCCCAACGCGTCCCAGATTTCAACGATGATCGGCGATTTTCCCGACAAATCAGCAAAATATGGGACGTTCGGAAAACAGCAAAATTCCCGATCGTCTGGGATTTTCCCGACATATGAAAACCAGGTTTCACACTAGAACTAAGTTAGTTTCAAGTAAGCACTTGACTCAAGTGCACTTGAAAATCTTGAAAATCTGGGATTTTCCCGACAAACGAAGAGCAATTTTATGTCTGCATACTTTGTCAAACAGTTAGACAGTGTATTTTGATCAAAACACAGCAAAGGCAAAATCCCCGACACAATGCCCCTTCATATAAATCTTTTTTAACTATTGTAGTTTTTAGGCTAACTTTTGGTTTGCAACAGACGCTATATTTTCTGTCTTCCAGGCTCAAAATTATAATTCGTTGTTGTTGTTGTTGTTTTAAAGTTTCTGTCTGGTGAGGACTTCTTGCGTTCATTTGAGATCTTGAGCCGAATAAACCTGACTTCTCATTGGCCAACCGAAAATTAAATTATTTCACAAAATTACTGTATATTAATGGTGAGCTTTTATAATAACGTTTTTCGTGTTTTACTAAAGTAAGACGACGAAGATTTGAGGTCATTAAGTTCAAGATATTATAGCGAAGCCAGTAAACATGTAAATGTGTCTTCGAAGTCGACATAAAGACAGCAGAACTATCGATAATTTTAAAGGCGATGTATAGCAATTAGTCTCACTGTATGCACATAATTATTTCTCTACTTTATGAGATGTATATCAACCTGATTTTTTAAAAACAGCTGATGATCGATGAAAATTGCATCAATTTCACTACAACTACGTTCAGTTACAACAGAGACGAGGGTTTTATGACTCCAATCAAGCCGAACAGATCACGCGAAGGAGAAAGAACATGAAAAGTAAGAGAGCGGCGAAAAAAATGGACTGACAATATCGGCCATCTTTTTTATATTGTTTGTATTGTGGACTATTTCACCCTCTCCGACAGTCACATCAACAGTGGAGAGCAGCACCGTTTTGAAAAATCAGACATATATAAGTTCGGTTAGTGTTCAAATTAAAAAAAAATTATAACTTACTGGTCACTACTTTATTTGTCTTCAGGCAGACAAAGAGCGATTCTCTTTGTCAATTTGAAGATGACCAGAAACAGCATGAAAATCGACAATGTTATTTACACTACTAAATCAACAAAACGGGAATAAACATTTTTCATTTCATCAATACGTACCTAGCAAAATAGTTGTATTCATTCAGTGTTTCTCCCTGTCAGTTCCTTGACCGTGCTCTATAACTTTTGACTTTTTAAACTTTAGCCACCCGCAGTACCTTCACGCCGTGGGGTTTCTGTTGATGCAATTATTTTCTTCTGGTTTTCTGCTTTCTCGGCTGATAAACTATGAAATCCCTCGGCTAGGTTAGGACAAGTAAAGTAACATACGTTGAGTATACGTGCTTAGTGTGAGCACTGTGAGTCACCTGAGTCACGAAAGGAGGCACTCAATGAGCTACTAAGTTCACCAAAGTCATATGCATGTTTATGTTTATTTTGATGATTTCATGCAATTCATAGAAGTTATTCAGCGTGAAGTTATGTAATATGGCTGAGTATTTTTACCAGTCAGTCTTTAATTTTTCAAGCCTTTAGGGAAGAAAAATAAAATCGGACGAGTAAAAAAGCCAAGCCGTATTACACAACTTTTCGTTGAACAAATTGTTTATTATACGGCGCGCGGTCAGAAGAGTGTAATAACGTGTCATATTTCCACTCGTTTTGATGCGTATTTGCACTCTAGAATGCTTTGTCGAATAATAAATAGAGGTTATTTATTCGACCACCGTTCGGATGCCGTAGCTGAAAATACAACAGGCCGAAAAGCTAAAAAAGTCCGCGGAAATTTAATACTCCATTCAGTTATTAAGATTCTGAATTTCACTGAATTAAGTTGACTGCAAACAATATTACGACTTTCTACGACGAACAGTCTCCGCGGTCTGTGGGTAAATTTTATAACAACTCTAGACACTAAGACCATCTGCTGCCGAACAAAAAACTATGGATGGCTTTGAGTTGTAATCGCTGACTCGTGACATGGCACAGATAATTAGTAAAACAAACAAAACAACCCGGTTACAAAGTACATCTCCTTATTGACTTTTTGTTATCGGACAAGGACCGTAATGTGAAATAGAGGATAGGAACTCGCCCGAGATCCATGCCCGAGATCCATGCCCGAGATCCATACAAATTTGTTCAAGCGGTAACTTCCGATCTGAATCCAAATTCGCGAATATTTTTGCACACAAAACGCAAAAATAGGCAATCCGCGAAAATTTTATGGCATACGGTTTAGTGTATTTCCACTTTTGCCCCAGCTAGTCGCTTTGTCGAGGAAATACGGTCAATATTTTAATTATATGTGGCGTGTGTTAAATGCGAAAAACAATAGTGTAGAAAATGACCATTTTTCGGCCGCAGAAAGATGTCAGTGACGACTAGCAGAGTCACTTTATATCGCTGGGTTCAGCTCTGAGATAACTGATAATATCTTAACGCTGTGTACACCAGCATAAACATAGATCGATTTGTTTTACAAGTGTATGTGCTGGTGCGAGTGAACTGGTCGAGGACAACTTTATCGGAAGCCAACGGTATATAAAAGTATTGTCAACTGATGCAATCAAACTCTTACCTGTGTTGTTGGAACGAATTCAGTTTTGTACCAGGAATAAAAACATTGCGTTTCTAGGACATCATCGAACAGTGAAAGGAATTTTTCGTCACGATGCACGCGCAAAACATCGTGAATACATAATTGACACGAAATGTACATGTACACAATTAGTTTTTTTATTCTCAAATGTTTGAATTGGCAGACATCTCTAGGTTGTCAAACTATAAATCCGTGTATATTTAATTTGGCTAACAATAAAACAAATTGATGTCAAGGGATTCATTGTTGGTTACTTTATTTTTCGGATGAGAACGGACCAATATCTTCCGAAAAACGAGAAACAACAAATGTATTTTTACATGCTAATCGAGAAATCCGAACTGACTGATGACGGTTGAGTTGATCGTAAAATTTGACCTGTTCGTTCGATAACTTATAACTTCAATTTTTACTAACATCTGAGAATCAGTGTTCCCATTAAAAGTTCTGGCCTTCTAATCAGTGAGCCTTGATATTCGCAAAGTGGACTTCTCCTTCTTAATTAACTTGAAAGGGGCCCGATAAGGCTTGTAACAGGTGAACAAACATTTTATCTAAAACTAATCGGATAGGAAATCGTGCAGATAAAAAAGCAATAAGAAATGGCTGCCGTCCAACTTTAAAGGCAGGGTTATACTGCGATATTATGTCTCGCGCCCCAAAACCCGCTTGAGCGCCCCCAATAACGCCTGTTATGCAGGCTAGTGCATAGTTAAAAGCCAAACCTACTCTCTTTGCCCTTATTTGGTGTTTCTCGGTGTTATTGTGTTGTGGTGTTGGTATTGTTTGATCAGTTGAATCTTTTGTATTACGTCATTTGGTCTGATCACAACTTCCGCAACACCAAATTGACCTTTATTTAGACACTTCAGACCTTTCAAAACATCTTTCTTTCGCCCAATGTACAAATTTGTATTGAGGGTAATTTACAAAAAAAATTAAATTTTGGGTATTCCGGAAACAGGAGGTTATCGCCATTATTGGTTATCTTATATTCAGAGATACCAACTGGATATGAAAAATAAGGAAATTGTTTGCGAGTAACGTAGTCCTTGGGCATGTCCTCCCGGGAGATTTTTATTGAATTTGTCGACTCATGCTCTCTGAAATTGCCATTTCCTGTATTCCCGAGACATTTTTTTTATTATTTTTGGAAAATTTGGGTTAAAATCTTGGCCAAATGTAGAGAAAAGATCCAGAGACTCCTGGATAGTCTGGAAGAGTTTGCATAAGAGCATACGGTATCTGCATGAATGCAATAAATCTACGGTACCTGAGTGCAAGAAGAGCGTTGATATGATCGTGGTGGCCGTTCAACTGAAGCAAATCTCAACCTCTCGAGGCGGTCGCGCCCGGGGGGGGGGGGGGGGGGGGGGGGGGGGGGAGGGGGGTTTACTATGCACATTTTTGGGTGGTGGTGTGCCGCTGGGGGGACTCTGAAACCCTTACCCTACACCAGACTTTGTTCAGCTGCATTTTCCAACCTTATTCTTGACTAGCCACCAATAATGAGCCAATATGGCAGAAACTCTACATATCACTGATCAATTTCCCGGCAAATGATACCCTATTCTAGACCAAAACCCTCTGACTTTTATACCCTATCCCAGTATTCCCAGACTAACCGGCTTGAAAACCATGCCCTTCACAGCGGCTCATACCCATATAGCTTATTATAGCATATCAGACAAGTTTGGTCGAGCCATGGTTCGTATTTTTGTCTCGCCAAAATACCCGTGGCGAGACCAAACCTACCCGTACCCAAATTCAGCCCATGGCCCAAAACTCCAAAAGATTGTCTTTGGGTATCCACAGGCTTCCCAAGCTCAAATTCATCTTTTTGATGTGTTTTTGAATATAGAGAAATGTATGGGAAAATCACGGATTCTATAAAATTGGGTAAATAACTATCTATTTTGAAATAAAGTTTACCTACCTCAAATGTGTTGCTTGCTTGTGTCTTGTACCGAATTTGAAGCCATTCCGACGCCATTTAGCGTAGTTATTCGAAATCGTTGTCTCCCCTTCTAAAAAGAAGGAAAGGCAGACCACTGCATCGATCGCTGGCCAGAGGTCACTCCACAAATCGCTCTCTCCTCAAAAGGAAAGGTCCCGAATCGCAATAAAACTAACAGTTCCATAGAGCCCAATAAATTTCACTCCACATACGTGTGCTTCGGCGGTCGAAAGACTCGTAAAGAACGGGATATTTTGCTTTAAATTCGCCTATTCGGCTTTCCAGATGTTCTTGTGATCGACCGCGCGCCAACGGTCGTGTTGTCAACGACAAGTATCTGGTTTCATCCTCAACTCTGATTGGTCCATTAGAACCAAGTCACGCGCTGTACTTTCATGTACTTTCATATGTGTTTAAGTGTTAGTTTTCTTACAAATGTAATATAGACAAATAAATAAAATACAAAAAAAAAAAAAAAAGTCACGCGCTGCAACACGACCGTTGGCGCGCGGTCGGTCACAAGAACATCTGGAAAGCCGAATAGGCGAATTTAAAGCAAAATATCCCGTTCTTTACGAGTCTTTCGACCGCCGAAGCACACGTATGTGGAGTGGAATTTATTGGGCTCTATGGAACTGTTAGTTTTATTGCGATTCGGGACTTTTCCTTTTGAGGAGAGAGCGATTTGTGGAGTGACCTCTGGCCAGCGATCGATGCAGTGGTCTGCCTTTCCTTCTTTTTAGAAGGGGAGACAACGACTTCGAATAACTTCGCTAAATGGCGTCGGAATGGCTTCAAATTCGGTGCAAGACATAAGTAAGCGACACATTTGAGGTAGGTAAACTTTATTTCAAAATAGATAGTTATTTACCCAATTTTATAGAATCCGTGATTTTCCCACACATTTCTCTATATTCAAAAACACATCAAAAAGACAAATTTTGAGCTTGGGAAGCCTGTGGTTTCCTGTGGTTCGTGAGTTCGCTATCCATGATGGGATCACCTTCCCGCCACCACATGGACTCCGAAAACAACATGCCGGGTGTCAATGGAGAATCGAAGAAAGATGGACTCGAAAATAACGAAGAAAAGCGCGATATCAGTGCAAAACCAAAGAAAATGGACGAGAAAAGCTCCAAGACTCGAAGAACTTCGGAGCTGCCGGGATTAGATGCAGAAAGACAGTGTTTAGTTCAACGGCCAACTGATCAACAATGGCGTACGTATTTTGATGAGTCGTTTCTGTTTTCTTCGTTGTCTTTGGTCTGTAGGCGTTTAAAAGACCTTCTTCCTTGACGTTTTTTACTTTGGTTGATAGATCCTGCTGAAATTATTCATATAAGGGCAGTGGAGGATGGAAAATCGGAGTATTACGTGCATTATCATGGATGTAAGTAACAAGGTTTTAGTTTCCTGTTTTGACGCTTTCGGTTCCTTGATTTATCGCACGAAATATTCGCGAAAGTTCAAGGAACCACTACATACTGTACCAACAACGTTGCAGAAACAGAGGGTTAAAAATAATCGAAAACTTCGACTCAGGTAACCGTGTTTATTTGATAGACATGATATTATTAAGTTAACTCCTATAATATTTATCAGCTTAAATATTGACCTCAAATTTTACAGTTCGCCCATGCTGAATTTCGGACGTTCCAATCCCCGTGTTCCACCTTGCGAGCTGAGCTTTTCTTTATCTCAATACGAGAGGAAAAAAGTTCTGCAGAAATCATGTCAAATATTTATTGAGCATGTGCAGGTGTTGCTTGGACACAACTTCAAACCCAGGCCAAATATTGGCTTGGCCTCCACAGTGTGAACAAGAGGCTACGGGTGGCCTATACTCGTGCCGGTCAAAATACAGGTGATTCTAGGACAAGCACATGTGTGCAGCACATGTGCCGATGTTGATTATGTTATAAAACCCAAATTAAGGCTAAACTGCAGAATACCCCGCAACTTATTTGCATCATATTGAATAACAATAGTACCTATTGTTTCATGCCTCGTTTTTCAAAGTGTTCCGACACATATAGATAACATGAATCTAATTTACAGGGTATTCTGCAATTGCTCCCATTTTGTTTCGCTTTTACTTTCAACACTGAATGCCATGTACCATGGGCTCAAAATTTTCTCGCAGTGCATGCATGCATATTCTTGTACCCAGATCTAATGTAATACACAAAAGTAGATATGAAAACATGGAGAAAGAAAAGAAAAATGGAGGGCAAACTTTAACTCATTGCCATACTGGCATGAGTAATTAGTTCAACACAGGCTTTGAGTTCAGTCCACGATGTATTTCCTATCTAGAAAGAATTTTTTTTCCGCTCTCCTTTGTTTGAGTGTATGCCAGGGTGAATAGTAAACAGTTTCATTCTTATGAAAAATAAAAAAACACACTAAAAATTTAATTGACGTGTTTATCTAGGTTGAAAAAGTCAAATCGATTTTTCACTCTGGGGTGAAGTTTCATTCCTTTGTGAAGATGGATGAAATCATACATGTATGATATAAACAGTAAGAGAAAATTACCAGGTGCCAGGTAAAAAATCATTCCAGAGTGAAATGACTCACACCTCTCTGTGTGATGTTTTAGTCAATAGGCGTCTGGATGAGTGGGTGCCGATGGAAAGAGTTGATCTACAACAGAAAGATGTCAGTGTTCATGTTCCTATTATAGAGGAGAAAGTTGACATTGATGGCCCAGAACGAAAACTTACAAGAAACCAAAAACGCAAACATGATGAGATCAATCATGTGCAAAAGGTATTTAGGAAATCTGTAAGCCCTGCTACTGGTGCACCATTTGACTGAAAGTCATGTTGATAAGTTAGAAATGCAGTTATGTACTGTTCTTTGCAAAGTGTAGCGTAAATAATTATTGTTCGCACAAGCATTGCACAGGAATCGCTTAGGTGGGCCAAGTTTCAGTTTTTGTATGTAATAGATAAAAGAACCATATAGTGATGAATCTTATTAGCATTTCTATTAATTAGTATTCTATATCAGTGATACAGTATCAGGATTATTATAAATGAATTTCATAAACATTTATGTATCTTTTGAAGGTGTCTAGGAGTTGCCTGGCAACAAAGCAACACACAGCTCCAGACAGACAGAATCTTTCTTACAAAAATTAGAAAAGACCCTTGCTTTAAAAACCGATTGATCGAGGCAAAGAAAGGAAAATGAGTGGAAATATACCAATATGAACAACAACTGACAAACGATCAATGGATTTCCTAACTAATAAAAATGAGAACAGTCCATCAAAATCCATTGACATAAATAGCAAAACTGTCTTGGTTTGCAAATCGGTAGAAACAAACTGGCATCAAATAGGACTAACAAACATTTCTACATAATCGTCATGAAATTCTGCATTCTTTTTAACTTGTTCAGAAAAAGAGAATGCTGATTGGGCACTGCAAGGTTTTTGTAGATCACATATTATTTCTAGTTAAATTCTATATTCAGAGAAACGTATCAGTGCCATGGGAAGAGCAGTTAGGCTCTGCTTTCTTTTTTTAAACATCTTGCTATCTCTAATGACAAATGTTGTGGAAGAAAAATTTACTAGCTATTTCTACTCTCAAACAACCATTTTGTTTCCCTTGAATTACTGAGATAGCAGGATTGTTTTGTAGTTGCACAGAAGCAAACAGTATACAGAAACAAACTGATTTATGTTGTCTGACTTAATTTAGACCTATGCTGAAATGGATCCTACAACAGCGGCACTGGAGAAAGAACATGAAGCTGTATGTATTCTGCATTTTATTTACATATATTTATAAATGATTTATTTTTATAATCAACATATGAGATGTGCCTTGAAAATGACAAGTACAGTCGAACCCCGCTATTTCGAACTCGGTTAATTCAAATTCCCCATTATTTTGAAATCAGGTCGAATTCCCTGGGATTTATCCAGTCATGTACTATCAGCTATTTCGAACTCGGCTATTTCGAACTGATCCTTCTGTCCCTAGACCTAAAATCAACCCTATTATTTCGAACTTGTCAAGAACAGAATACATCAGAGCACAGCTGGAAACTTCCAGTAGCCACGCACCTCTTCAGAACCTCTAATTTTATTGGACCTGGTTATCACGCACTTGTATTGTTTTTAGGTCTAAGGTCCATTGTTCTGTTGTTTGTTCTATTGTTTTCTTAGCCAATCTTGTGAGGCGTTCCGAGAGGTGCGTACCGCCTCAAAACTTCTTGCCTTTTATTTGAACTCGTATTACGTAGTTGGTGACTTGACGATGCTTGATTTATGTGTGTCCCATTACTGCTGATTTATCTGACATATGATCATCATTGTTTAATTAATGTCTCTTTGCATACTGTATTTCATTAAAAATGATTCATTGTTTACGAATTTTACGCTACCCCGGTTATTTTGAAACCCCGCTATTTCAAACTTTTTTTCATTTCCCCTGGGACTTCGAAATAGCAGGGTTCGACTGTATATTAAATCTCTTGTAAGTGACTTCTTTCATGATCAGGAAATGCATTTGCTTAAATAGTAGTAAATGAATAACTTGCTAATATATAATATATAGCTCACATGATTATGAAGACAAAAGTCAATTTTTGGAACATTTAGTTAGAGTTTGTGGTATTCCTACACTTAGACGCACCTCAATGATGATGCAGTAATGCGGATAATAGGGTTACTAAGTTTGCATGTGTAAAGGCAAGCTATGTTTTTGCCCAGCTTAGCTAATCAAGAGGTTAAAGATTCTAAATACAGTGTTTTACTTGTTGCTCAAGGAAATACATGTAAGAGAGACAATGTGAGGCGAGTTGTGATAAAATTAACCAATTTGTTTGTTATATTTCTCTGAAATTTAGATTACCAAGATCAAGTTTGTGGATAAAATCCAGTTTGGCAAATATGAGATAGATGCATGGTATTTTTCACCTTTTCCTGAGGAGTATGGAAAACAAGCTAAGCTGTGGATCTGTGAATATTGCATCAAATATATGAAGTTTGAGAAAACATACAAAGATCACTTGGTAAGTTAACTCCCAGAGTCAGTAGCTCTTTTCATGGTTAACATTTCTCATTTGCATTACAATAAAATTCAACATGGATGCGAGACAATTTCGGGCAGAAATGACAAAATTGCCTGAAATTGCCTTGCATCCACATTGAAATTTATTGTAATGCAAGTGAGAAATGTTAACCGTGAAAAGGGCTATTATGGAGACATGTAGTGTTGTTCTAACTTTTGAGTCTGTTGACAAAATCCTGTGGTGTGACCATTCAAATAAAACCTCTTCGGCAGTACATTTGCATGGTACCATTTGTTTTTCAATATTTTACAAAACAAAATTTGGGATTTTTTTGGAATTTTTTACCTTTGGCACTAATGGGAGTTAAAGGTTAAAAAAAAACTTTGTGATTTGCATGCATTTGAAGCACCTTTCTGAGCTCCAATGTAGTACTCAATGTCTCATTTACATGCATTAAGCTGGGTGGGGCGAGAGTCAATAGAGAGCAGCAATTCTTTGTAACAAACATGGTATGAAGGACTAGACTTGAACCACCCAGGGATGAAGTAGCAGGTCGTATGTTTTTCGTGTTAACCTTTTGATTGACGCACCTCACTGTAGTTTGTTATATATTATGAAGGGATGATAAGTTATTCAAAACAAACTTTAATTTATTCTGCAGGGGAAGTGTACAATGCGGCAGCCACCTGGAAAAGAAATCTATAGGAAAGGAACAATTTCAGTTTATGAAGTGGATGGAAAAGAGCATAAGGTACCATAAGAAACTTTCTCATCCTACCCATGCATAACAAAAAGATTCCATTTTGCCGTGCATCTGTTCAGTTATAGATCACAGATGACGTCAAAATGTGGTAAGAACAAAAAAGTTGTCAACGAGCCCCAGGCGAGTTTGTCACTGATGTTCTTACCACATTTTGATGTCTTCTGTGATCTATTACTGAACACTATGCACAGCAAAATGGAATCTATTTATTTTATACAATAACAGGGAGGACGAATTAGCCTTGTAGCTCTTGACTGTGGTCATGACTGTTTTCAATGATTTTTTTTTCTAATTTCGGTATTTTCCATGTCAACAAAACTACTTTTCGCTTCCGTTTCGTGTTTTTAATCAAGAGCTTCTGCTAAACATTTTTTCGAAACCTGCACTTGCCCTTTCTGGAATAATCTCGTCCCCATTTTTAAACTACGTATGTATCTGCCATGGGCCTTTATCACGCGGCAGCCATGTTGATTCCCAGGAGAATAAAATGCTTTGTTTTCCCCTGCTTAACCTCGTTCTCAACTTTTTCACTGCGAGGCTTGGGGGGTAAATCTTTTGTTTTTATACAAAATGGCGGGGCGTGATAAAGGTCCATGTTGGATGAAACAGAGAAAACAAATTCTCCGTGACATCAACTGTCCGTCTGTACTCTAATAGATGAAAGGTAATGGCCAATCAAAATGTGCGTAGAATTCAGTGTATTGTATAATATAGGTTAACTAATAGTTATGATTATTTAATTCCCTTAACATGGTTGTTTTGCCTTATGTATGTGTGTTAACTAACTGCATATCTTTTTTGTTATCTTTCCAGTTATATTGTCAAAACATTTGTCTATTGGCAAAGTTATTCCTGGACCACAAGACTTTGTACTTTGATGTGGAACCTTTCTTGTTTTACTTATTAACAGAAGTTGACAGGGAAGGAGCTCATCTTGTTGGATATTTCTCCAAGGTATGTAGCATATACATGTAGTTTAAGCTCGTAGGGGAGCTTGCTCTGTGAGTGATCCAGGACTCTTGGCAAAGTTTATAAATAAATAAGTAAATACCATTGACTAAAATATTTGATGTGTAACCTGGTATTCCTCATCAACTATCGATTTTCCACGATTCTTTACCTTTTGAGAATGACACACCATATTTTCTTCATTAAATGTCCAGGTCCTGAATAAAGGTTGGGCTCAAATGTATGCCATTGATTCAAAGCAGTTACTGTACACTATTTTCAGAAACGCGATATATATGTAATTCCGTATGTTCAAATAAACACCAGGTTTGCAAAGCTGAGTTTTAAGTTAATGCTTCCGGCATTTAATCAAGAAAATGCAGAACCCACAACACAGAAACAATGAGCTAGCCTTAAAAAAAATGCCTTCCTTGGCACTTTAGTACATGAGCAGCACAATGGCCTATCACTACTTGTATCATCTGGGTAGCTCTGAAATCTGCAGTCATGCTTAAAGACTTCTTTCTTAGGGCTTTTCATTGTTGGTTTTGACCTTTCTGTATGTACACTAGTCATAGACTGTAAGCAGTCAGTACAAGTCTTCTTCCCTCAGATCCTTGATGCCAGTGGGAATATAATAATTATGCAAATTAGGTAGAGTTTTTTTCCATCACTCACACTGTATCTAGGGGTGGGCCTTGCGGTACCCCCTGTTTGTTTAAAGGCCCACCTTCACCCAAAAGATGTTTCAGTTGTTTGTTTTTGTTTTGAAATGCTTCATTGTTTATAAGCCTGATCTGATTGGTTGCACACATTCAAGCGTGAACACGAAATTCAGCGCAGAAAGTGATCACTGTGCGCACAGCATTTTGGGTGAAGGTGGGCCTTAAAACAAAAGAAGAGCCAAAAGGTCAAACTGTTTGTTATTTTGAAAATTTTAAAACTTTTTATTCTGACCCCCCCCCCCCCCCCCCCCGCACTACCCAGATTGGAATATTTAGTAGTAATGAAGATCATCCATGTTGTGTTTGGGTTTGCCTCTGCAGGAGAAAGAGTCACCAGATGGAAACAATGTAGCATGTATTCTGACATTACCACCATATCAGAGGAAAGGATATGGCAAATTCTTGATTGCTTTTAGTAAGTACACCCTACAGCAACCTAGAACTGTGTTCTTCTTAACTCGTGAACATGCGAAGCATTGAACAATTTGCGGCATTTGGGTAAAAATTTCACACGCTCGCTTGATTGGCTGTAAACATTGAGCCATTATGTAATGGTCACCTGCCTAACCCATGGGGATGGCATTGGGGGAAGGGAGGGTGGGGAGTTGGACACAAGGGGTGGGGGTCAGTCAAGCAAAGGGCTTGGAGAGGGTAGAGTGCAAAGGTTGTTTTTTATTCTCGAGTTAGCTCATAGGAGCCTTTGATTACCATAATCAAGGAATCGAGTACTTTTCTTGATTAAAATCCTGTCTTCCAAAAATCGACTGACATATACAGTAGAACCCACACTTATGGTGGACACCCAGGGGTGGCCACATCTTGTAGGTTAGTGAACACTTCTTGCAAGCAGTCACTGACATACGAACACAACGGTTTGAATCTCCTGTACCATAAGTTGGTCACAAGAGTGTCCACTTTAGGAAGGTTTCACTGTACTTTTGGATATTGTATGACTGTGAATGGAACATTATTTATAATTACTTGATTTGACTTGATTTTTTGCCTAGGTTATGAACTCTCCAAGATAGAGCAGATGGTTGGATCACCAGAAAAGCCTCTGTCAGATCTCGGTAAGCTGAGCTACAGAAGCTACTGGTCATGGATTCTACTGGATATACTGCGCAACTTCAGAGGAACGCTGTCAATTAAAGATCTTAGGTGGGTGGAGATTTCATTCCTTCTCTTTTGGCTTAGAATATTAAGCTATTTTTTAAAACAAGTGGATAGGCCAAGGGTTTACAGTTCCAAGGAAACTGTTGTGGTGTGTCTAATTTTTTATTATTATTATTATAAACCCACACTTGTTAGTAAACGTTGATTAAGCGTGGGACAGTGTAAGGTTCACAAAACACTGTTGAGCAACTGGGCTTTTTTTAATACAGTATTGCCTTGTTGCACAAATCCTTCTACTTCTATCTTGTTAATTGAAATGTGAATTAAAGAACCCAACACTCTGCACTATTAAGTTCACAAAGTTACATATTCCTACATTTAGTGGTTAATCTAAGGCGACGCGACATATGACTGACTTAAAACTAAAAATAATTTATTGTCAACTTAAATAATGTACACCTCTATACCCTTCTTTCTCTAATAACTCCTCCCCTATAATAAAACGTCCTTTTCTTAAAAAGAATATCATCATCATCATCGTCATTAAACTCTTTCATGCCCCACGCACATACATTGTAAGGTCAGCAAAAAGGATATACTGTAAATTAGCATTTATTCTCGTTTTTTTTTTTAACAGCAATATGACGAGCATAACACAGGAGGACATTATAAATACGCTGCAGTCGCTAAACATGGTGAAATACTGGAAAGGCCAACACGTGATATGCGTCACACCTAAACTAGTTGAGGAGCACGTCAAAAGCGCGCATTACCGCAAACCTGTACTGTCGGTGGACACGTCTTGTCTCAGGTGGACGCCGCCAGGAAAGAAAATCAAGAAGTTGAAGCACTAATGCTGCTGCTGTTTAAATATGCCGAGTTGTTAGTGCGAGAAAGTGCAGTATTTCCTAGTCATTTACTTGGGTGATGGTTTAAACCGGAAAGATGCCGGGAAGCTGTTAAGGTGGTCAGTTGAAAAGCATGTTAGCGTGTTGTGACTTGCAACTGATTTACAGTCGGGATGAGTAGTAAGCGGTAACCATGTTCGGTTTGAACAGCGAAGTGTTGGTCAACTTTGAAGAAGAAACTGTTGAACACAAAGGATATCTGTGTGGACATGGACGTTACTGCTGGGGCAAAGAACAAAGCTTGACCAAGACTTCACTAGTCATTACTAAAAGGACAACAACGATTGAGCGTAGCCTTGCAAGAAATGTGACATACTACTAATTTTGATTCGAACCATGAGCATTAAAATACCAAGAGCACATTCCAGACCCTGATCAGTCGAGTGGACTAAGGCGTCGTTCACACTTGGTGCCTGAGCACCGATACCAATTTTGAATGCGTGTTCACATTCGATGCCCACCTCTGACCTTCCGCCATTTCGAAACTGTAGAGCAGGGATTTGTGGGTAAAATAACTGCTTCGGAGCAGGAGTTTGTGGGTAAAGTTCTTGAGCACTCGCCAGAATCGTGTGCAGACTTGTTCCCCTGCCCGATTCAGTGCCTGAGTACAAGGTATCGACCTTGTACCCGTGCCCGAGCACCGTGCCCAGTTATTGGCACGGGCACTTACAAAAAGCCGTGTTCACATTGGTGCCCGTCAGGCACTGTGCCCGGGCACGGTGCTCGGGCACCAAGTGTGAACGACGACTGAGGCTATGTTTACACTTGGTGCCCGAGCACGATTATCGCTGGGCACAGCACTAATGTGAACACACTTTTTTTTCAAGTACCCACACGACCTTGTATTTGGGCACTAAAGTGGGCACCGGTTCCCAGTGTGCACGCGTTTTGCGTTAGTTCCGAGGCACTTTACCCACAAAACCACTGCTTGGCGTACCCACAATTTCCTGGTACACTCAGAATGTGAACATGTTAATATCTTGGGTACCCAGTGTCTGAACATAGCACCGTTTTGTGCCGGTGCCCAGGCATTAGTGCTCGAGCACCAAGTGTGAAAATAGCCTTCCTAGAATCCTACAACTCGAATCCTGCCAATATTGATTGTTGTCAATGGCACAGTCGTGGCGTGCACACGCCGCATGATCTTAACATGCAGGCACTTTCACGTGACATTGGATTGGGTGCTTTTGTAGAATTCCTTTACGTTTTTATTTTCTTATTATGCGACAGTTAGTACATTAGTTACGAAACTATAAGTCAAACCAGAACAGGCAGTGTGCGTGGGTTTTCTTTTTAGTTCTTGATCAAAAGACAAACATTGACATAAAGATTAACATAAAAGGAGACACAGTCCAACCCGACTGTTCCAAATAGGTCTAACGCTTTTTATACCATTTTTATCGTCCGTGAATAAAATCTCATACTTTGAGTTAATGACGTCTTAATGTCTCCTTGAAGCCTCTTGGGTGCCTCCATGACGCTTTTTGAGTGTCTCCTGAAGCTCCTTGGGTGTCTCCTTGAAGTCTCTTGGGTGCCGCCTTGAAGACCCTTGGGCGCCTCCATGAAGCTTCTTGGGTGTCTCCATGAAGCCTCTTTCATCTTTAGTGGTCTTTATGCATATTTACATCAGAGTAGCTAATTTCATATCCAAGCGTAAACCTGTGACAATCCCATCAATATATTCTCAAATGAGTGAAGCTGAAAAGAATACCCATACTCAATAATTCTTATGAACGAGACTTGAAGGTGAATTTTGAGTTGGTGACGTACATATACACACACATTGTCAAGCTATTGCGATTAATAATAATTGAAGCGAGGGTCTAGGGCTTGGAAATGACGACGAAGGTTTTCCGACGGGTGACGTCACATTCGGACGACTGACGGGGCTGCTCTCGCGTGATTTTCCCTGTCTTCTAATCCTCTTTTCACAGTATTCACAATATTTCTCAAAGGGATTCTCGGTATCTGCGGAGGAGAGAATAGACGAAAAAGTGGCCAGAAATAGAGCTTCTTTCCTTCCAGTTCTGTTGCATTAATTATTAATAAAAGATTGTTTAAAACATTTCTTTCTGTACTATTTTAGGCTATAAAGAATTTAAAACTTGCCGAGTTTACAATTATTAACGAATGAGATAGCAACTGTGCAGTGACGTCACACACGCCCTGTTAATAACATTAATATGGTCTTCAAAGATATCTTCTGCCGCAAAAGTTCGCGGTTTTGCAATTTCGTAAAGATGAGAGATAGAAGTCGCCGATTGTGAGATTTCGGGAAGAGCTATGCAATGGGTAGTTGTTTGAAGTGCACTGTATGTACTTGTACGTCAGCTATTTTGGTAAGTTGGCGAGAGTTGGGTTTGAGCCAGAGCGCGAAATTGCGAGATTACGCTCTTCCGTGATAATAGATAGCTATCCTAAATATTGGCCTAGACTTTGTTTGAACTTGGGTTAATAAGCATGATTAGGAAAACATGCCAAGTTCTGCAAAATGCAATTACGAAAACTCAAGGCTTTGTTTGTTCTGTTTTATTACCTTGAAATCGATGACGGGCGTAACATCATTAATTCGAGTCACTGGAACTTTGCAAAACTTTTATCCTAGTCGTTATGAAACGTTTCTTTTCTGTCATGCACGATTTAAAGTAGATACGCTTAATAGCATCGGGGATCTAAATTTCTGTGGCATTTTATGTTGGCTAGTTTGCCGGTATACATACAGTGAGTGTATACACGAGCAAATTGAAATCGTCAAACAAAAAAGCTTATAAACAGGGTAACTTAATTGCATCTACTCGGATAACAATGGATGTTTACTTTTCCTTTCTGCAAAGCTTTCCGACATGGTGATAAAAGTACATTATGGTGATTAAAAATCCATTGTCCCTGCTGCAGCCTCTAAGATTTGTCAGTTCAATCTAAAAGCGTGACCCAATGACCCTAGCATTCTTCTCGCGACTACAATTGGTTGAATTACAAATACAAAACAACTGTTCAAGCATAAAAATCAATTGAGTCCATCAAACACGACAAAAGCATCCGTTTTTAAGCACAAATTTTCTACCGATGCCATGATTTCGATGCGACATCGCTGATTTTGTTCGACGACTTAACCAACAGGGAATGTAAAATTTAAATTTTAAGGCAGCTATCGAATCTCCGGTGCAGTCTGTTTCGAGTCAGGATTGTTTCAAAATCGCCAAAAGATCATGGTTCATATGGATAAATGTTCGAAGTGTGTTCGCTGGAGTCTCTTCACGTTTAACTGTTTGGTCTGGGTAAGTTATTAGATAATGACAACAGAAATTGGATCTGAGAGATGCAACATAAAGCGCGGGTAAATCAGCCGTTTCGCGCAGTTTTCTGACACAAATCCACAGTAGATAATGTTTGCTTCAAACGGGTGCCAGACAAGAATCACTCTATGATCTTCGGCATTAAAATCGATCTGTTCGAGACTCAGAGACAATGTTAATTACGAAAATATAAACTGGTGTTGTTTAACTGAGCTGGATTTTGATAACATTTAAACCGCGGTTTCCCCCGAGGAACAAATTTTGCGTCTGACGAACTTGAACGGGGTTCTAAAACTTTTGAGCCTGCGTAGATGGAATCCTAAAGCCGGTCATTCAAAAGCTAGTGAACAGAACTTTCCGTTTGGTAGAGTTCGTTTGCTCACTGTTTCCAAGTCACAAGAAGTTTCAAAACCACTAAGTTGTAAACAATACTAAACAGAGATACTGATAGCTACTGATATATCTTATATTCTTGCGATATTAGTATTGCCCGCCGCTGCGAGGCACTGATCGCGTGATTATTTATAGTCGTTTAAAGAAATAACGAATTCTAAACTGACGGCAAAGCCCCCAGGCATTATTATATCGACTCCGTATAATAATCACGCATGATGTTCATGTACTGAAATACCCAACTTTTCATGTATATGTTAAAGCAAACAGACCAGCGACAAAAACATAAGCGGAAGCACAGCAGCGGTTATGTCCACGTGAAAACGGGCACGACATAAGAATATTAAAGCAAAGCGCAATTTAAGTATAATCACGGTAAGCATAAGCCGACAATCCAAGATATCTTATGCTTATGTCAATGCTTCCGCTTATGCTGTATGTCGCCAGTGAAAACCACTGGCTCAATCGTTTTCACTGAGATGTTCCTCAAAAACACAGATAACGGATTATAAGAAAGGCTATATAATTAAGCGACAAATTTCCTTCGCTTCGGGTATTGGATCAGTCCGTTCACCGAAAAGAGTTGTCGGAAACAGGTACGAGAAATCTTGGCGGAATCGAAGTTAAGGTTTCCGTGACTCTTGTGATATAAGGGTCAGCAAGAGTGCCACAGTGTTGCAAGGAACTGAATTCTACACACACACGGTTATTATTGATCATGAAGTTCTAGCTAGTTCTGTCTTGCAAATAAATACAGCGCTAGCTAGCTTCATAATTAACCGTTTGCGCATTAAAGTTTTGGCTTCCTGTTGGGATAGCTAAATATTTGCAGTTACTTTTACACTGACTTCGCATGTACATGAGCTGGTCTTGTTAGTAATCGACAATCATATCATTCCGGCAGGATTGACCAATTAAAGACATTAAAGTAGCTGATAGTAGCTATGTCTGAGCCCATGTCTGAAACGAGTTGTGTGGATTTCGAAATAGGTCATATTTGGTTTGATAAACGTTTTAGCAGAGTTTTGTTCCAACTGAAAGGATAGTGGTTCAGACCGGCTTCAAGGCTTAAACTGTATCCTGACAATTTGTCAAAAGAAGGATTTACTGTTCTAATATCTTAACACAGTGATCATCACTTCAATCCCTATACAAATAAATACTGTATTAAACGTCATAAGCCTTAAACCAAGGTCATGCTTAGCTTGAACAAAAGAACTGGACCGGATCAATCTGGCATGTCAAACTATAATTTTGAAGGTATTCAGCTGTCCGCCTGGGTAAAAACCGGACGAGTTACAGACCTGTATAAAGAAAAGCCGAAGAGAAAGCAGACTGCAGTCATGAGTTTAAATGTTCCGATGCGTTTTGGAATTGAGTTTCCTGTAAAGCACTGGACCTTTCTCAAGAGTACCCTATTGTTTCTTTATATTTGAAGAAAATACGGATAATAGCAACATAAAAACTGCCCCTATAGTTATTTTTTGAAGTACAGGTACACAGTTTTTTAATGCGGAAAACACCGTGAAAACAAAGTTGCCAAATCAACGAAAAAGACGACTATTTAAAAACAAGCAACGTGCCGATTTTTGGATCGGTTAGCATTTTATAATTCGACTTGATTCAGTGCTTTTATTGAGTTTGAAACTTGAAGTTCAGGACGTTGTATCATTTTCTATCAACAGCTTGGTGGCTCTATAATGCTAGGTCTTGGCATATGGGTCACAACACAGGAAACTGAATATAAACACCTGGCCGGAAATCTGGTAAGTTTTAACGTTTCACTCAAGTATTTGCACTAGGAAAAATTAAAACTTTTTTTTCCATTCTAAAAGTAACCAAGAAATGAAAGTGATCATCCCCGGAGACCCAGGGGTAGCCTGCGAGCAAGCTCTCGGGCTCGGGTTTGGGGGAGGGGGGAGGGGGTGGGGAAGGGAAAGGATCGAGTGCTCTCGCCCTCCGCTCCCCCAAACCCGAAACCCCGTGCCCGAGAGCTTGCTCGCATGCTAACCCAGGGGCAGAAGGTCGGGGCGAAGGAGAGCAGCAAAGGGCTAAAAAAAGATAGGCGGGAGAGAAGTTTAAGAGAGGGAAGGGGCTCTTTCTCTCTCTTTAACTTTTCTCCCGTATAGTGATCATCCTCGGAGACCCAGGGGCAGTTATTCGTCAAGGGGGAAGAGTAAAAAAAGAAGAAAAATTCGGCGAGAGAAAAGTTAAAGAAAGAGAAGGGGCTCATTCTCGGGATTCACGTTGTTGGTGAGGAGGAAGGGATTAGGGAATGAATGGGGATCGAGTTTTAATAACACCATAGGCTAATCTAGATCTCAGCATTATGCATGGTTCAATTCCTGCAGTTACCATCCCCTCCGGGATTTGCCATTTTTTCTTCACTTGATGTCCTAATCCCCACCCCCGGGACACTCAACAGCAAGCTGCACCTTTTCTCAAGAAGACAGAAATATTTATTATATAAATCCACCGAACAGTTTACAAAATAGACATGGACTGGACTATAGACTCGTATGGTTACAAAGATCAGGAAGCATCTCTCCCATTGTTTTTCTTCCTTGCTCGCGTTTCTTTGGCTTTCATCGCTCCTCTCTTGTGGTTGTTTCGTGTACTGAGGATGTGTTCTTCCCAACACTTCACATCATCCATTGACAGGCTTTAACTTTGCCAAATTGTTTTCTTCCAGCCAATTGCTAACAAATTGTAAAGATTTCCCAGCAAAGAAGTCCGCTTGTTGAGTCATGTCGTCCGCCATGTGCTTCGACAAAATTTTCGCCCCATAATTCCTTGCGCACCTAGATTATCCACACCCCCTACCCCCGGGACAAGACTGCTTGCAAAATTCCCCACCCTCGGGCCACAAGGGCCGACTTTGTCCCGGGGGTTGCCCGGGGGGGGGGGGGGGGGGGGGATGGTAACTGTAGGAATTGAACCATGCATTAGTTAAACTGAAACCCGTGAGTTTGAGGTTCGTCTTTCACTGTCTCCTGGCATAATCTTATTAATCTTGTTAAATTTTCATTTATCCACAGTATGTTACCATTGGTTACATTGTGCTGTCTGCATTCGTATTTATTATTGGTGAGTTATTGTTCAACTTGTTGTATTTCTACTGGGTATCCTTTTATATCATTGGTGAGAAAAGGGGGGGGGGGGGGGGGGGGGGGGTAACCCGAATTTTTTTTACCTTGAAGTAACAGTGTTACAGGGGACAGCTTGAAAAATATTTGAATAATTATGACCATGTATGGAGTTAGAGGATTCTTGAAATAAAAAGAGCTTGTTCTTGGAGGCAGATTTTCAGTAAGTTTCCCAAACACTGCCCCCACTTTGTGGGCATCTTTGCGCGTAGTTAACTCAGATAATACAACCTCGGCTCCACAGGTTTTGGCAAGATCCACAATAGCGTTTGCAATAACATCCGGTGCCTTGGACTTTAAATCATTTGTCTCGATATGTAAACAAATTCTATCTGGAGCATTATCGATCGTTGGCTGGATATAAGATTTCATGTCTTGTGTCGTGGCTCCGCTAAAAGATTTCACTACAACTCGTTGGTTGGTTTCCCTACTTGTAGCCCTGCAGATTTTGGATGATCGAGTCTCCTAGAATTACCGTAGTTTTAGCATTTGTCAAACTCTCTGCGGGGATAGGTGTTACAATAGGAGTAGAAGTCGTGTCGTCAAGAACATTGATATTTCCATTTCCATTCTCTGTAAAACAGGCTTTATTTTAGTTTATTTTTCTTTAATAGTTAGCTATTTTTTAAAATTATAGAAGATTAATTTATATACATAGTTTCATATCAAGTTGTAGTTTTATATTAAATTGTTAATGCCTGATGTATTTACCGTGTTTTTAAATAAAGATGATGATGATGATGAAGGCCCTTTCGATGAATGTTCTGTTAACCATTGTTTTAATTCCCAGGTTTTCTGGGAGCATGTGGAATCCTTCTGATGAAACAAAACCTGCTAAAAGTGGTAAGATTAAAGTTTGTATAACAACACCTTAGTCATTATATCTGGCTACATTCAAACCTCTTGTAAGCAAATAACCAAAATACCAGTAAAGGCAGTTGCCTTGGAGAGAGGGTCACTGGGGGGGGGGTCCAGGAAGTTTTGATGGGGTTGGGGGGTGGGGAGGGGTCCAAACTTGTACATGGCAAACACTGTTGAAACTGTTCTGTAGATAGTAACTTATACCAAGAGAAATTGAGGTTCTCTTCCTTTTACCCCCACCCCCATTTTTGTTGTTACACAGTATTTTCTATTTAACTCAAATTTATTTTTTTTTCACAGTATTTCGCACTGATGTTAGTGTTATTAATGATTGAACTTGGGGTAGCAATTTATCTTTACTTGGAGAAAGAGAAGGTGAGAACATTTGGTTTACCGGTAAGATCTGTATTCACAACGGTGAGCCCCAGATCTTCTGTATTGTAAATAGTTTTTATAATGTAAATTAGAATTAGTATTTTTTTTAATGTTTCAATTTCATTTTTCTTACTGTTCTATATTATTTTTCTCAGTAAATTGGCATAATCTTGCTGGAGGTCTTATCAGCCTCATCAACTCCAGTTGAAATAAAGTTAACTATCTATCTATCTATCTGTCTACTATCTATCTATCTATCTATCTATCTATCTATCTATCTATCTATCTATCTATCTATCTATCTATCTATCTATCTATCTATCTATCTATCTATCTATCTAATGGTGATCCCCAGGCAAGCCATTGTAAACATCCTTATAAATTTATTAATAATTCATAAGGAAAATACAAAAGAAATGAAAATTTAATGAAGGCTTATAATCCTAATACTGAACAGCTACGAAATGCTAATTCATTACAACCCCTAGTGGATGTATACTGTGGTGGTAACTAATTAGCATTTCATTTTCATTTAATTTTCATAAGTTGTCTACAACATTTGCATCGATCCGTGTTGAATCTGATCTACAATCACCCACCTTGGGCTTATGATTGTAAATCTGATACAACATGGCCGCAAATGTTGTAAACACTATACATACAGATCTGCATGATGCGAATAGTTTACTTACTAATAAAGAACAGTAGTTATAAAGCTTAATATTTATATTCCTAACTTTTGAAATAGAATATTACTAATAAGGCCTGTTAGTATTTTAATATCAATGATACAGAAAAGCTGAACTGTATCAAGATTTACAGACATTCATTAAGATTTCATTTCTTTTCTATTTATATATTTTCCTTATGAATTACACATTCAATGAATTTTATTATTTACTCTATACCTAATTTTTCTTTTGAAATTAAAAAAGCCACTTCCAAGATAATCCTAGTTAGTTTCAACAGTTATTCAAGGGATAATTAACCTAGTAAAGGTAAAGAATTCTGATCTATTCAAAAGACAGATTTTGAACATAATTTTTTTTTTATTAACTTAGATACAGGACCACATTGGTAGCAACTGGAATGAAACTTCAGATGAAGCCAGAATTATCATTCAACAAGAGGTGACCAACTTATTTTATATGGTTTCAAGTTTCTTTAATTTTCTTTTATCGTGTTTTAGTTCTCAGTTAATTTATCTGTTCATGTTTTTCAATTCACTTAATTACCAGTCAGGCTAACAACTGAAACTCTGTGTGAGAGGGGACAGGGGTCTGAACTTTTTCACTTCTCAAACCCTGTAATCTCGGTTCCTTAACCCTTTAAAAACTCCCATTAGTGCCAAATATTAAAATTCAAGAAAAATTCCATATTTCATTTTGTAAAATATTGAAAAACAAATGGTACCATGCAAAAGTACTGCTGAAGAGGTTTCATTTGAATGGTCACACCATAGGATTTCATCAACAGACTCAAAAGTTAGAACAAATGGTACCATGCAAAAGTACTGCTGAAGAGGTTTCATTTGAATGGTCACACCATAAGATTTCATCAACAGCCTCAGAAGTTAGAACTATATAACATGTCTCTATAACTAACTCTTGGGGTGAAAGCATTCAACTTCCTCAGCAGCTAGAACTCTTTGTGCTTCTGCTAACTCCTATAAGGGCACACTACATGTAAGTCATGGTCCCAAATAAACACTATGTCTGTCTTGATTAACCCTTTAAGCCCTAATATCAAAATTTAAATTCTCATTTCTTGTCCCTAGCATTTCCTATAGAAGTTAAGTGGGGAGAAATTGTTTGGATATCAAAAGAATTAATATTGTGTGATCACGTCCTTAATTCTCGTGACCTTTTTGATTGATAAGGCATTGATATTACGAGGAGAAATTTGATGCTGATCACTTAGGGCTTAACGGGTTAATTTGAAGGAGATACCTCACATAAGGACAAACTATTGTATATACTATAATATACAATAGGCGACAAAAATAGTTGACACACTGTATAACAAAAACGGTTTTCGTGCCATATTTATCACTGTATCTTTCCATTCACTAAACTAGGCCGCATTAACCCCCGTTCCCCCATCCAATGTTGTAGGATTGTAGCGACAGACCGGACGAAACGATACACAACATTGTCTGGGGGGGTGGGGGTTGGGGATAAGGGGGCGGGGCTGAAATGCCTCTCTACCCGAAGAAAATGGGGTTCAAAATGACAATGTGTCAACAATATTGTTGCCTATTGTCTGAAGTACGAAATGTGCTATTTCTTACCCAAAGTGCGAGGAAATTAATCGGTTATGACAAATATTAGTCTACACCGTCCGATGTTTTGCTTCATGCGAACGGCGTTAATAGCTGATTAATTACATTCTAATTACAGCCATTTATCGAATTTTCTGGTAATGTTATAATAGTCTTAACCATGTGAATGAAGCGAGGCAAGATGGTCTTCGCTGGTAAAATTGACGAAGCAACTCGCGCTTTTGGGCGCATTGCTCAAAAATGCAAAGGGTTAAGACTGAAGGAAATCATGGACGAATTATACATTTGAAGGTCTTCAGAAAATCAGATTTTAAAAAGACTGAAAAAAGGACAATGTAACGATGTCCGGCCACAAGAATGAGCGACCAAGCCGGCCAAGAAAGTTGAGTTCCCGTGTACAGCGGCCATTCCTTCGACAGATTTGCTCTTTAAGGAAAAAGAAGGGAATTTTACCGTAAAGCGGATAATGGAAGAGGCCGGCTTAAAAATGTACCACGTTTCTTGCAGAACAGTACGACGCTGTAACGCAAGCGTGACACGCGCGCGTGACATATCAAATTACTGTCACTTGATGTGGCATTTACAAGAAATTCTTTCTCATTTCTCGCATAATTCATGTATCAAACCCTAATTTAGAACATGAAATATGTTCACTCTTTCATTCTGTACTAAAATCAGCCTTTAAAAAGGGAAATATGTGTCTATCTTTTGAAATTCCACGATTTACCACGATTTACCATAGGTAAACAAAGAACATTACTAAGCCGTTTTTTATTTCAACATGGTAAATCGTGGTTAATCGTGGCTAATCGTGGTTATTCGAGACACCGCTTTCCTGTCCAAGAAAATTTTGCACAAGAACGCATTTATTTTGCTGTTATTGCGAAGTTGAACATGAAACCGAGATCTTCAAAAGAACGTACTGTTATCATTTCAGTTCTCCTTCCCATCAAGCAAGCCATTCCGTCATAAACACAATGGGGTTCTTGCCACTTGCAAAAAAGAGTAGGAATTCGCAAGTCCATCTTATCTTTTATCTTTTTGGGAAAATGCTGATAAATTCAGTTACATAGCAACTGGCAACTAAGCAACACATGTGCTGCGCATACACCATATACGTGTCTGTTTCCCGCTTTGACAATAGTGAGGCACTTGACGCATTTGCGTGTTCACCTGGTAGCACAGCGGATTTCATTTGTACAAATAATTCTCAAATTTGGTCATCTATGAAAGTCTGTTGTGTGATACAGGAGAAAGTCCCCAAAATAATAATTTAAACAAGTTACAGCGCCCTTACCTTACCATGAATGTCCAAATAACAATTTTTGTATATCGGACAATAGGCGACAAAAATAGTTGACACACTGTATAACAAAAACGGTTTTCGTGCCATATTTATCACTGTATCTTTCCATTCACTAAACTAGGCCGCATTAACCCCCCGTTCCCCCATCCAATGTTGTAGGATTGTAGCGACAGACCGGACGAAACGATACACAACATTGTCTGGGGGGGTGGGGGCTGGGGATAAGGGGGCGGGGCTGAAATGCCTCTCTACCCGAAGAAAATGGGGTTCAAAATGACAATGTGTCAACAATATTGTCGCCTATTGTAGCCAGGTATAATTATACTTGGCACAAAATCAGATAGAAATTATCGGTGAAGTCTTACAACTGCTCTACCAGTTTGACTGCTTTGTTCTTTTGACTTAAACTTTATGTTGTTCATATCATTCCTTTACTTCTGCCATTAAAGGGATAGTATCACGAGGTTCCACGCGCGGCACTGTTCACTATTCTTGCACCGGAATTTTGGACATATCACTGTTAAAAGTGATTTTTTCTTTCTTTTGGCTATAAAAACGGATTTTTTGATTCAACAAATACCTCCACTTCTCGACGGCCTTTTTGAATTTGCGGAATCAAACTTGAAAAGTGGGCCGACGTTTTCAAGTTTCGACCTCGTGATACTATCCCTTTAAGGTGAAGTAATACGTGAAGTAATACAAAATCCTGCAACTTGTCGCACAACAATTTTGTGTTGCAGGTTGCAGCCCATATGTTGCACATATTACCACCTACGCACCTGAAGTAGATGCCGCTCCTACTTTTTGCAACATGAATATTTGTTGCGGGCGTAGGTGGTAATACGCACAATAAACAATCTCAACTTGTCACGCAACAACGTTGTATTGCAAGTTGCATGAAAATGTTGCTCGTGTTACTTTGCCTTTATCACTTCCTTTCTCATTTTACTTTTTAATTAGAAGCCCCCTCAAGTTTTGTCCATGTAGTTGTAGTTGTTATTGAAGGCCCTTCTTTGTGTCTCTACTCAAATCTACTCAACTGTTCTCTACTCTAATCCACTCTACTCCACTCCACTTTACTGTAATGCTCTGTATCATTCACTCTTTGTTACATATAGGAGATAACTTCCATAAGGAAATACTATGATATAGTCTCTAAAATGTTCCACATATATATATTTTTTAATTTCAACAGTTTCAATGCTGTGGTCTTAAACCATTGATCCTTGAACACAAGTCAAGTTCTGACAAGTCCTGTTTTGTTGACAATGACAAAACAAAAGATAGATTAAAGGTATTAAAATATCATTTTGAAAATAACACTGAGAATTAATGACAGCCCCATGCATACTTTATTTATAATGCAATTCAAAATCTTTTAAAATTAATTTCTTGCCAATTTTTATTTATCAAAGGACTGCTACACACACTTAATGGACTGGATAAAAAAGAATCACATTATTCTTGCAACTTGCTCTGTGATTGTAGCTGCTTTACAGGTAAATTTTAAAATGAAGGGTTGCATGTACAACTGCAGGGTGATAAAACAAAATCTATTATTCACATAAAGGAAATTGCATTATTTAATAATTTATTTATGTATTACCTCACTTAAAGGGATGACTAGTTTTAGACAGTGTTATACAAAACATTTAAATGTATTCCCTAAAGTAGCCAAAAGCAGTATTTAAAACAAAGTACCACAGGAAAATACTGCTTAAGAGCTTTCACTTTCAAGAATGGTCAGTTTTACAATTTTATCCACCGACTTTAAGCCATATTTCAAAACCCAAAGTTTGATTCTATGAGTGAGGGATAATAAGGTTACACAGCCATCTCGTGAAAACACAAAACAACGTAAGGTTAAGTCCAAAGATTGATCTTGATTTTCCATTGAAATCAAAGAATTGAAAGGGGAAGTATCACGGGGATTTTGTGTCATTTCAAAAAGCAAAAAATGTTATTGTATGATCAGAAACCGAAAAATAAAGCTCCAATGGTGTGATAAATTATCACAAAATATATCAAAACCGTCGATTAGTGTCTTTGGTCATAGACGGACTGGGTCTCAATGAAATACAACTTGAAAAAAATTAGCCTAATCTTTTTCAAGTTACCACATTTTCGTCTCCAAATGGGCTGAACAGACCATAATCTTTCTCTCTTTCAAGAATTGGTTGATTTCACTCTCTTGGTGTTTTAGTATTACTTTGTAAATAAGTAAAGGTATTGCAAAATGGCTTTGACCAAAAACAACATCAAAATTCCTGTGATACTTCCCCTTGAAGTAAAATAGATTTAAAACGACCAAAACATCTTACCGGTAGTATGACATAAATATACAGTGTGAGACGAGACTGTCTAGACAACTGAATGATGTACATGTAATACACTGGGTTGTCGAATCAAAAAAAGTTTACATCTCAGTGATTAATCAAGTGAAAATTTGCATAATTGTCCCCTATACTATTATCTCGTTCAATATTTTGTGTATTCTCAATATAAAAACCGCAACAGATTTTCATGAATTGGACCAACTTTCAATCTCATGTTACCAATGGTAAGGGAATCAGGCCAACAAATCGTACCATGTATCATGTTAACTGGTCTTTGTGGTCACTAGACCAGTCCAGTTCATATCAGCTAACTAATTGATTAGCCAATCAGTTTAATCAGTTTATTATAAATAAAAGTTATTATTAATAATGTATTTATTATTTATTTTATTATTAATATTAACATCACTATAATTCCTGATCTTGCACTTTTCGTATTTTCAGATGTTTATTCTTGGAGGAACTTGTCGGCTCAGTTTAATCAGTTTATTATAAATAAAGTTTAATCAGTTTATTATAAATAAATGTTATTAATAATGTATTTATTATTTATTTTTTTATTATTAACATCACTATTATTCCTGATCTTGCACTTTTTGTATTTTCAGATGTTTATTCTTGGAGGAACCTGTCGGCTTATCTCAGAAATTGAGTCTGGTGATAGATCTGTGAAGCGCACAAGAGTGGTACCTATAAATGTTAAACCACATGGTCAAATGCGAGAAAATGCACAACAAACAAGTGCTGGACAGACAAGCGCGGGGCAGAAGACTCAGCAAGCTGGTGCAAGTAAAGGTTCTAGAAAAGACTCTGATGAATTTGAGGAAGACCCAAGAAGTACCATTGCAAGAAAGAACTGGGCTAAAGTGAATCCAAAATACAACTCCGTTCTTAGCCTACTTGAAAAGTAGTTTTTCTTTAATTATAAATTATTTTTAACAGTTTATTGTGTATTCCTAGACGGTGCCTGGAGCACTTAAAAAAATTTCCTAGATTTCAATGTTAATCAACCCTATAACTCCTTGTAGTGGCCAAAACTGAAACAAAGTTTTAAATTTTGTTTTGCAAAATATTTAGGGCTGGTTAACACTTGAGATAGAATCAGAATCGGAGTTGGACTTGAAACATAAGAAGCCTTACATTCTAGAGGGACAAATGGGGTTGGAATCATCAGCGCAATATATCTGTAGCTTTCATTTAAATGGCCACACTATAGGGTTTCATCTACAGACTCAAAAGTTAGAACCATCTTGTACAGTATAATAAACAGCACCACAGGAAAGTACTGCCCAGTAGCTTTCATTTGAATGGTCACTCTTTAGGATTTCATCCACAGACTTAAAGTTAGAACCCACTTGTACAGCATAATACACAGCACCACAGGAAAGTACATTAACAGCTCAGTGGATTCATTTGAATGATCACTCGCTAGGATTTTATCCAAACTCAAAATGTAGAATTACAACACACAACTCTGGAAATGATTCAGGACCTGACAGAGTTAGCACAAACTTTCTTTACACTTTTTAGTGTGCATGGTAACATAAATATGGAGTTTTACTTGTATTACTTCCTACATTCTTTTTACCACTTTTTAGGAATTGCAGTAGTAAAAATTAGTTCATGATTTAGTAACTTAGCCTCCAACGGAGTTGTCTTTAGGCCTTTGTCACGCAATCCATACCTCCACCACAAATGTCTGCTTAACACAGCAGAGAAATGTTTCCCAATCACAGATCATTAACAGATTGTCGTAAAACAAAATTTGACTTTGTTGTCATCGAAATTGAACTGAGGAAATCATTTTAATAAGAAGTATAAACTTTTCAAACAAACCATTCAGCTTGGGAATCAACTCATGTAAAGTCATCAAGATAGCCTTTTAAATAGAGAACATTGTTAAATTTGAAACTGGTATGCAACCTAGTACACTCACTGCAGGAGTCGGTTTAAATTACATAACAGCAATGATTGGCTCTTTGGCTATGCTCCACAACATGTTATATAATGCATACAATAATGGCCCTGTTAAGAAGATGCACGAGGATCCCTGAGGACATCTGCATTTGAAGATAACAATAACTGGGTTAAAGAATTGGATTTATGGGCCCAGGTGGCTTGTAAAGAAACTTTATTTTTCTTATATTATTATAAACTAAAGAGGAAATGTTAAAGTATGTTATTATGTTATAAACTTATTGCGCCGGTTATTTAAATAAAGTTTAGACGATGTTCAACAAAACCGCGCTCTAACTCAATTTCAATCTGCCCAATCCTAATATTTAAATGCTATTTACTGTAAACAATGTCAAGTAGGCATATAGCACAGACTAGAAAAACATTAATCTCCTTAAAATAACCAGCTTATAAACAGATATGGAGATCCATTAATTTTCTTAAACCGCGGTCTAAGTTAGACTTTGTTTAAATAACCGGTCCATTGTGTTTAAGAGTGAGATTAACTTAAAATGGTGCACTTAAAAAATTATTTTGGTAGGACAGTGTAACATTGTAGTTATTACACTATGTAAATAAAGGAACTTTTAGGGTTATATAGTACATATATAGTTATATTAACATAACAGAGGAAAATAAAAATAGAATTGCAATAATTTATTGTTTGTTCTGTGTCGTTTACAGTTATTTGTTTTATCTTGATGCGCCATATTTCATTTTGCCTTTTTTCAGTTTTGTTTGGTATCTACAGCATAAATAACACAAAAATGTTCTGAATCAGTAAAAGTCAGATTCTGCAATATAGTACTAAAAAATAATACACTTTTAAGCAAAAAAGCAAATTTTTCAGTTACTTTAAATTTTCTTTTCAAAGAAATGTACCAGAGCTACATTTAAAGATGCATGACAAAGCTACAGCCCTAAAAACAACCACAGAATAAAACAGTTCTGGTTACTGGAGTTTTTCCTTGTCGGGTTCAGTCTGTGTTACACCATGTCACATTCACTTATGCATTAAAATTATTTTTGTCAAGCATCGAAATGATAAGCTAATGCCAGAATTTCTATTAAACACTATTATCAATGTTCCAGATACTGTATACCAAATTTGATGACTTCACAACATCAGACATAGAGAGTGTTACGTAGAAATGACACTTCGGGCAAATATTGTCTCACTCCTGGATAACATTGGACCTGTGTGAAAGCAAACAAGAAGGGCACAAAATAAATACACCTTGTTCGATGGTTTAACAGATAATATGCACAGATATTTTACAAGTTGTGTAGTACTTTTTTTTAGTCCTGCAGGGGTGAGAAAAAAATGCGAGCAATGAGTAAAATATCCACAAGTATTATCTGTTAAACCATTTAATAAGGGATTTATTATTCGACTTAAATTCTTTTATTTATAATAGCTTACATCTTTAAACTGGGACATTACAGTATGATACAGCAATCTACTGTGTAATAATTAACAACTACTCACCTCAGTGTAGGTGGGTAGTGGTGGATATTTACCAAGCCGCGAAGCGGCAAGGTAAATATCCACCACTACCCACCTACACTGAGGTGAATAGTTGTTTTAGTATATACTGAAACAGTGAGATAATATAACAAAAATGATGCTTTTTAAGTCATTTATTCCTGTCAACGATTACAATTTTCACGCGCAAATTGCTGGGAGGTGAATAGCACTTGCTATTCCGAGTTTCAGTAGCCAATCAGAGCGCGCCAACAATGCTATCCACTGTTTCAGTATATACTAAGCTCTGATATTTTGCACGTTCTCTTTTCCTTATAAGGTAAAATGACATCACAGTCAAATAATAAACAAAGATATTATAATTCTGAAGATTACTCCCTACAATATTACAAGGTTAACAAATAATTTGCTACCCTCATTATATTTAAGGGAGTAATCTTATTATCTTTATCAGAAAAAAATAAAGTTCAGAATAAAAACAAAGTACTTTTCCAGATAGATTTTTCAAGTTGTAGCACATAATTTGTATTGCATAATTACCTCAAATAATTCCTAAAATACTGGACTGTTTGATCCATAATAATTATTATTTTCAGTAACTTAGTACCACGCACAAGTTTACAGATTTACAGGATGTTCTAGAACCTGAAAAATAATCACTCTATTTCCAGTACTTTCCAATCATGGAAAATGACATAACAAAATCCTATGACTAAAGGAGTCTTAATAGAACCCAGTTATAATAAAACTACATCCCATTCAATACATGTACATTTGATAGGCAGTTTAGGGCACTGTCAAAAAACGTGAGCTTCAACTAGAGCAAGAGAAGTCATTCCTACCTATTGTAAGCATTCTCAAGTATTTTTGACATTTAAATGGGTTTTATATTACCATTTCAACCTCATTCTAAGCAGCTGACATTACAGCAAATCCCTGCTAGTTTGAATACACCATGATTCATTCTTTGGGCTCTCATTCTCTGGCTGCCTGTAAAGTTGTCCCAGGCTCTCAGACAGTGGAGACAGGTGAAGAAAGTGGGATGTGTGGAGATAAAAATAATCTACAGCAACTAGCAACAAATTATTTTTATCTCAGCTACTCATCCCCACTATTTGAGAACCTGGAACAGGTTATAAAGAACCCTAAGCTACACCTAGAACATAATAGATTACTTCATGGGCGGTGTGGGCATAGAGTATTTATGCACAAGTTGGTTCGTATCAGAAATCGAACAAGTGAGGCTTTGCAAGTGAGTGAGATTTCTGATACAAACCAATGAGAGCGTAAATACCACTGCCCATGCTGTAATTTGTTTATTTTTTACATACTGAGATTTGTGATTGGACGAAAAGGCTTTTTCACGTGTGAGAAAGTTGTTTCACCATTCTGATTGGCTGCGAACCCTGAACGGGGTTTTTTACAGGCCAAATTTTAATAGAAAATCTCAATAAGTATGAAATAAAAGAGATTTATGCTCATTCCTCACACTTTATGTTCAATCTCCCTCTCTTTGAATCTGCCACACCAGCTACTGGTATGTAATTTTATATTTCACAAATATACCTGATTAAACCATCTTGATAAGTTGATGAGTTTTTCTTTTTCATGAACAGTCAGTTCCAACATAACAGGATGGAGAGCATAGAACAACATGATATCTGCTAGCGTCAGCTCATAACCCACAAGATACACTGTTTTGGACATGAATTTGTTCAAGTCCTAATAATGGAAAAATAAATTATATTAAAGGGACACTGTCCCAGCTGAAATATTGTGTTTTCATGATTATGACCAGGAGCTTGCATACAAACTTACTTTATAATAATTTAAAATAAATCACTTTATTTAACCCTTTAACTCCCAAGAGTGCCAAATATCAAAATTCAAGAAAAATCCCAAATTTCGTTTTGTAAAATATTGAAAAACAAATGGTACCATGCGAAAGTACTGCCAAAGAGTTTTCATTGAAATGGTCACACCATAGGATTTCGTCCACAGACTCAAAAGTTAGAACTACACCACATGTCTCCATAATTGACTCTGGGAGTGAAAGGGTTAAGTGTCAAAGGTATTTAGCACGCGAGTACTAATTAGGGACACTTTCCAGATCTACAGTGGAACCCCGCCTTACGGTCACCTCGTTAATACGGTCACCTCGTTATTACGGTCACTTTTTTTTGTCCCGGCGAAACGCACGCCCATACATTTTCTTATAATAAAACCTCGTTAATGCGGCCACCCCGTTAATATGGCCAAATTTTCATGGCCGTTGGTGACCGTATTAACGGGGTTCCACTGTAATTGGAATTTGGAAGTGTTGGTTTTTGAGGAGTGGGGAAAACCGGAGTACCTGGAGAAAAAACCTCTCGGAGCAAGGAGAGAACCAACAACAAACTCAACCCACATATAGCGCCGAGGCTGGGAATCGAACCCAGGCCACATTGGTTAGAGGCGAGTGCTCTCACCACTGTGCCACCCCTGCTCCTCACATGACTTGACAGAATATTATATTTGAATGGAAGAAAACATCGCCAAAAGTGATAGAAGCAAAGAAATATGAACTAAACAGACTAACGGCTAGAAAAAGTCAAAATTTAACAAGAATGGCAGGTTTGATTTATTGACAGGCGGTCAAGAAATCAAATTTCATGAACTGTAATCCACTTCAATCCTTGCAATCCTGCACTCTATCTCCACACTACTGCTTTGTTTTGCTCTGTAGAATCTTTTTATCCAGCTAAGTTGTATATTTATGTTGGAATTTGGTGACTTTACATGGAAATAAGCTCAGCGAAATTTTGCTATTTTGGCGGGACAGTGTCCCTTTAACTTTTCTAACTATAATAATATACATGAAAAAATTACTCAATTCTGATTGGCTAAGAGCAGTGCAGTTCAAGTATAACACCAGTGCAAATTACAAATAAAAAAATGATGCAAAATGTTTTGCAAAAATTTTTTTTACCAAAAACAAAAAAATTGCAAAATACAATTGATGCAAATTTTGTCATGTATAATTATTAATAAGTAATCATACGGTTTTCTCGTTCAATTTGGGATCAATTTGCACTTGTGAGTTTTTCAAAAAGCTCAAATTGTACGAGCCGCTTTGAGCTTTTTGAAAAACTCACTCGTGCAAATTAGTCCCAAATTGAACTCAAAACCATATGATTACCTATACTAATCTCATGGCTTTCAGGAGTTGAAATCTGAGAGAGAAATATGAAAATAAGATTTTATTCACATTATTTCAATGGGTTTACACTAATTCTCAATTTGATAAACAGGAGTAAGATAACTCAGTTATGGCCTACTGTTGACATATTTGTTCACATAGTCAGACTGGAGTCAACCAGTGTGGTTCTTAAGAACTTTCTTAATGGATGGATTGAATTCTACAGTGTGACCATTCTGTCTCAAAAGAATGCTCTTTAGCTTTACTTTTCTATGGTGATTCTCAAAAGATTATAAGATGAAATTTGCTATATTTCTTGGATTTCTGATTATGGTCAATCTTAGAAGTGAAAGGTTTAAACTCTGACAAGACAGTAGATATTCTTACCTTCAGTGTTCCTTTCATTTGTGTTGCATCATTCAAGTATGACTCCAGCTGTACCTGCAAAAATTCTAGCCACTGATCAACTTCGGCTCGCTCCAGAGCTGAGTTACCCAACAATGTTTGTTTTGATATTGCTGAGAGGTATGCAGCTACTGTTCGTAATCCCAGTACTGTTTGACCAGAACTCAGAGTCAGGGAAGGGATCTAACAAAACAGAGCAAGATAACTTCTTCTTCTTTTTATGTAATCATACATTTTTCTATGATGGCAAAAAATAAAGGGGGGGTACAATTTTTATTTTTGTGTTTTCATCCCGATGGAGATCTTTGATTAAAACTAACTGACTGAAACACTGAAACACTACTCTAACAAACTAAAAATGTCCACAAGAAATATTTATTAAACTGTGTTCTAAGAATGGAGCTATCGTGGCAGCTATTTTGGAAACTCTGTTGAATTCAGTATCACAGGACACCCAATTCTAAACGCATGGCGCATGCCATAGCCAATGACTATGATAAACTTGCTGAAGCAATAATCAGGAAAACCCAAACTAAAGATTGAGAGCAAGAAAGGAGAGATGCCTTTTCTAAAACAGGTACTAGATAATAATCTCTTCATAAAATATAATACTCTTTTGAACTGAAAGAGGCCTTTGTTTATGTTGATGAAAACTTTGCATTTTTATATTGAGCTGCAGTTTTGAAAGTACGTTTTCAGTCGGTAAACTGACATGTATTACGTATCTAAAAATGAAAGTAGGGCTAACACACTGTTATAAATGTAATCTTCACTACAATTTCAGAGCATGATGAACTCATTATTCTGAACAAGAATCAACCTGTCTCTTGGTCCTATTAAAACAACATCGACATCGAGGAAAGGCCTGGGGAAGATTTTACCACAGGATACCAGGTATGGTAAACAGGGCGCGAAAGGAAAAAGAAGGGTGGGTGGGGGTGGGGTGGGGGTCCATTTTTCGTATAAGACATATTTTGGGGGTACATCTTTAGGATTTTACATTTGGAGGAGGGTACATTTTTTGTTGCGCTTAATATTCAAAACCTGAACACCACCTTCACCCCCCCCCCCCCCCCCCCCCCCCTCCCCCCATGGCTATATTATTAATGAACAGTCCCCTAAGAGATACTAATTCTAAATTTTATATGGGAGTCCTCCCCGGATTTTAAAATAAAAAGACTTGTGGGCAGCACGCAGCAACTTATCTTGTATAACTGAGTTTATAAATTGACCGGTTTCGTTTGCTAGTGAGACTTCATCAGGATTAAACTAAAAGATACATAGATAGAACTTATTTTATACTAAACCTTTGTAGGACAAATCAATCAGTTTATGTGGCTCACAGTTTTAATGTTAAAATTGTGAGCCCCATAAACTGATTGCACATTTTCTAGCACAGGATTTTAGTCATTTCCTGCATGTATTTTTTGTGGATGTTTTTGTTGTTCACACCCAAATAGGAACATGTTTTGTACTACAAAGGTTTAGTATAAAATAAGTTCCATGAAGTCTCACTAGCAGACGAAACTGGTCGATTAATAAACTCAGTTATACAAGATAAGTTGCTGCGTGCTTCCCACAAGTCTTTTTATTTTAAAACTAGTAGTAATCATTGATTATAGTGCGTCTCCTTATCCCGTGGCACCTCGTCTTGACCTAGTACCTCAGTTTCATGAATAAATTCAGCCACTGTTTAAAAGGGCTATGTCGCGAGATATGTCACGCAGGCAAAAACGTTGGGCCGACATCAAACAAATTCATGCTATCGCCATGGGATCGGGCAAAATCCTGCCGTGCTGTGTACTCCGAAAGGTCTCAGATTTTTCCGACATTTAAATAGTATATTAATTTTGTCTTGATTTCATTTCGGTTATTTCTCCGATTCTGAATTCATACTCCTCAGTACATGTACTAATACCGGAACCGGAAATGAGAAATGTGACCTCTCATAGGAAAACGATACTAACGGATAGCCGTTCGAACCGGTTGTACCGTTCACTTGCCGTTCACCTGCCGTTCACTTAAAATATTCAGCCGTTCGAATGGCAAGGGTCATCCGTTCACTTAAAATATTCAGCCGTTCGAACGGCAAGGGTCGCCCGTTCACTTAAAATATTCTGCCGTTCACGAAAACATTTCAGCCGTTCGAACGGCTAAAGTTAATGTTCGGAAAAAAAATTCAGCCGTTCAAATAAATCTTCACCTGTTCGAAATGTTGTTTAATATCCGTTCGAGAAAAAATTCGTCTAACGGATAGCTTGAAGCGTTTAACAATGCTTCGGCAAATTCGTCTAATGGATAGCTTGTGCAGAAATAATTTTACACATGAATTTTGCGTGACTACTGCACTTGGGACTCCGGGCCAAAATAACATAACCAATTAATGATTTACAAGCTGTAAATTGTAGAATTAGCTGTTCGGATGACGACGACGATAAAGACACCGTTGTCGGATCAAATTGGAAGGAATTGGTTAATCGTGTCCTTCGTGGCCATCGTTTGACAATAATTTGATAATTTCGAAAACAACTTGCAGCTACCAATTACCAAAGGTCACTAAACAGTCGAAAACAGCGATGCCACAATGTTTGCGAAGAAATGGAGTTAATTGGCTTGATTGGCATGGTGATCCGCCCCACGGCACGATAAGTCGACTTGAGTTTCGATAAGGATGGTTTTACAAAAATCTTACTTGAATCCTTTCAATTTGCCGACTTTAATGATATGCTAAGTCAAGTGCGTTCAGTTTTTACTTGCCCAGTGTAAAGAGGCCCAATTGTCGAAACAATCGCGCAGTTGGCTGTCAAAAAGTGTGTTGGGTTTCCTGAAAATCGTTTGGTATGTTATATGCAAATTACGGAAAAATGTTGTGCTTCGGTGAGTTGCATGCTTTCAACTTTCGCTCGACGTTCGATGCCCGGCGACAAACATGTTTTTATCGTCTATTAAATAATGTTCTTGTTTTAAATGTAACAATCAGCGATCAATTTACTTGAAGAGTTTAGATTTTTAGACCATAAAACATTTACGTTTTGATTTTCGCTGTCGGCAACTGAGTGTTTTCTTTTAATCGTCAGTGAATCGTTCGGCCGTTCACTTCACTGCGAGTCGCTCGAAGTATTTTTTTCTTTAGCCGTTCATCCGTTCACTGGCAGCCATTCGAATTATTTCTTAAGCCGTTCATCCGTTCACAGCCAGCCGTTTAAATTTTTTTCTTTAGCCGTTCATCCGTTCACAGCTAGCCGTTCATCCGTTCACAGCTAGCCGTTCAAATTTTTTCTTTAGCCGTTCATCCGTTCACCGCTAGCCGTTCGTAATATTTATTCAGCCGTTCATCATCCGTTCACTAGCCGTGCGTTCATGCCGTGCGAATGGCATCCGTTAGTATCGTTTTCCTGTGAGAGGTCACAAATTTCTGAGAAAGCCTGAAAAAGTGCTCTCGTGATAAACTTCTTGGACACCGCGTTAATGGAGCATGAAATTGACGACAACATTCAAGGTGAATTTCGCAGGATTTTTCGGATAAAATTACAACTACCAGTTGCAAGTAAGACCAAGACTGTTGAATATAATTCCTTTATTAGCTAGACAAATTTTAGTCACAAAACTGCGAAACCTTTAGTCGCAAATGCGCCCGATACAGACGCAATTTCGAGCACTGTCAAGTTTATAATCTGCGTTCGCCTGGCGGTCAGTGAATTATTGCTACAAGACATACAACGAATTGCACCGTACCGTAGAACATCGCGAAGAACAAAGTCGGTATTTAGGTGAAAGCTTCCCAAATCAGGCAGAGAACCACAGCAAAATCAAGATAGAACATTCAAAACATACCAGAACGGTAGCGAGGAAAATCCAATAACTTCTTGCTTGATTCCAAAGAGACCCAACAACTTACTTGGTCCGGAGAAGAACCTTCGTCCAATTTTTCCACTGCGTACTTTTAGTAGGCATTGAAATATTGAGACGTACGATTCCAAAATCGGGAAAATATCCAAAACTAAATCAAGACAAATAGATTATTCACATGTGACATTTCGGAACCCCAGCTCCCCAGGATGACGCGCGCCTGATTTCCACACGCTGGGAATGCTGGATACTATTGTGACATTTCAAGATGGCGCAGATTTGGTACCGACACTTTTATCGATTTGTTCCGCCTAGACGACGCGCTAAGCATGCTGGACACTATTGTGACGTTTCAAGATGGCGCAGATTTGGTACCGACACTTTTCTCGATTCGTTCCGCCTAGCTGACAAGATTAGGAAGCGTCTCCTTCGTCGACGCAATTATGCAATAGCCCATTGACTGATTATGAAATACCAGTGGTGGTGAACGGTCTTTAAAAAATTATTGGCCTCACAACATTTTAGTAGAATTTTATGGGTCTCCAAGTCTTGTTTTTGAGCAGTTTTTCATGTCTCAGAGTCTCAATTTTTTCATAAAGCCATTTCTGAGTCCCAGTCAAAGACTTGCATTTTAAAACGTCTCGGACTCACATAAAAACATGCTGAGTCTGGAATTTACTATTCGCCACCACTAATGCCTGGGCTAATTTGAAGATTATTAAACATTTCCTTTTATTAAATGTGGGTTCTAAGAATTAGAAGTAATGATCGTTATTAGATACTCATAATCACCATTCTGTTCTAATATTGTATCGAGAATTATACCTTAGGGTGAGATACCCACGCCAGACAAGGGTTGTTCAAAAGTTAAATTTTTCCATTACATTATTATCTGCAATTAAACAGCGTTCTAATTTGAAAACCGCAAAAAAAACTCACACCTTGGATGAAGCATATTCTCCAGCTACTTCTACGCGTATTCTTTCCCTCGGTATTTCACAAAATGCCAGTAAATTTTCTATTTCAACACAGCCGTTCAACGACAAACTCGCGACAGCCATGTTGGAAATTGCCCTTGAGGTAGTCACCGCTGACAATATTGCCATTTCAAGTGAATGGTACCCAGTGTCTCGCGGTTCAAACACCGGAAACAAAGAGAATCAAAACAAAGCAAAATTGAGCAAAATTTAATACAATAGCGGCAGCGAAGCTCGTGAAAAGATTCAATAGTTAAATTGAAAACAACACATGGCAAGGGAATAATTCTTCGGTTTCAATCAGATACATCGATCAAAAGGTGAGTTATTTTACTTTATCTGTAATCTAGTCAAAAAATTTGGTAACAGGACTACTAGTACCGGTTGGATTTCTGCGTTGTAAAAAATATTGGACACGCAGTTGAAAGATTTGGCAACTAAGCCGTTCGATTAAAAGTAAAATTTACTTCCTCGAAAATCATCCTCAATAAATCAGAAATTGTTTTAATATCTGCTGTTTTTATCCTTTGTCGACTTTGATTTCAATTTCTTTTCTAAAGTCCGTAAACCGGCCCCGACTTGCGTGAAAACGATATCCTCTAACTTTATAAATATATTTACATACGTCATTGGCAAAGATATTTTCATTTCTTTTTATTTTTCACCCAATAACAAAACAAAACAACATTCATAGATATTCACTTGTCTCTAAAAGTGTTTCGACATTCTATTACCAGCTCAGAACAATAAATGTACATCGTTTATTCCATTTTCTTTTCGTAAAAAGTGTACAAATGAAATAACTGTAATCATATGCAGTTCGAACCCCTCAAAACACCAAGAGTAATAAACAAATTATCTTAACCGGGTCTTTGATTGCGTACATCAGTGTTACAATAATTTGTTGGGAAAATTTATTTATTTATATATCGAGGCATTTTTCCGTTGGTGACTATATCCTTAATTCTCACAATCCGAGTATCGTGGATTACGTCACTAATTTTTCCCGTTTTCCGGTCACAAAATATACAGCGAACAAAATTATTTTCTCTGAGGAAGTGAAAACGCTTTACGCGCGAAAAATTGCCTGTCACTAGCACTTGCTATTCCGAGTTTCAGTAGCCAATCAGAGCGCGCCAACAATGCTATCCACTGTTTCAGTATATACTAAAAATCTTTATTCCCAGGCGCTTGGAGTTTCCACGCGCTCTTGCGTGTTGTCTTCTCGTTCAACTATCGCTAAAGTTTAAAAGAGTTTATTCAAATTGTAGCCACAAAAAAAATATGTGGACCGGGACCAGTACTTTTGCTTCTTTCTGTTTTCTGAAAAACGTCACGAACGTGTTACAACTAACTCAATTTATAATGATTCGTGTTTTTCTTGCTTACACGGTAAGTAACAATGAGCTGCTTGTTTGAATTGAACGGTGTTGAACCATGTTCAAGTTCGATTCAATGCATATCCGTTTCAATGTACGAAAGTCACTTGAGTTACCGCGACGATAACCAAAATATCGGAACCATCACAATTTGCTTTGTCTAGTTAATGTGACATACCCAATTGTCATATCAAGGAAATTCACGCGTACAACGAGACGAGATAAACTTGCACAATTTACCCTTTTGCCAGCTATGTACCTTCCGTTAAAAGCGAGGAACAAATATCTGCGTGACTGATATTTTAAACGGGGCGCGCAAGACTGGAAGCCTTTTTTCTCGGCTAATAAAAAGAAACCATTTCATCCGAGTCAGTTTCTATTCCATCGCTTTGGGATGAAAGCAGAATAAAAATTCTCCTTTTTTGAACGCCTACTACAAGACTGGACCGTGCGTTTGATACGATCGTTAGCTTTCGTTGCGCAAACAAAATTTGACGTATGCGCGCGCAAACTTTTTTCATGCTGTCGTCATCAGTTTGTAACTGTAGATAATAAAATTACTGCTGTAAAGCAACTGAGGGAAAAACAGGAGTTAAAAGTAAGAGTGAAACTGTGATGAGATGTAAACAGGAGCCTATATCTATCTATCATCCCTTGCAGTTTTAAGGAAGTAACCACGGAGCCAGCGTAAGGGAGACACACTAACTGACGCACAAGTTCAAGTTTCACCGCAGTTGAAGATGCCAGGAACTAGACGGCTGAAAAGGGAACAAAGTGAGTGTCATGGCAAACTTGTTCAGTTGTTGAATTTGCTGCAACTACACTGAAAATATTTTTGGTCTCGGAAAGAGGTTTGACATATATAGAACTGTTCATTGCTGACGACTCGGTGCGGTTTGCAATCAGTCGAGTGCCGCAAAACTAAAAGTCTGGCCGATCACAACTGACGCAAACAATAAAATGAACCAATCAATTCTCGGAAAGATGTTTGATATACATATAACTGTTTTCATCGCTTACGACTCCGTATAATAACAGTGAGTCATGAGTATATTAGAGTGGTTTTCAATTGAGTGTCGAATGTAATTTCTCGATTTGGTTTTGCATTGCTGCGCTTTGTGATTGGCTAAAAAAAAAAAGCGAAAAAAAAACCTGTATTTGCGCGCTAAAAACCACGAATTTAGTATAGGTAACCATACGGTTTCGAGTTCAATTTGGGATTAATTTACAAGTGCAAATTAATCCCAAATTGAACGAGAAAACCGTATGATTACCTATACTAAATTCATGCGCCATCATTCGTCATGCAGCTGGGAAAGAAAAATGAAGAAAAAAATGAATATTTTTGATTCGTAAATGCAGTTTTCTCGCTTGAATCGACGATAGCATGGTTGAAGCTCGTTATGACAATGTATTTGAGTGAGCAACTTGCGAGTGACATTCGTTCTTTTACACCAGTTGTAAAGATTGAAAATTTTGTGATTTTTTTTTCTGCTTTTTTAAAAATTATAATTTTGCTGACGAATGATAACGCGATTAAAATTGTGGTTTTTTTAGCGCGCGTTTAATACAGTTGTTGTCGTTTAATAGCGCGACACCTCTAAAAGTAACCAAAGCCAAAAGTCTCGTGCCACTTTATCAACCAATCAGATGTAAAAACAAAAACACTTGTGACTTGCTCGCACGCGTTTTTCCGCGCTTGGCGGCGGCTTCGTTTATTTGCTACGAGTTCTGATTTGTTCATTTGATCTTCTGAGTGTGTTGTGACTACTCAAACCATATCATGACTTGCGTTACGCATGTTTTCCCGCGCTTTACATCAGTTACATTTCTCTTCAAGTCCTGATTGGTTTATTGCGGTTTTCTTAGTGTCATAATTCAGTGGTCGCGACTGACTGATTATTGAGTGATGATTGCCTTGGTTCTTGTTTTGTGAAAGAACTTTCAGGAGACCACACTATTTGTATCTCATTGCTATAATAAGTAAAACAACGTAAGTCAACTTTGTTTAACGAGGTTGACACTCAGCAGCCTTACGCCGACTGACAAATCGGCCTGTGCCCGTCAGATTCTAGAGCAAATTGAATTTAGAAATGTAGGTTTCTGAAGAGGAAGGAAAACTGTACCGGAAGACCCAGAGAAAAAAATCCACGGAGTAAGGACGAGAACCAAAAACAAATTCGACAAACATATGTCATATATGACGTAGATTCGGAAGTCGAACCCGGGGCCGTGGTAGGAAACGAACTCTCTCACCATCCCCGCTCCCACTGCGCGCAATCCCCGCTCCCACTGTGCCATCCCCGCTCCCCCAGAAGCTTTTTTAGTGTGACTCAGCTGTAATTTTTACAATTTGAACTTCTAATCGGTTACTTTTTTTAGGATCTCAAAGCATTTTTAAAAGATTCAAGTACGACGTGCAGCATTCTACTGATCAAGCATTACTTAACAGCCAACTCAGGACTGCTATAAGCTCACACGCACCAATAACTCACATTCACAACTTGTTGTTACGCGGGGCCAATGCGAATTGCGTCGATTCATTAGACTATACACCCTTATTCCTAGCTCTCACATCGCCATCAGAACACTTGCTAGACATCGTTCAACTACTGTGTGAGTTCGGAGCCAACGTGAATTACAGTAGTAACGTGTTCTTTGGTGACACTCCACTTCATTTCGCCGCAACGCTGAACAATCGTGGTCTCATAGAACAGCTGTTTCGTTACAACGCGGATGTTCACGCACGAAATCACGCAGGGTACACGCCTTTGCACGTAGCGGCGCAAAACGGAAACGAGGCTAGCGTCACGGCGCTGTTTCTCTGTGGAGTGGACTTGGACGCTAAAGAGAATTACTGCGGTTACACTCCTCTTCACTTGGCTGTGATTGGTCAGTTTGAAGACGTCGTCAAGGCAATGGTGTCATTAGGCGCAATGATTAACCAATCGGATAACAGTGGCTTGACGCCGATTGACAGGTGTAATTCAAAAGACATCCGGGAATTTTTAATTAGAGCCCTTCATCCGGAATTGTTAAAGCTTGAATCAGTTTGTCTTGCTACCATCAGGGAAAAAGTAAGGGGAGTTGCAGGGATATACGGATTTGACGATCTTCCCCTTCCCTTCACTTTGAAGATCAAACTCAAACTTAGGTGAAAAAAAAAAAGAAGTTTGATTGAGAATTTTTGCTTCTCCGTGTCTCAAAACTAGATTCAAAGACAGTTGTGTTTTCAAAGTCGCTACTTAGTAGATTAAACATTGTTGAGCCCCTATCTAGTTTTCAAGCGCCGTAGTGTAGTATAAATTCGCGAACAAAAGAGGGCGCGGTTTAGGCCAGGCTCTCGTCTAGGGACAAAACTGATACAGGTTGGCTTCTATATATTTCATGTAGGTGTGTGTAAAAAAAAAAAATGTGTCACTAGCTCCAGATCCGATCAAATTAGCCGGTTTTTAATCAATCACCAGCACTTCAGTGTTCCCCTGCGATTTTCTGCTCTTCGCACCGCTTATATACCGAATCATTTAACCCGAATAATTTACTTTTATCTATTGCTAACTTATTGCAGTAATTTATACAGCTATTTCAATTAACGTTGTCGGATGAAAAAGGCGAAAAGCCAAGACCGCAAGGTAGTATGGGATTTTTATGCAATGGCTATTAACCCTGACCCATGCTACCTTGCGGTCTTGGCTTTAAGCTTTCATACGACAACGTTAATAGACCAATTCCGATATATTAAAATTCATACTTGGCTCCGAGGCTTAGGGAAATAAAACAAAAGAAATAAATTATTCATACCTGAACCTCGATGTGATTTCTTTTGTTTTATTCCCCTAAGCCTCGGAGCCAAGTATGAATTTTAATATATCGGAATTGGTCTATTGAAATAGCTGTATGTATATATTTTTAATCTTATGTCGTACGATTTTAAATTATTGAAATAGCTATTTATTGAATTAATATACTGATTATTTTTTAACTTCAATATTTTATACCATCTTATCCTCATGTCAGAAGACTCAATAAAATTTTACTTCGCATGGATCGACCGGAATATTGAGAGTTCTAAATTCCGTTAAAAGAGAGCGCAAACGCATGCGTTTCTACGTCAGCGGTTGAAATGAGACGAATGTAGTTAAAAAAACCGTGGGCTCGGTTAAGCCTAAAGAATACCGTTCAGAAGGACGTCGGACACCTTATTGAAACTTATATAACGGAGTAACTGGTTAGCTTTCAGTTGATGTTATGGGTAGCAGTTTATATAGTTAAATTTAGGCCTGAACAACCCGAGAAGCTAGGTGGTACAGTGGTATAGTGGCACGGTAGGCTATCTAAGCCTAAGCCTAGCTGAGATCACAGGTTCAATCCTGAGTGGGGGATTTAAGATTTTCTTTTTTACACTTAAAAATTTATTGAAAATAAAATTCTAAGTGTCGACATTACGTTATATAAGTCTTAATAAGGTGTCCGACGTCCTTCTGAACGGTATTCTTTAGGCACAACCGTGGAGCTCTGAGGATGAGAATGACGATCAGTCGATTCAATCACTAAACCCCTGTGCAATCTTGGGCAAAACTAGTAGAGGCAAGGGTACATTTCGCGCTGAAAAAGCATTTTTCTCAGTTACCTTTTCTAACTACGTAGATCAAAACAATGAATTTATCGCCGTACAATGTTATTTGGGAAGGCTACCATTTTCAGTAACACCAACAATCGAATCTTGAACATTTCAAAAAAAAAAATTAAGACCCACCGCCCCCCAGTTTAGTGATCGGAAAATGGGGCGATTTTGGTTTTCGCGCGAATCCATCATTGAATCGGAGATTGTAGTTTAGAGATCAAAACTAAGACAAGGGATGGAGGGGGATCGCTACGTCTGCTTCTGGTTTGCATATTGGCGAAAGTGCAGCCAAATAACTTGTCTCAACAGTTTTATTCAAGACCAAGGATAGCTTTAAAAAAAACAACTGAAGTTCATTTGTGGTTTCAGTTGGCTTCCTAGACGCTATTCACGAATTTTGATTGGCTAGTTGAATTCGGATTGAATAGTTGAAATCACGAAAGTAGCGTGGACCAGGCAAAGCCTCTTCCCGCGAGCGGGCACTGAATAACAAAGGACCATCCCAAGATTCCAGCAAAACTTTCCATGTAAGTCCCCATCAAATGTCTCTCTCTTCTTGAAGCCTGAAAATAATCAAAAAAGCATCCCGGGGAAGGGATTAAAAGAGCTTTCACAGTAACGGCCATTGAGATTTTTTACTCATTTTTGAATTGTCCAATCAGTGAACTGACCTCATTCGACGACGTTCAATGGGTTCATGCATAAGCATTTTTCTTCCAGACGGAATGCATTATTATGTAAACCATGGTGGGTTTACAGCCATGTTCCCCCAACCGTTGAAATGGAGAAAGGCACAACATCTCAACTGGGCAACTGAGTAGAAACAAATTTCTAAGATGGTTTTTAATCTGACGTTTCTGGACATATGTGGTTGTATTTACAATATTTTTATTATTCGCATAAATGTTCTTTTTTTCGGTTCCGTGCAGACGTCAAACAATTGTAAAATAACAAGAGCAAATCTTTGGTACATGATAATTTTGAGACACAATTCTATCGGTAATATTCCTTTAGTAAACATCGAGTCAACACTTGTTCCCAGGTCAATTTGTTACAAAGATTTGTTACAGATTTATGTTACAAAGATTAAATTCATGGCTTCCTAGTTGAGTGATTTGGAATTATAAACCTCTTTTACTGTATGCTTTATCTGCCTGCTAGAATTCAAAACACCTGATCCTGGTCATTTGAAAGCCAAAAAAAGTTAATCCAGCTGGCTTAAAACTTCGACTTTTATACGGCTACCTTCAAAGTGATCTTCACTTCTAAAAGCTTAAACAATGGCCACTTATAAAATGTTGGAGAGAAACACAAATGAGACAGAAGTACTTATGATAATTTTGGCACTGATCTTAGATTAGCTTAATCATGCTTTCAGGAACAAGGCTCCGGTGTAAAGTCTACGGATTATACACAAATAAAGTTGAAACAGAACTATTTTCTTTAGTTTGAGAGTATCAAAACTCCCTGTTTAAGATTAAAGATTACAGATTTATTATTAAAGGGACCATGTCAGTTGTTTGAAGTGAAACATGAAGTCCAGTTTTGTTAAAATTCATTATACTATATACTATACAAGTTCACTGACACAATAAGTGTTGTTGCTATGGACCATGGTTGTAAATTATCACAACCAGAATGTTGGATAACTTTTTTTTAGTTCTGCTTTGTGTCTGAGAAAAAAAAATGGAAACTAATTATAAAATCTTCCAATAATTGGTGTTATAAGAGCATTTTGTAAATAAGTAAGGGTATTAAGTGACATAGTCCCTTTAATTAAAGACTTGCAGCTAGTTGACGCAAGCACTGCAAAGCTGTGCTGCACTGATACAGTCGTCATGACAGAAGGCACCGCATTTTCTGCATACTTCCATGGCCTTTAGCCGACAGGAACAGCTCTTGAGTAACCTGTTGAAGTTTTTGGAAGTGACAGAGTTGACTGGAAAACCTTTTGAGACACCCACTGTGGCAGGACCACGACGTGTCAAGTTCTCTCTACTGGCTGCTTGATTGCGCATAGCAGCCCGCGATGGCGGTCTCTGTTTTATAAGCATTGCAGGTTTCTGCAGATCCACTGGGTCATTAGAAATTATAGATGCACTAGAGATAGGAGTTGCTAATGAATCTCTAAGTAATGAGCCATCAGAACCAGTCTCGCTACATGGAGTCTTAATTGGCCTTTTTATTGAGTATACCGTACTAGCAGTAAGCATACTGTCTGGCGCACATGTCCTTACAGCTTTAAGAGCTTCAGTAGCAACCGCAACCGTGACCATCCGGAAAATGGGTATGGACCGTGGTCGTGACGGCGCAGCCTTTGCATTTGCTCTAAGCTGTTTCGCTGCCTCTGACCTCCTGGACTCAGACACCCTTTGTTTCGGAAGACAGTGTGATGGCAGTTTCTTTACTGGTACCGTCAGAGGTTGTATCATTGCGCTAGATATCCTGGGTGATTTTGGTGGGTTAAACTGGGACCTGCCATGACTTGGATCCTTGTGACTTGTGGGCAGGGCACTCCTGGGTGATTGAGCAGGAGCTGGGGAGAGCGGTGCAGTGAAATAGGCGTGCGCAAGGTCTTGAGATGATGAGTCAGATTCAGAAAGCTTCCTGGGAAGAAAAATTAGGAGAATTAATAATATTATTTACTATAAAGGGGACATATGCAAATCTTGGCAGTTTCATAAAGAAACAAGAGGCTCCAAGCAGCCTACACTCATACGCATGCGTAAGAAAGTTTCATGATATAATTATTATTTGAAACATGATAAGAAGATGTCCGACATGGAGAAGAGTTACTCCTTTCATTCAGTCATCGTTCCTGCAAACCACGTTGTTTCTATTGAATGTTTTGTAAATGAAGGCTGTACCACAATGAAGCCAGTGATTCTTCTAAGTCTTATATATACCAAACGTGAACATTAGTAATGTAAGTTAGGGTTGTAGGAGACGCTGTTGTGACACTTCAGTAACGCTGTTTTACCGGAAGTGTAAGTAGCCGGAAGTCACTAAAGAGGAAGTGTAAATGGCAAAGCTGTGAACCGGAGGTGCACAATTTAAAATATGCGTGCATAAATTTGCATGCAAAATCGGAACACCAAAAAAACAGAAAAATAAGAAAAACGGAGGCCATTTTATAACTCATGCCGCTATGCGCATGAGTAATAATAAAGATAATTTTCTATGGCTGTAAGGCAATGGCCTAAGAAACATTTGAAGGAGCCCACATTAGACCAAAAGCTGAAAGGTTAGGAGCCCAAGTTGTGAAATCATAGGAACTACAGCAAAAATTAAGGCACCTAAAACAGTTCCTTGGATGCCCCAAGCTTCTGAGCTTCTGTTAAACAACAGCCTTGGGTTGTTTTAAAAAGCTTGTGCTACAGCTGTATATGCTTTAACCATTTTCGTCAATTAAGAAAATTAACTAAATCAGCCACATTGTATCCTACCGATTAATCCTTCCTACACTTTACACCTGCTACAATCTTAGTTCAAGTTATCACTGTGGATACAAGAATTGTAACTTTTACAGTAACTTGCCTTTTGCCCCAGACAGGTTCAAAAAACTTGGCCTGCAAAAAAAAGAGAATAAATTTTAACATCAACAACATGACAGTATAACTTCTCAAAGCAAATCTGGACCATTATTTTTCAGGTTTCTGTTGACACAAAGGCTGCTGAAGGCTAGGGTTATTCTTGTTTTACAAATAATTAACAACTATCCACCAAAGTGGAGGTGAATAGTTGTTTTAGTATATACTGAAACAGTGAGATAATATAACGAAAATGATGCTTTTTAACTCATTTATTCCTGTCAACGATTACAATTTTCGCGCGCAAATTGCTGGAAGGTGAATAGCACTTGCTATTCCAAGTTTCAGTAGCCAATCAGAGCGCGCCAACAATGCTATCCACTGTTTCAGTATATACTAATAATGGATATCCACCATATCCACCACTACCCACCTACACTGAGGTGAATAGTTGTTTTAGTATATACTGAAACAGTGAGAGAATATAATGAAAATGATGCTTTTTAACTCATTTATTCCTGTCAACGATTACAATTTTCGCACGCAAATTGCTGGGAAGTGAATAGCACTTGCTATTCCAAGTTTCAGTAGCCAATCAGAGTGCGCCAACAATGCTATCCACTGTTTCAGTATATACTAATGAGGATTATTCCAAGGTGTTCTGGGCAACCAAAAACTCACCTTCCATGGATCTAACTTGGCTAGTCTCTCTTCCTCCTGTTTTATCTTTGATTGCATATCCGTCATGAAATCACCTAGAAGAGAGCACAAAAAAAGTTTAATTTAACCAATGTAGCTATTCTATAGAGTACTAAAGTGATGACATCACAAAAACTAAATTTGTGAAATTATGAGATTTGATTAAATATTCGGAAAGGGCATGCAAAAAAGGCCCGCTTGCCAAAAATCAGCATCTTATTGCAATTTGGGGGCGTGATATTGGCACCGTTATGCTCTGATGATGCCATACAAACCCTTTTAATTTTGCCTGGGTTCATTGGCTCTTTTTCGTCATGCCCTTTATGAATATCTAATCATTCCCATAATTTCACAAATTTAAGTTTTTGTGACATCACACTTAAGTTAGCCTGCATAACAGGCGTTATTGGGGCGCTCAAGCGGGTTTTAGGTCGCGAGCGCGCAGCGCGAGTCACACACGGGAAGGGAAAAGAAAAAATAACGCCTGTAGACACGCTATTGTTCGGTCTCTTCCACCCACACACACGCCCCCTAAAATTGACAGACAACAATCAGACATTCTCACAGGAATAATTACGGCGACCAATCAAAAAATGTTAAAATTATTCGCGGCAAACGTGGCTGAAGGCGCCAAATCTGTTTGCATCAAATTCCGCGGATGCGAGGAGTCGCGACGAAGTCGCGCACTCCAGCTAAAGTTTATGGTCCAAAGGTTTGCAATTCCTTTTGAAGATTTTGTGGTTATCTTTTTCCAGAAAAAAGTACTACTGTTCCAGTTTTTTCGATTACTCAAGGACGCGAATTTCAAGGAATGAACACAAGTTGTTACAGGCCGAACACAAATCCTGCTCGTCAGCTTTAGAATAAGTCTATCCCAAGTAAGTGCCTGACAGATTTTTCCTTTTGGATCAAAATAAAGATATAACAGGCCTGTTGTTCTTAATGTTGTCGTTTCTTTAATCTTAGGAAAAAATACTTTAGCTGTGATACCTGGTGATACTGATGGGAGGAATTTACGCTTTCCAGAACCGTTTGGAATATTTAGTTTGTTTGATAACTCTTGGCATAACAAAGGAGATTTTTGGCTCACTTTGAAAGACTTGCAAGATCAGTAGTAGCCGCTTAAGTAGGAATTATTCGCTGCTTAAAATCAGTTCATTTCTCAGTCCATGATTTATTTATTGCGAGGACAAGTCTGCGGTTAGCATAACTCGCGAGATAGTTTTTCTCCATCACGGCTAAAAGATTCTAAGATCCAAGTATTATGCGATAGTCACAGTCTATATTGGAATAGTGGCATCTTGCAATTGTTTTTAACTCCTCAGAGCTTATTCTGCGTTTAAGTTGACGTGTTTCTCAGAGCTTGGCAGTACCTCCATTGTCAGCGTATGGCGTCATTACATCCCGCATCCGGTTTGAAATATTTGAATCTCCAGCATGTTAGCTGTTTAGTAATTCTAATGCATGCCAGTGGTTACTTTTGTATATTCTCGCTGTTCGTTCCTTAGATCATCTAAATACGGGAATAACTCAAGAGCTTTTGAAATAGCCTTCTCCAGACTCAACACCATCTTGGTTCTAACAGCTTGATTTCTTGCATCTTGATTTCACATTTCGACAACATGCATCACATGGTACAAATCAGCCAATAGAAATTTACGTTCGCCAGATGAACGTTTTGGAAGAGACCGAACAATAGCGTGTCTACAGGCGTTATTTTTTCTTTTCCCTCCCCGTGCGTGTCTCGCGCTTCGCGCTCGTGTCTCGCGCTACGTGCTCGCGCCCCAAAACCCGCTTGAGCGCCCCCAATAACGCCTGTTATGCAGGCTACACTTAAGTACTCTATAGAAGTCAACAATACAAACAATATTTTGATGTAAACAATAAAATAATTTACATTAACATGACTTACCATCTTGAAGACGATCTTTCCATGAATGACAAGCACTAGCGAAGAACTCATTGGTGAATGAAGAGTGTGATGGTCTACAAAGAAGAAAATTCAGACACTGTTAACTTACTGTAATGGAAAGGAAGTATTTGTAGCATTTTTTTTGGCTTTGATATTATCATCAAGTGACTAGGAATATTGAAGCTGGATTTGATGCTAGTGACAATGTTAAGCAAGGTGTCTTATTAACAAGTCTGTTTGAGACCAGACTCAAACCACCGCCTTTCAGTTTGATGTGATTACAGCCACAGGACCATGCCAGGACCATGCCCAACACAACTGTGATACATACAATGTAATTAGCTGGTAATGTTCATGAGAATCAGACTGGAATATCACCAAAGAGGAATTACTTCTATGTTGACACTGGGGCTTAAACGGTTAAAAACTTACCTCAGACCACCATCATTGCCCACTGATTTGTCCACTCGTGGTAGCAGCTTAACCAACTGATACTGATACACAGGTGGGAGCATGTTGAATGTCCGCTGGTTTATGAGTGACTGTAAAAAAGAAGAGGGGGAGGGGGCTTATTATAATAAATATATTAATAAATATTGTTATAAATGCGATGTCATCCGAGCTTGAATCCTGTACGTGGATAAATGTTCTAAAACCATACTTCGATTGATCAATGAAGTGTTATACATTCATGATTACCGTAAATCAATTATTTTTTAGTACAAGTACTCACCTGATAATATTTATCGCAAATCTCGCAAGTAATGTATGTGGATTTGTGCCCTGATTGGTACAGTAAAAATGCACCCATAATACAGTTTGTCATTTATTGTTTTGGTTGTGAAGTAAAATGGAGGGAGGAGGGGGGCTTAATGGAAGATTTACAGTATGTCTAAGTACTAGAGGGGCAGCAAGGTGGAGTGGTTAGGGCGCTGGACTTGAAATCTGGAGGTCCCGAGTTCAAGTCTCGCTCTGACCACTAGATGGAGTTGTTTCACGGTAAACCCGAGTTCAACTCCTTGGCCACGCTTGTAAAATAGCCGACTGGTCTGCCTCCTGCCAGTTGGGATTTTTAACATGTTATGTTCAATTTACAATATTTGTTTTGATATTTGAGTTGGGTGCCTGTGAATTAGCTATCTCGGCCACTATAAACAGCATTTACATTTTACATTACAGCCATGCTCCGTCACTTGGACCAGTATTTTTAAAAAATTGAATGGATTTTTCAAGTTTACGCATCGGTTTTGTAAATTCATTCCGAGATTCGGAATTCCCGTGAGAATTTTACCGCATTTTCGAAAACAAAGAGCAACAAAATATCATTTTATTTGAAATGTTACATATCCGAACAATATTTGTTTTTTTTTATGCGCGTAGCGAAGTTATTTTTCCGTTAACTCATGACTTTCAAAGTGTTTTCTAGAGAGATCTTCAAGGTTTCATTCAAATCTCGGACGTTACAAAGAAATATTCAAATGTTCATTTCATTCTTGTGATTACTGGTCACGCGTGACAGAGCATGGCTGTAACATTACATTTACATTTACATCACATCCACATCCACATCACATTACATTCACCAGTCTGTCTTACATTACTGGTTGTATTGATAAGATTCCACTGTACTAATATAATGAGTTCCTTGTTGATCAGATCATGGTAAGTACTACTTACTCGCAGCTGAATGCTGGTAAGAATTGAGTCTGGGGTTGAAATATCTATTCTTCCTTCCTTGGTTTTCTTCAGCTGGGCAGCTAAACAGGATCAATGATAATTTATTTAGTAAGTGCATTGTTTGTAAGTCTAATAAATGTGCAATGCACCTGCCAACCCTTTAATCAAAACTTTCAGGAACAAAAAATTCTACCATTGGAAAGCAGATAGAAGAGGAACATAACAAGGAGTCAAAGATCTGCACAACCAACATTACAAAGTGTCCTACCCATTACATGTGAACAAAGAAAGGAACAAAGGCATTTATACATCAGTATTGAACAAGCCTTCCCAATATATAATTAGCTAACAATGAATCAAAGACAGAAAATACCATTTAGATGAAAGGCAAGTGCTCCATATAAAAAAAAAAATTTGCACCACACAGGCAGCCAATCATATTGGGGGTTTGCACATGACATCATTAAAATTAAAAAATCTAAACTATACATCCTACAAAGCTGTTTCTAACATGGTATGTGGGTACCAGTGCTACAATCCTTTCAGGTTTTAACAATGTTTTGCTTTGGAATTTTAGAGATTTTGAATTCATCCACATTCACATGGCCGCTCCATACATTTCTTACTAAAAATGTCTAATAATATAATTGTTCGCCTGGAACTCTTGAACAAAATGCTCTTGCACTTCACAATTTGGCCCAGATGTGTAGTTTTAAACTCTTGGCAATTCCAGATTCCAAAATGTTGTAATCTAAATCTGCTTTTAAATGCTTCTGAATTTTGATACATGTATGACTTAAGTAAAAACACCTAACTGCACAATCAAACTTAGCTGAACCACATGGAGCAGAACATACCAGACACTAAAATACTGTCATACACAAAAACACTAAAAAAACTCACCAACACTCATTTTCTTGTATCTTCTTGGCTAAAACCAAAACAAATCAATGTTTTCAGTTTGTTTAACTTATTTCCATACATGAGGAAGTACATGTACACATTTCTCTTAATTTTAGCTCTAAAAATGATTTTGATGGTACACGGTGGAGGAGGAGAGGGACAAATTTTTTTTCCATGGATGCCTAAGCTCTTATGCGTAAAATAAATGTAAACTACAGCTGTAGTGGTTCCATATGGAAAGTGAAGTGCTGCCACATCTGGAAGCCTTAAAGGGGCTACTTTGCGAGTTGTGTCATGCATGCTAAGAATCTTGAAAACATGATTCAGGCTTACATAAATCAAATTTATCCCATCGCCGTGGAATTGGACAAAATCCTGCAGTTTTGCTGTGCTGTGCACTCCGAAAGGTCTCAGATTTTCCCACATGTAAATAATCTATTTGTCTTGATCTTGTGTTGGTTATTTTCCCGATTCTGGAATCATACGCCTCATTATATGATGTAATCTGTTGAGCATGGACGAAAGTTCTTCTCCAGTACAACCTACATGTAGGTGCTGATTGCTGTGGAATCAGGGCTGCAAATAACGGCTGATCAACAGACAATGTCCGGTCAGAATTGGGTTTTGACCGGACAAATCTTTGGATTGCCGGACATGTTGTCCGGTCATTTACTCATTCAAAGAAATTTAATTTTTAACTTTTTGATAATCACGAGGGACAACATTCATGTTTCCGAAAGAAAAAAAAAACGAATATAAAGCTAGACAACTTAGTGGTTGAGAAATTCCCGTTAGTCGCAAATTTCCACAATTAAGGCCCCGTCCACACGTATACGTTTACGTTCGTAAATGCATATTTTTTTATGCGTTTAGGCCTCCCGTCCACACGTAAACGATGAAAACGGTCACCCTAAACGGATATTTTCAAAAACCTTCTCCAAAGTGGATATTTTCGTAAACGCCATTTACTTGTGGACAGTGTAAACGGATATTTTCGTAAACGCTGATGTCACAGATTCGGACCCAGTCCACAAATAAAGAAAATAGAGCAGATATCCAATATGGCGGACGGTCTGACAGATGCGTTGACAGGCTCAAGTACTTATCTACGCATGCTCAATGCAGATTTAAAGCGTTTACGTATTGTTTTAGCGTTTACGTGTGGACAGCTGAAAACGAATCGTAAAAGATGGCTGGCTTCGTGTGGACGGGAGCGTTTTAGATAAAAAAATATGTGTTTACGAACGTAAACGTATACGTGTGGACGGGGCCTAAGTTAATTAAGAGATCAATTGAACCCTTCAACTTTCATATATTTTGCACGTTTTACTTTAAATTCAGTTGTAGAAACGATGTGACGATTGCCAAAATGTAATATTTTAATGATTATAAGTGATTTTCAAAGATGTAAACGAACGGTTGCGGTTGTATCTTTCGTAACCGTACCGCGTATGCGAGGCTGCTTCTGCAATAAAGAGTAGTAAAACTATTAACTTGTAATTTTTATTGCCAAACCGACTTGGATTCAGTTGGTTTTTAGTTAAAAAAGGTTTACTGTGCAATCTGGGTTCACGGTTACGACTGTTCCAATTTGACCGGCCAAAAACGGGCCGTGTCCGAGCAAAAACATATTTGGCCGGACAACATGACCGGCGCCTGCCCGGCCGTTATTTGCAACCTTGTGGAATCAATCCAAAAGTTGTCAGATTTTCCTCACTTCTTTGAAAGTAGTGTGCTTTCAATGCTCTAACGGTTATGTGCCTGCTTTTGGTAACACACGCAAGTGATCTCAAGGTCACGTACGCAAACAATTTTAGCTACCATAGTTGTTTTGATCTGTTTTGAATCAAGTCCAGCAATTTTTATTGCTCTTTCTCAAGAGACAAAAAAAATATATAAAAATAATGGGTTTCTCTGTGGCAATAACAAATTAGGCTAGATTGCTAGATTGGTTTCAACAGTATAAATCAAAACTACTACCGCGGTCCACAGTCCCGCAGTAAACATAATTTACATAACAACTGTAACTATCTCTTCAATGAAACAAAAACATTGTGTGTATTTCTCGTTCTTTAAGCACGCCAAGTGAAAAAGATAAAACAATGAGCATTCATCCTTTTAAAAAAATACATCCTCAATGAAACAAAAACATAAATTTGAAAGTATCTGACCTCCTCAACGAAACAAACCAGAACGGAAAGAAGTGAGGAAAATCTGATAATTTCTTGCTTTATTCCAGAGATCCAGCAACTACGTTGGCCCGGAGAATAACCTCCATCCATGTTCAACTGATTTCCAGCGCACTATTAGTGTAACTGACAATCACATCTAATCACTTGAAGATGTACATACATGTACTAACAAGTTGAGTCTATTATTTAAGGTTTTCAGTACACTATTCAAAGATACTCAAAATGAAGCATGGATTATTGAATAATATTAAATTGCCAAATAATATGATTAGTATATGCATGTGTGCATGAGATTTTCACACCCTCAAACAGCTTACAGTTTTGTTAAACATAGGACCCTGGGAATCTACCTTTGAATTTGTCCAAAGATCAGAAAATTTCTCTAGCTTTTCTTTGCCATCAACGTCATCAGCTGATCCTGGAAGATTTGGAAAGCTGCGACTTGCTATCGCATTAGCTGTCACCGACGCACTTGATGGGTTTATAAGTTCAGATGAAGGTGGAACTAACACAGATAGTGGCTTGACCTGTTAGCAAAATTACAGGATGTATGTTAAAATATTCTCATTTTCTGTATGCCAGCCAACTTCAACTGGGTTTATCAGGTAAAACCGATAAATCTACATGTAAAATAGAAACAGTAGAAGTAAAAAAAAATTGAAATTGAACCGGGCTGAGTACCGGTAGTAACTACAGTAAGCAGGGATGAAAGTTAGCACTCAACCACTCTGGTGTCAAATCTTCCTGGGCAAGTACAAGTTGTACGATCATTTTTTGGTGTAGTTCTCAAACTCACTCATGCAAATGGCAAGTGCTGTCAAACTTAAGTTTCAAAGCCCTGCATTTAGGTCTTCCAAAAGACATTAAATAAAAGATCAGCAAGGATACAAAATAATTTCTGCTTTGCTGGACAAGTCTTTATGATCTGCAACCTGATAAACCATACCTTTCCAGTGCCATTTTTTCCATTTGCCGCAGAACCACTTTCAACAGTCCCCACTTTCAGATTCTTCAAAACCATCTTTGGGACAGGTCTTGTACTAGTTAACCTTGGCCTTTTATTTGCTGTTGAACTACGCGGCCCTGGCTTGGGACCACGTTTCTTCTGCAGTCTGCCATCTTTGGTGAGCGAGGGCTTTGATTTAGCGTCCCTTGGAGGTGGATTGGGTGGGGGAGGCTTCAACTGCGGCATAACAATGTTGTTTGTTCCCATGGGTATCTTTACTTTTCCATTGCTAAGGTGTGGACCATTCATATTGTCCTTGTCAAGAAAGTGGTTAAATTCGGGGTCATCAGCCATATCCATCAGGTCCGAGTCAGAGTCTTGTGCTGTAAAGAAGTAAACACAGTTTTCAACCAGACAGAATTGGAAACAACAAACAGTTATCAAACATTATCTGAACAAATTTCTAAATATGATGTCTGACTTATTCTAATAACAATGTGCATGGACATTGTGTCTGTGCAAATTAATCTGATGTACTTCTCAAGTGCAGATTTTAATTTGACATGAAACCATTTGATTTGAAGGCATTACAAACTACTTAGTACCTCATGTATGCTTCACATCTCAAGAAAAGTTCAAAGTCCAGCCAACAATGTACAATATTTTTGAAGCAAAATAAATGATTACCATGCCTTAACAAATGAATGGAAATTTCATGTACATAATGAAATACTACTACGATTTATGTTTTCTCAGAGTTAAATGAACAAGGAAAGATACTTACAGTTACCAGAATTCTCTCCTGAGGTTTCAACTCTGTTTGGCTATGAAATAAAAGTTTGTCACTGGTGTTATCAAAAAAAATATCCAACAACTATGGTACTAAAAAAATTATAAACTAGTGATTTCAGAACAAGTAAATAAATATACCGGTACTTACATTGAGTCTATAACAGCTCATTCGTCCCTCCACCTTTATAAACAAATCATTGGGACCACGAGAGTGATGGTGGAGCATGGCATTCAGGCATGCTAGCGGAGCAGACCCACGACTGAAAATAATGAACAGAATGATGGTCTAAGATAATGTACAAATTCCCATTAATGGCCTCTATACATTTTTCTATACACTCATTCATTCATTCATTCATTCATTCATTCATTTTGTCATTAACCACATTAAAAATATATAATAATAATAATACAATACACTAGGAATTTATGATAACTTAAAAGACGATAGACTACAAAATGTTTAAGGTGGTAGTGACAAGGAAGCCTATATAGAAGCCGGGGGCTTATGAACTATAGGCTTCCTGACAATATAGAATACATCATACGAATTATGAGGACAGCATGAAATATAAAATGTATTATTTTAAAAAGAAAAGAAAAGGAAAGGAAAGAAGAAGTATGTAGCTCAACAAAGAGTATTTTTGCCAAACAAGGCCAAGGCTTTTCTCTAAGAGTTATCATAGGGAGCCCAAGTATAAAATTTACGGTGCCCAGCAGTTAAGCTATGTACAAAAACTAAGTTTTTCTTGTCACCCGAAGACAAAGTTAGTAAGACAGTTAGTCGCCGTGGTACCCGGACACCACCAGAGCACAGCGCAGATACAGCATAGGAGAACTTTATATAGTCATTCATCATACCATTTTTGCATGCAAGCAGGATTTGGATTATATTGTGTAAGTCAACATAGGAAGAATGAAAGATTCAGGATTTTGACTAACACAGAATTTGATAAGAACTGTTAGGATGGTGAAATTGAGGAATAACAATGGCAGACCCGTAGCCAATATTGAAGGAACTGAGGCAGTTGCCTTGGTAAACTTTTTTGTTCTTTAGTTAAATGGAATAATAACCTAAAATATTCTGAGAGCTGAACCATGCGACCTCGGCAATTAAACAGTGATAACCTCAGTTAACTTCACGTATGAAAATATTCACTGTGTTACGTAATGTGTTTTTTTTACCCTTCTGTGCCTCGGTACATGTAATTATTTTGATCTGGCTGCAGGCCTGAATGGGAACCCTCAGTTATATGGAATTCTAATGTTATCAATATTGATGTTTAATTCCCATAATGCCCAGGCAGACGAAATTCCTCTCCAATCCCCATGTCTTCATATTCAATGAAAAATAAACCCCAGGGACGTTTCTCAAGGAATTCCAACTAATGAAAATAAAACAACTAAAAAACGCTATGCAATAATCAAGTGAGTTTGATGCGTGGCTAGTTTACTAATCGGATAAACACTACTATTTATAAATTAACGGATGAAATGAAGTAATCTTACATTTTCTAGTTTCTAGACTGTAGAATAGTATAAAGTTTTTTCCTATTGATACGATTGAATGAAATATAATGCAACTGCGTTGTATCGAGAAAGAACCGCGATCAAATAAAATCAAATATCAAATAATTTCTACGTTTGTAAGAGGCCTCTCCCCGTAATAAAAACCCGCAGCACTAACGCTTTATCTTCTGTCAATCATAAGACCTATGAACTTGAGATCACGATTAACATTGCTTCGAATTCGCTTCACCTCACCTTAAATCGCGCAAACCTTCCTCCTGTATGACTTTTAGGATATCTTTGTGTGTGAGAGCATCTACAGACCTCTCTAGCACCTAAAGGCAACGAGAAAATCGCTCAGTTGATGAAAGAAACGCCGAAAAGATTTCACATAACCTCGCACTCAGCTGACATAGTCTTCTTTGTGCGGCCATATGCAGTTTTAATACCTGTTTCGCCGCTTCAGCCCATGTCAAACCCTTTTTCTTCTTCGTTTCGCCTTTTTCCGCGCTCATTTCCTGAAAGACCAGTTAAAGGTCGATACCGTTGTGGAAATCTGACCTTATTAACCGGAGAAATGGCCTGGTATGGGCAAAATAAAGGGCCTAATGCCGAATAATTCAGACAGTCAAACCGCCATTTTGCTTCAGCGGACGAAACGAACACAACGGATCACGTGATAATTTTAACAGGAAGTTTTTGACCAGGCCACCACGCCTTCATTCCATCATGCACGTGAAAAAAACTGGATCGAGCCTTTTGTTTTCGAGTAAAATTTTTGGGGGCAAATTTTGCGATTAATCGAAAATATAACTGGAAAATAGGCTAAAATTCTTAACTTTAGTTACCCTTTGACGTACTATTAATAGTAAATTTACTTTAGAAATGGACAGCCAGAAATTAAAACGACTGAAAACTGCTAGAATGATCAGTTTTAGCCACTCTCAAAACAAGGATTTTCTGAGCCCGTATTCTCCAAACTCCCGGCGAAATTCCCTCTATCTTGAAGAGAAACCCTGTTTGTCTAGGTACTGATGTGACTACTGTTGGGGCTCTGAGGCAAAGACAATCTCCCACACTCGTTATGTAACTGAAAGATTGGTCAAGATGCAAATGACCGGGAATCCATAGCGCCTACATTTTTCTATATTTTATAGATGTCAAACCCCGTTTTCAACGGATCACTGATTTGCCATATAAAATTGATAAGCTTTGGGAATGGGAAAAACCGTCACTGGAACAGTATCTTATCGACAGCAACACAGTACAAACAGTCGAGTTATCGAAAAGAAAACCAACGGTTGCCGGTGAAAGAACCGTATTCATTGGTGACAAACCCAAATGATTACCTAAAATATCGAAATATCGAAGTCACGCTATCGAGTATTAAAGACAAATTTAAACGTCGAATTTATAAAGCCCTCTGAATACTTTAGCTCATGAAAAACGTACCTGAAAACTAAGTGACTGCCCGCCATATTGAAAACTCTTTTTAACCAGTAAACGCAGGAAGATCTGAAATTTCCCAGCAACTGATCATATCAAATCAAATGACCGCCGATTTGTGTTATTGAATTCATAATGCATCATGGGTATCATTGAACGATCCGTCCCTCTTTCAGCTTCTGGTCTAACATGCTCATAGTCGGAATATAAAACTCCTGATAAAACTTCCAGTAACTTGATTTCTACCTTTTATGTTTTATGCGTAGTTATATTGATTATATTCGTTTTTTATAATAAGTTGTAATTAATAGATAGATTTATTTACATGTGCACGTTTAAACGAGTTTAGCGTTTAATATATGTCTTAATAAACGATTAATTGATATTGATTGATTGATTGATTGAGTATGGCCTCTTGGACCGCGTACGAAAGATTATACTTTCGTCACTGGTTTCTCTGGCATTCATAACTTCTTGCTATAAATGAATATTCTCTCCAATCTGGATTAAATCGAAGCTTTTACAAACTTCTCAATACAATAAACCAATCAGAACTAGCTAAGTAAAATACCGTATACATCCAGCGTCAAGCGCGGAAAATTTGCTTCTGCTTCTCCGATTGGCTGAAAAAAATTAAATGTATAAAAACGGTTATATTGAGTCACGTTCCACGTGTTTTGTTTACCATTTATCATTTACTGAGCAGAACAAACGCAAACACTGATTAACCCATGAAAACAAATTTTCTTTAAAATAGAAATGGAAAAACTGGAACTGCCTGGTGTTACGGTTTGTGTAGCAGCCAGACAGCAATACTTAATTCAGACATTCTGTCAAATCTGGCGCAAAGTCGGCGTCATGTTTACATCTTTTGTTTCCAGCCAATAAGGGGCTGCGTTGTGACCATAAAAAATATCTTTGCATTTTAAGAATGTATAATTCTCAGAAGGTCACCTGTTCAGTCCATGATATTATTCTTCCGCTTGTCAAAAGCGAAAGCAGCTTGACTGGCGAGCGTTTCAATTTTCAGTCTCGATCATTCAATCTTTGCGGATACTTACTGAACTTCACAGGATTTCAGTGAGTTAGGTAAGCACTGTATGTTATTTTACTTTAATAGCTCCTAAAGCGAGTTCAGCGCCGAGGTACAAAACTGGCAACTTTCCATGAGCAAAAGCCATCAACCAACCGAACAAAACAAAGAAGTGCTCAGCTTTTGCTTGAATGGCCATAGGATTTCAGTGATCTAAATACACAAATTTAATAAGTTAGATCACACCTGGGACGTTACAGGGCTCAATATCGCACTGACTGGAAAGAAGAAATCCGGGTATAAGCTGAGCTTGCTAAACTGAACTGACCATTCACGATTTCCTTCATCTTGGATTCATTGGCGAATCGTGGCAGCTTTTGTCATTGTTTCGATGATTGCCGAAGTTATGGCGGAACTAAGTCGTGGTCATGGTTTAGTAAAACTAAGAACGGAGACTTGTTTTTTAGTTCATGCGTTAGCTTTACAACGGAACCGTTTCGAAAAATGCAACTGAAATTTGGTTACTTTTCCTTGCCTCGAATAAGATGCGCTTCGTGCTAAGATCTCATACTTAAGTCGAGGTCTCGTCAAGCTTCATCAAGGTGCGCTCGGTAATATTAATCTTAACTCTTGTTTAGTTTTCTCCATTCAGTTTCCTGGATTCAGTTTAGCCAAAATATGAAATTTATATACTACAAAGTAGCAGGCAAGCCTTATTGTAAACTTTAGCTCTAGGTTATCAACGAACAGCCTGCTGCAGTACGAGTTGATAACAGTTATGAGTTTTTCAGACTCACCAGGAAGCGATATACTGAAAACACTACGGTCGAATTAATTATAGCAAAAACACATGTATTTGAAACACTGGCAAAATTATATTCATTCGGTGATTAGATTTAAATATTGAACCCCAATTCACTTTCTTAGAAAGCAGGGCTGATTATCATTTTCATTTCCAATAAAATAGCCTGTGAACTGCAATTATTTAGTTCTGTGGACGTGACTTAGTACATGGTTTTGCTGGTTCCGCCTACCATAAAGCAACGCTAAGGAATCCTCGGAGGAATATATATTGGCCTCGACAACAAATCCTGTCAAAAATAATTATAGGATTCTAGCATCACAACAATGCTTGCAGTATAAGTGCATGCACTTGAAAACTAGATCTTTCCAGCGTGATATCAAAAAATGCATATCATTCTGAGTTTAATATTTTCAGTCTCTTTTTTTTTCTCTTTTTATCGTATGAATTTGAAAAAAGCGGGTTAGTAAAATCGGTAAGTGTTTATTTCCAAACGGTAACCTGGGACTAGTATTTGAAAATCTATAAAAGCAATCACTCGTATAAACTTATACAGTACGCCAAGCACGCTAGTTTCTTTAGTACGCCATAAATTTTGTGAATGTGAATGGTCATAAGGCGTAGCGTATTTACATCATCATCAAAGTCTAAATACAAATAATAAAATCAGAGTCAATTCTTAAATTTCTAGAATATCTCAGTTCCACGCCGGTGTTTGATGATGCAATATGATGTGCAGATTCCGAAGTGCATGCATAAAGAAAACTAAAGTTTATCATTACCAGTACTGAATCGATCAGAGAACCGAAAACTGAGAGTCTGTGAACTCCGGATTAATGTGGTTCTAACATTTGGGTTTGTCCCTGATCGAAATCCTCAAACGGTACATGTGACCATTGAAGTGAAAGCTATAGGACACTATCGTGTTTCGAACCCGTTTGGGCTATCCAAGAAGCGGCCACTAGAAGCCCGAACTAGTTCACTTTGCTGAACTATCTAATTTCAGCTAAATAAAAAGATCCCTTTTTTGTGCAATTTCAGGTCGTCAGAAGCAGTGGAGCGAGCACTTAAATGTTCTGGCTTTTTCGTCTCTCTGCAGGTCACAGCATTCACTGATATCTCGAGGAACGGATATTTTTAGTACATCAGTGATGGCCCCGCCTCAACTTCGCGGATTTGTTCAGCGTGATCTACAAAAGGCAATCCTACGAGCAGCAGGACTCGCGCTGGCTGGCGGCTTCAGTTACAAGTATTTTGTCGCTTGGCCAAGAAGGAAGGCATATGATGACTATTATAAAAACTTTGACGCCGAGAAAGCGGCCAAGGAAATGGAAATGGAGATGAGTGCATAGGGATGATCATATCTTATTTGTTGTATTTTTATGGATTATGGTAAGTTAACTCTTCTGAACCCGTTTTATAGTAAATCAAAAGTGCCCAGTCATTTATTCTGTAAAATGTATATAGCTAACTACGAAAAAGAGGCTGAGTAATTTGAATAGTTTTAGTTGTGAATACACTTTATAAAAGTCAGCACACTCCCCTAGAAATGTTGGTTTTGCATGTCGAATTAATCAACTTGTGTTATTTAAATTGCTGGCTTACTGAAATACACTATGGTCACTATGGAGATCGAGCAGAAATTGTCTCCCGCGCTCACATGCTTTTTCCTACATGCGGTGCATTCTGATTCCTTCAGCTGATTTCCTAAATCCCTTAAAACAGGTCTGGTAACCATTTCTTTCTGTCGTTTGCATCATTGTCGTCATTGATATTATTTGACCCTGCCGCGACAATGTACGTAGCCTTGCGTCCGCACATAGCCTCCAGATAGTGATCAAGACTCAGACCACTGCGGGTCACTAGAATCAGTTTAAACAACGCCTTCGACTGGGAATTCTTTTGCCATAGTCCGTTTTCTTTTTGTATATTGGATCATTTTAACTGCAATTCATCATTTAAAAAATGATTTGTTTTTTTCTTTCAGGTAATTTAAGATGAAACTCCACTTCATCATCAGAAAGTTGCGTGGTTTTTCTGTTCTTCAGTAGTCCTTTGATTGATGGTGGATAGTATCATGACAAACAGTAAACTTTAATATAAACTAACAAAAACTATCCAAAAGACTGATTCATCAACAGTAATTCAACTGATATATTTTTTATAGTAATGCAGTGTTTGCGCTTCCGTGATTCACGGCCGTGATGTCTTACTGACATGGAGAGGTCGCCACAACAGCCATTGACAGGTCTTGACAATGTTGTCAAAAATTTGCCTTTCTTTGAAAATGTCTGTTCATCACAAACATGCTTTTGCATTAAGCTTAGCAGCTTCGTCGACTTAAAAATAAAATTAGGTTTTAGTTTCCTGACTTGTGTCAATGCTTGATTTGAAATTTGGACAACGCAGGCATGGTGCTAAAATTCGGCCTGATAGCGGGTAAGGCCTCAAGTGGTCGACTGAATCCTTGCATTGTCGATATTCTGACTTGCATATTCTCTTGGCTGAGTGCAAGGTTATTCCAGATTTGTTTTCTTCGGGTCGATTTTACGCCTAAGAAATCACCGTGAATTCTTTGCATCAGTCAGACCGTATTTCCGCAAAGTATCCACCATGCTCTGACTGCTGCACTCACATATGGTCAGCAGGCTTACCCAAGCATCTTAGGCGCAGTACCCGTTACACGAACTTCTACATTTCGTCGTCCTTGTGTTGGATTTTGGAGATTTTACAGCTGTTTTCTTTGGCTTTTCAGGTAAAGTAGTGTTAGAATGTCAACCTAATTAACAAAGGTTAGTTTTAACAGTATTTTGGTCTACTTAAAATCCTTTCTGGTCCGCTTTTGGCCCGTCAGGTCGACATATATGTTCGGCGTAATTGCTTCGCCGGCCAATATATATGCAGAAGTTTTACCGGCTTGTAACCTTATTTTGCAACGCCTGGTATGTACGTTTTGGATTTTCGATGCGCAAATGAGGAATATCATTGACTTTAAAAACATGCCACATTAAAGATCACGATGAATCCCTGGTGACAACTCTAGATCTTGCTCTGAGTTCTACGTGATAAGCTTCTGGTTCGATATATAATTTTGCGGAATACCTGGCCCAGTAGTTTTTACTCTATTCCTCTTGTACTGCGGGAGTGCTAGTTTTACTAACTGACATTTGGTGAATGGGGGACCGCGAGGGCAGTAGATTTGTGCCTTGGTAAGTGGACCTGGTATTCTGCAATTATCTTGAAATAAACTTATGGTAAGATCATGTTCGAGTTCATTTTTACAATCACTTGGTCAACAGACATCAATCAATAAGGCTTATAAAGTCGCAATCGCACTAAATCAAAATAGTACTAAAATATATTTGGGAGCGATTGCAGGATACCCTGCATCTCTAGCTACACCGTGCAGCCTTCATAATTAATTCATAGCTGTGGAAGTTCAGAATAAAAAGAGTGCCTGATCACAGGTTAGATTCAGTTGATGCCTTAATTTTGTGCTTGTGTTTTATAGCCTTTTATACAGGAATAAGCTTTTAGAACGAGGCATGAACATAATAATATTATATTTTTTGTTTCCTTTAATTTTTCATTCTATACGCAGCAGCAGTCATGTATTAAGAACAAGCATATGTATTCTCCATATATTGCTGAAAGAATAAAGAATATGTAGACGCATAGCCACAAGAAAATCATTCGTCTCCAGTCCTTTTAACCTGTAGGCTACTTTGATTCCCAGTGTGTAGCCATTATTTCGTGGATACGCAGAACTGCTTCACTTGTGGGGAATTCTGCAATTAAGCCTACATGTATATTAATTTTGTAAACTGAGTAAATACCAATTTGGGGGCTAAATGTCTAAGTAAATGTGTTCAGGTAATTTTAATTATAATGAATATATTGATCTAGATTTTGTTGAAGAATTTGATCATGGCAGAGATTTATCTTGGGGACTGAGGGAGAGGATAAAACATCTAAAGTTGTAACATAAATAATAATTATTTATGTTACAACTTAAATAACTTATTATTGTTTAACCCCCTTTTAGTTAGCCCAAGAAAACAGACAACTTGTTTTGGTTGCCCCGCTGCGGTTCCCTCCATGAAAAAAACGTCTGAGAAACGAGCGCAAAAATACTGTACTGATGATGTAACGCTACCCCGATCAGGGTAGTCCTTCTGATTGGTTAAGAAATTATTTCAACATGTGAAAATGACTGGATACCCCCATAAAAAGACACCTGTTATGAATTACTGTTACACCTTGGCCTAAGTGTTCATGACTGTGACATGCTTAACATCAGTTGATTTAAATTCTTATGTTTGTCATACTTTGCCACTTTCCCCTTAGTAATGGCACCTCCAGTACTCCGTGGATTTGCGCAGAGGCACCTTAGGAATGCCATTGTAAGGTCTATAGCCATTGGTATGGTTGGTGGAGCTATATGGAAGGTGGGCTATGCAGATCCCAAGAGAAAGAGATATGAAGAATTTTACAAGAACTATGATGCAGAGAAAGTAGCAAAAGAAATTGAGGCAGACAAAGAACCTCTAGCTTAGGAGGTACAGATCCAGAATCAATGAAAATAAGTTCAACTTGCAGTCACTTCTTATGTCCTCAGACAATCCTTTACTAAAATTTATGCCTGTATCTTTCTCAAACTCGTTAATAATTTATTCATCAAGTATGAACTCATAAATGTGATGGTGGTTTGGATAGTTGATCTTTATTAGCCTTAGACTTTAGCAATTTTGTTCTTTTGTTTTCTCTTTATTTAATGATCAGTTTGAGAAGATATGTAAAACACTTTAGAGGGTGAATAAATATAAGAATGTTCTCTGGCTAAATTGTTTTAAAAACCAAGCTTTCAGCTGCCTGTACTGCAGTCTTTGAAGGGTGAAAAAGAATGGTAAAAATTGTGCATTGAAAAAACAACTTTAATTTGTTTCTAAGTTCAATTATGTATTTTTAATTATTTCTTACTTTTTTTTAATTAATGCGCTTTTTTTTTAACCATTTTCTTTCACCCTTCGAAGACTTCAGTTCAGGCAGCTAAATCTGGGTTTTTAAAAGATTAATAGCCAGAGAATGTTCTTATATTAATTGTATCAATAACAAAATTCTCAATTGTGGTTGGTCATCCACGCGCCTTTTTCTTACGTAATTGGGGCGTGGTCATGCGAGTGTCCAATTACAGCTTTGTAATTGGATAGCTGTAATTGGACGCCTACGTTGCGCGCGCGTCAATCAGGTGCACTTAAAAGGGTTCTTTTTTTCGTGGCTGTTTCCTCCTGCTTTCAAACAGATAGAAAATATCATTGATGTTTTGAGTACAAAAAACTCCACATAGACTATTTAATCTCGAATTTTGTTATTGGTTCGATTAATTAGTAATTGAACTTCTTGTCGTACAATTCAGAGGTAATTGTGATTGTAATTTCAAATCGTCCTTGCACTACACGCTCGGCCAATTTGAAATGACTCACCGGATTACTCCCTGAATAAGCCATTTTCGTATTTAAAATTACCGCTGAATTCAAACACCAGTGACACATTGATACAGGGTTAGACTCGACCTGATGTAAAATATTCACAAAAACCGGCAGAAGGTGCGTGAAATTTGAAAATTAAACAATAGACAGAGCTCTAAACCGGTCATCTTCTCGCCTGAATTTGTGAATTTATCACTTCAGATTGAGGCCAACCCTGTAAAAATGCATCTTCAATGCTTTCATTCAGCGACCATATCGAATTCGAAACTGGACTATTGTACTCCACTCAGTCCAATATTTACTATTACTTATTCATCATGATTAACCCTAGCTATGGTTGTACAATTTTCTTAGAATTCTCAAGTGGATGTTTCATGCGGTATATGTTGTGGTTCAAACTTTTCTTTGGTTTGAAAATTTTGAAACCAGTTTGATTTCTATTTTCTTTTGTCTTAAGATTCATTGCCACAGTAAGAGACAAGAAAAACAAAAATCAAACTAGTTTCAAAAGTTTTAAACCAAAGAAAAATTTGGACCACAACATATACTTCGAAGTTGATTAAAAACACTCAAATATGCCTCATTTTTTCAACTCGCTTCTCTGTATTTGGGAATCCTGATGAAACACTTTTCTCTTCCTTGTGTTTGATATATTACATGTACATCCAAGTTTAATTGCCCTATAATATAATTAATGTGTTGCTTGTTCAAGCATTTCATGCTGGATACATTGAAATATCAATTCACTCTTATTCTAATATTTATAATATAATAACAACGTTAACCCGTGAATAAACAGTACATGTTTGTTGATACCAGAGCCTTTAAATGCACTGTTGGTTACATTCTGTGGTTCTTATGTACATGTTTTGATATACTCTTTGTTTCCTTCTTATTTTTTTCCAGATGACTGCTGGCTTATGTTTGCATTGAAGTTGTATTTTTTGTATGATTATTTACACAGGACATACTGTGATAGTACTTGTGTCAATATTTTTTCATACGCAGCCTGTAAAGGCTGATCTTTTGAGTGAAAATGTTTTTGTGACTTTTTAAAAGGTGACAGACTATTGGATTGTAACATCAACTGGTGGACTGTTTGAAATAAATGGAATTGTGCAATTATTGTAGCTTGTCAGTCTTTGTCAGTACCGACTATAATTTTTCTGTGTATTCTAGAGAAGTCAGGCCCAAGGTTCTGGCTGTCTCTTGCTTTGCTATCTAAGCTTGATAAGGCTTTCCCAAAAAGAATATCAAAAACAAGATACCCCTCGCAATTACTGAGCATTAGTACTGCTCAGTAGCTTTCATTTCCATGGTCACACTTTGGGATTTTATCCAGACTTGAAAGCAGGAACCACTTTCTGGCATCATAAACAGTGCTACAGGAAAGTACTGCTCAATAGCATTTACTAGAATAATCACACATTTGGGTTTCATCTAGCCTGCGAGCAAGCTCTCGGGCTCGGGGTTTCAAGAGCTTGCTCGCAGGCTAGGTTTCATCTACAAGAGTTGAAATCATGCTAGTAGTACCCTTCTTTCATACTACCTTTGAAGCCTTTATGTAAATCCCTTTCTCGCCAACAGAGCCTACATTTCTTTTTGGTTAGCAGTTAAATGAGAAGCTATAGAGATGAGAGCCCGAGTAGAGTGTTTTTTGGCGATGACACTCAAGTTATTGTTGCCCCTTGCTAAGTAAGTTTAGAATGCCAAAATATGGACAAAATAAAAACTGTCCTGTTTTCTGTTCACAAAATGTTGTTTACGATAATATTGAAGAGTTCAATGCAAAACTGTCGTAAGTGACGAGTTTGCCTTGAGATCAGAATTCCTCCAAAAAAGAATTTTATTCTTGGTGCAAATTTGATTTTCCTTTGTTTTGGGGTATGGTAATGTATGATAATGAGTTTTAAACAAAGGAAAATAAAATTTGCACCAAGGAAAAAATTGCACCACAACATGTATGTTATCTTACAAAAGGCCACTGCACAAGTTACTCTGCAAAGCAGTTACAATTTATTATCACAAATATTCAGCAATAAACTTTTAAAACCATTGACTCTTCCAAAGTACATTATATACTCTAGTTCTGACTGCTTAAGGTTGCTAGACTAACCACCCATATTTTTCCATGTGAGATTGATTGCCAAGTTTGAATGTGTACCTTCTTCATTGCACTCATCAAAAAAATTCAGCACTCAAAACTCGACAAACACCAGAAAATCAGGTTACCCAGTCTAATAAATTTTTGTTACCCATATGATATACCTGGGTGGTGTGAGGAATAATTTATATTTATTTTGAGACCAGTGTCTTTCCTTACTACTGAAACAGGAAGGCTGTGAATTCAAGGCACACATGAGTGAGATCATGTGATTTGCGCCCGCTAGAGCAAAAGGTAAGCATGGAGGGTTACATTCCATTAATACCAAAGTGTGTTGTCACAGTATTGAATGTGGTGGCTCAGAGACTGTCAATAAAAATCCGTTCTGGGAAGCAAATAATGTATGACAACTTCAAATGTAAGGGCTGGTTCCCACAAGAAAGTTACTATCTAGTGGAAATCAATACGACATAAGTGAATAGTAAGCGACAGAAGCAAAAGTGGAATTGAAGAGAAAAAGAAACCTTCTGATCCTCCGGATTTACACTAGACCATAAGGCTCCTTATGCTTCCGACTCTGATTTCGCTTCCGATTATGTTGTTAGTAGGAACCAGCCCTAACATGCAGGAATTAAGATGAATGAAAGCATCTAGGTTCAACTGCTTGGGGCAGGGAAAGGCCAGAAATTTTCAGAAATACCCCCGCTAGGACTTCTCATGACTGATGGTACTGTTCAAGCAACTTTGATACCTGTTTCAATAGAATTTACAAAACAAGATCAGAGGTTTCATTAGAAGCCGGCAACCGGCGAATTTCGCCGGCTACTTCCTAAATTATCGCCGCCTACTTTTCGATTAATTTCACTGAAGTTGATGCCCATAATGCTGGAAATGCTACTGCCACGGCCGTCTATTTTATAAATATTGCCACTTACTCTTAATTTTATTGAAACCCCTGCAAGATAACCCACATTTAAATTCTGGCTCACTGCTGCTGGTCATAGCATAGCTATTAATTGGGTATGTGAAAGACTTACACATACCCAATTAGTGCCCAGTTGTATAATAAAATTAAAAAAAAAATCCCTTCAGTATCAAACTAGATAAGTACATTGTGTTACCAATAGGTATTAAATATTAACTTAGTTACTACTGTGCAACATGTTTAAGGACCAAGAGAAAATTAATTTAGGCTTAAAACTTGGTCACTGTGCACTGCTTAGCTAGCCTGACAATGCTTTTGTAATACATTTAATGAATCCACTAGGACTCACACTAAGTCTTATTGAATTAAAAAATTTGCAAAAAGCTTGACATAAACATTTCAATTCTCTTTAATTTCTAGTGTTTACACTTCCTTCTGTAAAAGTAACAGTTAAGTAGCTCTAGTTCAAAGGAGAATTTGATTGATAACATATTTATTATAATTAAGACAATTTTTCCTTTGTATCAATAATAATTATTATTATAGATAGATAAACTTTATTTTAACATGGAAATCCTTTATCACTAGTAATTATATGTCTTTCATTGCGTAAAATTAATTTTCATAATCATGGTAAATTGTGAAGAAGTGCTCCATCGCTGTTAAGGCTGAAAAGTCAAATAAGCTTCTGAGAAATTATTTCACTCCTGGCCAATAATTTCAATACTTACATTCATTTGGCTCCTTTGCAATTGTGTATATTTGCCAGCACATTTCCAGCAAGTTAAACAAAAATCAATTTGACTACATGTATTAAATTGTAGGATCCAAAATTCTGCTTTCAACAGCAGGTTTTGGCTCATTTCAATCAAACTTCTTATCCTAAAACCACTCATTCCATATCCTGCCTTAATTTTAAGCTTCATCCCACACCTTTCAAACCTACCAAAAAATAATATTCAAGCATGTCTATAATGCAAAAATTCATTTTCACACTTAAAGGTAAATTGTGCTATCTTTCAAAGCTTTTTAATCTATGACAAAAGCTCGAGATAACAGGCGATTTTTTGCAGCACTGATATGTTACCCAAAACATTGTGTTGCAAAAGGACTTTTAATGCCATGGTTTAATACCATGGCATTAAATAAGTGGCTTTTTACTACTAACATAACAGTGGATGTACAGCAAAACCTTACCTTGAGACAACTCCATTGATACAACCACCTAAGCTTGTTACTAACTAAAGGTTGTTTTTGGCTTATCCTCGGTGTAAAAACCTGTTTTTTGTTAGCAACCTATTTCTACCTACTGTTGTCTTGCACTCTATTGTTGTAATATAATTATAAGTTTTGTTTTCTTTGTTTTACCTCTTTCGTGAGTTTTGCAGGGTAAAACCCTATTGTTTGGCCTGAAAAGGAGTGCATGCAGTCATTGAATCGTCTCTGAAGACTAAGATAACCTGATCAGTCCCCAATATTAAATATGACCATGGTCTTTCAGTGGTTATAATCACCTGTTTGAAATGAGTGGTGTGAGTTTGTTTACACTTTGTATATTATAATAGTAACTAATACTGTATCACTGTGCCAGCATGAAATCAATACCGGACATTGTTGCCACTACAGGAATCTAACATGGATTGACTGTTATTCTTTTGGTCTCCACCCACCAACCAGTTTCTTTAGTTTCTTGCACTGAAACGCATTCATTCCAAGCGACTTCAGTTCTTCATCATCCAGACTGGCAAGCAGAGTACCATCTACTTCATTCTCGGCAAACACTTCAACGTAATCTCCAAAGCGGAAATGACTCAAGAATTGGGAAACTTCACTTATTGTCATCTGTGACAGATCATCTGGTACTTTGAAGTCCTGCATTTTCTGCTGAGGTTCTGACTGCACTCTTTTTAAATGTGGCTTGGGCTTCACAGGTGGTGGTGGTTTTTTGCTGTCCATACTTTTACTGGTGTCCAATTTTGTTTTGCGTGGTGGAGCAACAGGCTCTTGATTTTCTACTGTGGTGCCATTACTCTCTGGTTGTGATGGCAGGTACACATAATCTTCATCATTATTATTAGGTACTATTTCATCAGAATTTTTATCCGAATCAGTGTTTCCTTGAACAGGATAACTGGATGGCATTGGTGAAGTATCACTTTTCTGTGTTTCTGGTGTAGTAATGGAAGGGGGAGCGGGTGGCAGTTCGTAGTCATCAATATAAGTATATTCATGACCATCATCAGAATCTGGTGATTCGTTGGTATCTGCTGCAGGAACTTGCTGGTTTGAAGTTGGGGTGTCCTCGGAGGAACTGTCACGAGGAGGAACAGGTGGTGGTACAACCTCTGCGAGGTATTCATACTCTCTTATGGTGTCCCTGGATGCATATATATTCTGAATCTCCATGTTCTCTATCTTTGAAAGGCTCACACCATCATGGAATACACGACAAATGCGAACATAATCCTTGTCATCTGATAGTGCACCACGTGCCACATTAATTGTGATTGGCAGGTGCTTAGGGCAACTGACCACTGTTCTAACATTACCCTCTTTGGTTGTGCAAATCACAGTTGCATCTTGGTAAACCTTTTCTAGTGACAGAACTCCGAGTGAAGTGTTGAACACTTGTTCACTTGATCGTCGAGTTATGGATGGTGGCTCAACGAACTGAAAGTACAGTGGCAGCTTGGGCGATGTTGCGATCAGTTCTTTTAGGTAATACTCCCGTCCATCGAGTAAGGGCTGAAATCCTGCTGAGACGCTGAAAGGTAGCCTGACGGGACAGCGCTCTTCATTGTGAAAGAGTACGCAGTCTTCTTTTCCTCCAAGACCGTATTCCACACGGATAACTTCCAGCTTATCTCCGGGATTGACGCATACTGAATCCTCGTCCAGACCATAATAGCCTTGAGTCACCCGTACAAACTTGGTCGGAATCCTGCTTATTTCTTCAACGGTTTCATAGATGCCTCGGAAATCAGCTGGACGAATCTCGACCTTTTCCGAACAGTTCAAAGGGATGTTCAACTCTCTTTTCTTCCTGTCGCGCGCTAAGACTTTCTCCGTTGATTTCACACTGTGGAGGGTCAGTATTTGCTCAGCTCCGATGCAAGAGTCTTCCGTTGGGCCGTAATAACCTTCGGTTACCTTGACTATTTGTGGCAACGGAAAGCGATCAACAAATTCGAACAGTCTGTACTCGATATCGCTCCAAATTAAATTATCAAGAATAGGATCTTTACCTTTTGCCGTCGACATTTTCTCTTCTCACTTCTTGTTGCTATGATAAAGCACTCGCATTGAGAATGTTGTAAGGTTACAATCCTTTGGGAGCGGTGCTAAACATACTTCTTCGATCGGAATTTCGACAACTGGAAAGCGCTCGAACGTTTGACACTTCCTCTATGTCAGCGGGGAATTCGTTAGCGGGTATTTCCTCATGTATGGAATCACGCAGTTTGTCCTCTCATTTTTCATGCGATGTTTTGAAACACCTTGCTTCATTGTAATTTTTTAGATCAAAATAAAACATTATAAAAGTCAATTTAACAAAAAAGAGCTTAGAATTTTGGAACATTTGTTTTTTCTGTGCAAATTACTGGGATACACTTTGTGTTGACGTACATGACACATTACGGTCCAAAGGCTCCTTGACAAACGCCAGAGCTTGACTCAGGCCTCTGACGTTCAACGCAATCTCCGGTCGGGATCAAAACACCAGGTCATGTGCTGTGAGCAAGATGGACTGGCTCATGATTCTTCTTTCGCCTTTTGTCGTTGTATTTGTGTATCCCATAGTTCTCGTTATCATGATGTACGGAAGCGCCGTTTTCTTGCACGTCTACCGGCATAGACGGCGTCAAATCTACGACGCGTACGCGGGCAATTTTTGGGACGGCGCACAGCAGACCGTGGCCGCTGTTTTTGACGCGCATGGAACCCTTTGGCATGGTGAGTTTTTTTCTTGAAGACCCAGTAAGAGATATTCACGGAGAGAGAAAGTTTAAGCCGAGCAAAATCAGCGGAAACGAAAGATAGGTGAGATTGACTCTTTCATTCGCACAGACGTCTCGCGCTTTTTAACTTTTTTAATTTTTGCTTGCGCCGATTGGCTGTCGTGTAGAAAAAAGCAAGTGTTGAGTATTGTAACTTTTTGCTCGATAATTCCTTCTTTTCGTCTTACTGCGTTTTTTTGTTGTGCGCGCATCAGAAAATTTTTCGTTGGCTGTTGGCGTTAATAATTTGCGAGGCTCCCATTTTCAACAGTGCCAGATGCCGGTGAAAAATACAGTAGTCTTTTTGTTGCTTTCTTCAAAAACTTTTAAATTGTTATGCCTGACGTTGTGGGTTGACAGATTTTGGTTATACATTGAAATCAGAAAACAAGCTCAACTTTCAAGTGGATTTCTTTTCCCAAACCATTGCTTATAAAATAACGTCTTATACACGTAACGTTAGCATGATAAAAGCCTGCCTGTGTGTTCGTGAAATGTGAACAGGAAATCCTCATATTTCCCCGCCGGAATATGGATTACATAATCAACGCAGCTGTTTGTAGAAAAAATAATATTTTTACTGAGGAATCAGGATGGATATTTAAAGATCTGCTTAGTTTGGGGAATTTTTTCACTGGTTTTGCTCAATTGTGTTTACTTTGGATTAAGCTGGGTTTTATTAGAGGACCAAATTTTTTCAAGGGTTATACAGAAGCTAACCTGTCAGATATTGTATAAGAGTATATAATTTATATATACCACATATGTGATATCTAAACCGGAAATTATTGGTGACCCCCATGAATCTGTCATGCAACTCTGGAAGAAGCATCTCAGTACTTTTTCTTTGGGTTCTGTTTGTTTCTCTATAATGTTGCAAAATGAAATGAAGGATTTTTTCTTGTTTTGATCTTGGGGCATTCTTGCAAGTGGAAGCTGGCTAAAAGAGGTCATATGTCCGAATCCTACCAAAGGTCAAATATCATTTTAAACCTACCTCCTTTACATGGCTTATACAGGTGTAAAATTTCAGCAGGAATGTACTGTATGGCTAAAATAAATGAACCCTCTCTAAGAAAAGCCTAGGGCATTTTGTTTTCTTTTGGGGAATATTAATGGGAATTAATGAGAAAGAGGCTTGTAATTCAGAGAAGGCATTTATTAATTAGGCAAGTCAATGATGGATCCAGACTCAGTCTGGCATTGCAAGGGGGTGGAGGAAGGGGGGGGGGGGGGGGGGGTGGGGAGATGGGGGTGGGGGTGGGTGGTTCTGCCCCCCCTGGGGTCCCTCCCTTAATCCACCACTGCAAGTAATATGTAACAATGACTATATATGCTGTCAATTAATCACACTGGGGCTGGGTACTGTGACCAAAAATGGTACAAATCCCAACTGAGCACAATCAGGGTATGGGCTAAGGTTAGTACATACATAACAGCTGCATGTTATCATCAACTTCAGCTTTTCAAGTTGACTAAATGAACAACTTTCAAACTCATAGTGACTATAAGTACATTAATTTATTTTTCATTTTACCAGGTTATGAACTGATTGGAGTGGATAAGCTGCCAGATGAGGGTCCAGCTTTATTAATATATTATCATGGAGCATTGCCACTTGATATGTACTACATTCTTGCCAGACTTATACTTTGTAAAAAGAGAAGACTCAGAAATGTAGCAGCCACATTTCTATTTCAAATACCAGGTTTGGTAATATAATAATATTATGTAATGTTATAATAATTATTAAGTGTTACACATGCACGCAGGGCAGTACTCCACCATAATAGTTATGGGAAGGTGTGAATGAGGCTAAATTGTTAAATCCAAAAAAGTCCAGCCCAGAACATAACCCCTGAAAAGTCCATTTTCTCTTTGCAAAAAAAAGATTACACTTTTAGCCAACCCTCACCAAAATCTTTCACCTAAAAAATTGACCACAAAATTTCTAACCCCCAAAAAGTCAGATCACAAATTTTAATTTCGTAAAAGGCTGTTGCACCTCCCTGTTGACCACTATTATGTGTGAGTTCCCCCCTAGGCAGTGGCACATTACCATATGAGTTACCACACTGGGTTAATGCAACCACCTTGTTATTACAGCCACTTTTTTCTGGCCCAAGAAAAAGCTCAGTCGTTTTCTAATCTAAACATTCTGACTGACAAGTTAATGGGACCAACAAGCCCCAATAGAGTCCTCGACTGTTATTAATTTCCTTTATTATGGGACCCCACAAATGCGACCACTTAATGTGCATAAAAATGACGTATACATTGTACCAGTAAGTGCCAAAAGCAAAAGCAGTTGTCAAAGCTAAGAATGGAGCTTTTTTATTGTATTTACTCTTGCAGGCAAACCCAACTTTTGTTTTTGAAGCATGCATTAGTTTTACATACAATAGAGATATGGTAATTAATGTTGCCAAATTTGTAAAAGAGCCATAATAATATTAAACATGAAGTTCCAGTATAAAAGGAGCCTGGCCTGGCTATGCTCACCTCCAGTCATCAATCAACCACTGAAGCATTAACAACTGACAAAAAACATGCATCATTTCTGAGACCATTGCTAATGCAATTTGGAAAAACTTTATGAAAGTTATATCAGAAGTCTTCATGAACTTCTATTTCTTTTTTTGCTTAGTATAGGTAAAATCTTGGTTTAATTAGATTTTTGAAGCAAATTATATATGTTGTGGTTCAAATTTTTCTTTGGTTTAAAAATTTTCAAATCAGTTTAGTTTTTATTTTCCTTTGTCCCAGATTCATTATCATATTCTGAGACAAAGGAAAACAAAAAATAAACTGGTTTGAAAATTTTCAAACCAAAGAAAAAATTGAACCACAACATATATAAAGGATGTGCAAGTTAACCACGTTTTGTGACTGAAGACGCCTTAATTTGCATTTCTCACCCAAAAGGTGTAAAATGGGGAGGAGCTACTGTAACTAAAGCTTTTTATACCAGAACTTCGTGTTTAATATTCTTTTGAACTAGCTTGTTTAGCCCATGTTGGGAAAACATTGGTCTCATTATTTTTTTGCAAGCTTGTGGACCTTCAGCCTTTGGCTTGGTCCATGAACTGCAAAAAAAAAAAATCAACCAATATTTTCCCAAAATGTGCCAGGTTACACTTGTCTAGTTCAGTAACATATATTTCAGCAGCATATTATTTTCTTGTTTTTGAAAATTGTGTAATATAGAAATAATATAATCTTTGGATGTTGTCCTTCAGTAGCATTTTAAGAATATAAAAATTTATTGAATAAGGCCAGTCCATAACACTCGCTTGTTAGACCTCACTTGTTAACACTCGCTTGTTAACACTCGCTTGTTAACACTTGCTTGTTAGACCATTTTTTTTGTTTCTTATTCATATCTTATTTATATCTACAGGTACATGTACCTTATTATTTATACCTCGTTATTCTTATGTATTTCACATACTTGCCACATTCTTGCGCTTTTTACACATTTTACTTTACATTTGTATATAATAGACCGATGCAAAATATTTTTCTTTTTATCCCTGATGATGCCGTTGATCTGCAAAAGCTTGGATTTTACCTTTTTATCACTGACATTAGTTTAAGGCCTTATTTTATAAATTTTTAAAAATAATATGATTTTTATGAAGGCTTTCAGCTGCTTCTAGAAGTTTGTGGAGCTGTTGAAGGACGTTCCAGAGAGCAGTGTGTACAGATTCTTAAGGTTTGTAAGCTACTTTGCATCTCAAAGTACTGGAAATATTTTTATCATTAGCTGTTTAATCCAATTATTCAACAAGGAGCCCGATGGGCTTCGAAACTGGCTCGTTTGGCCTCAGTTTCCACCCGGTTTTCATTTTAGAGTTTTATATTAGCAAGCCACAATATACAATCTAGAATCTATCAATATGCACAGTCCAGTCCACATTTACATTCCACAGCCCGCTTCAACCACTCCTTAGGGACAGACCATTTTATTGTTAAGAGGGGGGGGGGGGGGGGGGGGGGGGGGGGTTGGGCAATTACTAAAAACAAATTCCTGCACAGCAAAAGTAAAGAAAAAAAAATAATGCACAGCGAGCGAAAGGAAAAAAAGGTATGGAGCAATCCCGAAAAAAATTCTTGCACAACATCAAGACGGGAAAAAAATTCATGATCAGAAAAATTGCTGAACACCGCCACCTGCCCCCACCCCCCACCCTCCTTTAGTAGGCTACAGTTTCAGGTCTATATTTTTTTCTCTGATCAGCTCGGTACTGTTAGAAAAAACATAAGTTTAGAACTTTGTATATTTTGTTCGCTTTAAAATCCTTGAAACCACCTACTACAAGGAATCAGGATTGTTTAAACACAGGCATTTTGGAGAATTAACAATATCAACACGATCGATCAAATAGCATGACATGAATACGAGATGTGTGGAATTTGAACGTGACTGCACGGAGTAATGCTTGAGAATTGTTTACTCAGCAGTTCTGTGATATCAAAATTTGCCCCACACTTGCGTGCCGGGACGTGTTATATTCAACGATTTATTCGATCTAAACTCGACTGTTTGACAATTGATTTGGTTAGAAAAATTCAACCCGCTTTTCCTTTACCAGAAATAGATCACATCCGAAAATCACAGAGATTTAATTTTTAACAATTCCGTCGAAATTAGAACGGTAAATATTTGAATTATAGTTGCTGACATCACTAATTACGCCATTTCTGAAAACCGGAAGTAAACTAGGTACGGTGTTGGCCGCAGCAAAAGCGATTCCCGGGGCAGGTGACCCGACAGGCCGGAAAAAAAAAAAAAGAGGGTATTTTAAGAACTGACTCGTCGCAGAGCGACGAGCCAGTTAATTAGACATTTAAATACTAGTTTTAAAAACTAGAAAACCAGTTGTCAGAAAAGAAATTGCTTTCATATTTCAGAAATGCATGACACCCAAAATTCCCAAATCTCTGTATATTTGGAAGACCTGGAGATTTAAGATGCTTATCCAGGGAACTGTTCTGTTATATGTATTTTTATTTATTATGTATATAGGGTAATGGAGGCTTAATTTTGAAAGCACTCGTCAGCAGGGCAAGTTATACTTTCAGAATGCACTTGCCTAGATTAGTTTTACTATGAATGCCAGAAACAAAATTCCTCTTCAGCCGGTAAAAAGAAATCTCGCCTCTAGCTGATAGATGCGATGTTACATTTACATAACAAGAAATATTTTGTGTCAAATTCCATAAAAGTTATCATATTATTTACTTAATGGTGAAAATCATACTAGCCAAACAGGGTGATATATATTCGTCCAGAAGAATATAATACTCACATTGGAGTGTGGGCAAGCCCTTATCCAACCCTGTGTATAAATTTTTTTTTGTAGAATGGGGAATTGTTGGCCATATCACCAGGAGGAGTCAGGGAAGCTTTATTTTCCGATGAGTATTACACTATGATTTGGAATGGAAGACGGGGATTTGCCAAGGTTGCACTTGAAGCTAAAGTGGTAAGTGAATCGCTTCAACCTACAATCTTGAACAATTCAAATGTATTGAACAATTAAGACAAACCCTTCCTCCATTTCAATGATGGAAAAAATGTCGTGATTTGGTTTTAGTGCAAATTCATCATTGAATTGCGGGAAGGAATAGTCTCTGCATTTTTCTTTTTAAATATTCCATCTGAGATTGCACCTTGTTGGAAGGTCAAATGTCTTGAGCCTAGGGCTTGTATTTCAGGAAATAAATTAAAAATCAACACACAGTCAGATAAAAAAATGAATATTGATTCATGCAATAAAAAAAAAATATGTGTTAGATCTTACAAAACTTTAATATTTATTTTAAGAAATTAGAATTACTTTGTGAGATCAGCAGGTTTAATGGACTCGGGTGACTCATGATGGTTGAACCAGTTGTTGAATTATATTTTTTTGGCTCTAAATTGTTGATGGCAAATATTATCAACATCATCATTGCTCCTTTTCTTGCTAAATGTCGCATAGGGCGCAAACAAAGATCTCCATTCTTGCCTGCTTTTAGCTAGCTGTAAAATTCTCAGCCCAACTTTTCCAACCAAATTTAATTTCCTTACTTTTTCTGCCATTCTTCGCCACATGTCCTTTGGTGTGCCTCTGGTGAATATAAATGCTAAAAAACTTGGATCTATACACACTGCAGTTAAATGAGCTTTAAAAAACGTAATACACCTTATTAGATGGTTTAAGGTGGCTCCAAGTAGTTATTTTTGGGTCACACTTCCCTTTTTGAGTGTGCTTATACATAATCTTACTTTAGCTCAATGAATCTGAATTTGATATCAGATCTTAGGCTTGGATGAAAGTTTTGGACGATGCTATTTTTATGCTAATTAGTGTTTCCATAGCAATGGTAAACAAACATGGCGAAAAATAGTTTTTCCTAAATATCTTTCGATTTTGGGGCTACATGTAGCTGCGAGAAGCGAATAAATGCGCTAACATCTAAACAGTGTAGCACACTAAATGGAGACATTTCAAACAAATTAAACTGTTCGATTTTGAATAAATTGCGGAAACATTTTTAACATGTGTTTTTCATGTTTGAAATATAAGTGGTCAAAACGTTCCATAGGTCTCACAAATTATCACTGAATTACCAATGACAAAGAAAGTTCCTCAGACTTAAATTATTACTCCCTGCAAATAGCTCTAACTTAAACTCCTCGTTAATAAAGAGATCGAGCTTTTCATTTAAATGCAGTTTTGCTTGACGTTTTCACTCTTCTAAAACTGCATTTGAATAAAAAGCTCGATCTCTTTATTGCCGAGGAGTTAGTCAGAGCTATTTGCAGGGAATAAAAATTAATAAGTCTGAGGAAACTTTCTGTGGCAATTTAATGATAATTTGTGAGACCTATATATGGAATGTTTTGACCGCTTATATTTTAAACATGAAAAAACACATGTTAAAAATGTTTTAGCGATTTATTCAAAATCGAACAGTTTAATTTGTTTGAAATTTTCCCATTTGGTGTGCTACACTGTGTAGATTATAGCGCATTTATTCGCTTGTTGTGGGTAACCCCAAAATCGAAAGATATTTAGGAAAAACTGTTTTTTGCCATATTTGTTTACTGTTGCTATGGAAACGCTGATAAGCATACCAATAGCATCGTCCAAAACTTTCATCCAAGCCTAACAACTGGTATCAAATTCAGATTCATTGAGCTAAAATAAGATTATGTATAAGCGCATTCAAAAAAGGGAAGTGTGACCCCCAAAAAAATACTTGGAGCCACCTTAACAGATAATATGCGCAGAAATTTTATGAGTTGCGAAGTAAAATGTCCATATGCATATGTATATTTATCTGTTGTAACCATCGAATAAGGGATTTATTATTCGACTAAAATACTTGTATTAACAATAGCTTGTGTCTTGAAAGCTTGTGTCTTCAATACTACAATCAACTGCAGTGTTATTAAAAAAAGTCAATCGGATATTTTGCGTGTTCTCTTTCTCTTATAAGGTAAAATGATGTCACAGTCAAATAATATGCAGTATACATCTACAGGGAGTTAATTGTCTTTTCTTATTCTTTGCTTTTAAAGCCTATTTATCCAATTTACACTCAAAATATCAGAGAAGCTATACGTTCTATTCAAATAGGAAGAAGTAAGTAAATATCATGGCTAGTTTATCTAGTTAATTGATGTGTAGTAATTGTTGCACTCAGTTGAGTGGAGAATGAAAAATTTATGGCGGCTCTGAACCCCTTACCACAATTGTTCAGTTTTAAAGTTTGCAAAATGTTGTAACAAGCTAAATAACAATTTGGTAATAAAAATGGGGGTCTCCAAGCTCATTTTGTAGCTATAAGCAACCTATTATGTCATGACAATGACCAAAGCTTTTTCAACAATGACTGGACATTTGTTTGCTACCATTATGTAAATTACATCAACCGACAAATTGTGGTTATAGTATTTATCCATCAAAGTAACCAAAATGTACATGTAAGTTAACTGGAAATTACTAGAAACTGTTGTGAACCACCTTTAAAAGTTTTTTTTAATGAGATGTATGTAAAAAAACATACAATAGATACCCGGTATATACTAGATATATTAGATATAATTAGAATGGGTGTTGATGTGTGTAAGTTTAATAAGTTAAATGCCTTGTTAATAAGTTTTTGACCATTCCCTGATTAATATTATTTGTCTTAGTTAAGAAACATATTGCATGGTTATGTTGCAGAGTGGTTTCGTAAATTGTATGAATGGACAAAGTTACCTTTAGTTCCACTGTATGGAGGATTTCCAGTCAAGTTAAGGTAGGAATTTCATCTTGGTATGTTTTGATATTTGTATTTTTTGAGGCAGAAACACTCCAGAGGGATTTGATTTGGGGAAGGGGGTGGGGGGGAGGGGGGGGGGGGGGGGGCGTTGGTAGAGAAGCAGAGTGGCAGGCATGGGATGGGGGGACAAGAATGTGGGTACTGGCATGGGAGAATAGGGGCCAGGATGAAAAATTAATATTCATTGGCGATATGCGGACTGGTACATGGACAAATATTATTTATAAACAGTTAATCAGCCAAAAACATGTCAGTCAAACTATAATTATTGAATAATGGACACTGTCGGGACCAGAGAATTACCCGTATTATTGGGGTGTCTGTGTGTTATTGGGGTTTCTGTGTTAAGCGGGTTTGACTGTCCTTCTTGTTATTATAATCATTTATATGTAATATATCAAAGATGAGGAAGAGTGTTTTATCAGGATATCCAAACACTGAGAAGTGGGTTGAAAAATGAGGCGCAGCCGAGTTTTTAAACTCACTGCAAAATGTTTGGATAACTGATGACAAACACTCTTTCAAGTGTTTGATAATACATGTACTGTGAGTTCTCAAACTGATCATTATAATGCGAAGGAAGTGAAGGAATAAAATTGCCAAAATCTTTTGAAATAATATTATTATTAAGACCGGTATCCAAACCTCCTACATGTTAGTTTTTTCTTTGTGTTCTCGTCGTGAATTATTAATGACTTTTAGCCATGTCATTTAATATTTTTAATTAATAGTTTGCAACTTTTTAAGAACCTTTATAGGAGAGCCCATTTGTTATGATCCTAAACTGTCCTGTGATGAGCTAGCTGGCAAGGTGAGCATTGTATGGACATTGTACCGGTATCTGATGCTCTGCTATTAGTCATAGACTGTTAACAAGAATCGTTAAAATAAATATTTTATGTCTTAAATAAGTAAATAAATAAATATAGTTAAAAGAAGTGCTAAACTTGATATATGATGAACAACACCTTAAGTGAGAGTGATTACCAAATTACCAAGACATTTTGGGGTGTTAGTCAAATTGAGAACAATGTTTCCAGTTCCATGTACCCACCTCTCATGCGATCTATGCCATTTCTCTCCAGGTTTTTCTGAATCTTGCCATAATATATCAATAATAATAATAATAATGGTGTATGCAATGTCCATTCAATTAGCGATCACATTCAACATTATCACACTGGTGATTGAGTGGCTACAAATTAGCCTGAAATGTAATATTTCTGTGTCACGAAAGCGACAGGGCCTGCTCAGCCCTGTTGGTTTGGATGCCAGTGCATTATGGGTAATTTTGGGGATGTTTATAAACTTGCATAGCACGTGGGATGCTATTCTAGGCTGACAACGCTTTCTCTGATTAGCTCTGTTGATTTTTGAATTGTATAGCCATGTGGGAAGGGCTGCTAACTGCTTGGAGCTTGAGCACTCAGATTTCCTACATGTGGTATCAAATTTTTTCCCAAGGGGTTTTAAGGCGGGTCTTTTCTGGCCTCCATCTAACCACAGTCACTGTGATATTGTGCTTGGTTGCTCAGCTCCATTTAGGTGTTTTTCTGTGATGGCGATTATTGAATAACATATTAGTTATCGATTCTTATTGTATACTGTATATTTAACAACTATTCACCGAAGTGGAGGTGGGTAGTGGTGGATATTTACCGAGCCGCGAAGCGGCGAGGTAAATATCCATCACTACCCACCTACACTGAGGTGAATAGTTGTTTTAGTATATACTGAAACAGTGAGATGATATAACGAAAATGATGCTTTTTAACTCATTTATTCCTGGCAACGATTACAATTTTCGTGCACGAATTGCTGGGAGGTGAATAGCACTTGCTATTCCGAGTTTCAGTAGCCAATCAGAGCGCGCCAACAATGCTATCCACTGTTTCAGTATATACTAAATGTGTACTAAGGCTCAGTGTAGCTTTATTAATTACTATGTACATAATAAGTCCTGGTGCTCGGCCAAAACCTGCAAAATAAACCTATTGGCATTTATTTACTGTCTGTTGCGTAGTGTAGCTGAAATTTGAAGGAAACGAAAAATAAAGGCCCCAATGGCTGAAAAATATTTCTTTCTCTAGTATTTTCATCCCCTCCCCCCCCCTCCACTTATTTACTCTCCCCACCCGCCACCTTTACAATGGAGTCTAGTCCCACACATCTTTTATTATAACTATATTTTAAGATGATCTGAATTATGTGCATTAATTTTTTTGTTTATAATAACCTGCTTAAATGTTAAATTATTTTCATTTGGAAGATAAGTTGCAAAAATTAAGCAGAAGGCAATCTTATGCAAAGTGATATTATTATCATTATAAACTATTAATATGTACTGACATATCACAAAGTCTAATTAAGAATTTTGAAAATGGAATAAAATAAAAATAATCAGGGAATTTGGTTATGTTTATGCCCATCTAATGCATTTCTTTGTAACTTTTACAGGTTCAGAGGGAAATTCAAAAACTGATAGAGGCCCATCAACGGTTACCTGGGAGTATCTTCACTGCACTACAAGCAAGATGGCAATCCTCTAAAAAACAGTGAGGAGAAATGTAAACAATCCTACAAATACAGACACATCTATCAATCGTGGCTGCTAAGAGCAACACAGCATACCTCTTATTGCTGCTGACTGATAATGAAGGGTATATTCCAACATAGCCTCATGGGGAAATAAGTAAAAATATTAAAGCACTTAGTATAGATTTGCTTTGTCAAGGAAATATAGATGGCAACAACTAAAACCCATCTAGGGGAAAAATTAATGAAAAAGAATGCTGTTTTTCTTTGAATACTGATTAGTTGACTTAAAATCGGTCATGGTAAGATATCAGTCATTATCAAATAACCCATAAGGCCCTGCGAACCTTTTCTTTGGAAAACCATTGATGAAAGTTGCGTATAGGGCCGTACACATTTGCGTGAGTGGGGCCAGAAAAAGGCATATGGCCCTACTACAAAAGCGGACGTCCTTAGCTTGTGTGTTAAAATTTCAAGTAATTTTGTCTCCAAGTTGGTCATATGATAAAATACTTATTGACTAAGTTAGGTTGCGCTGGATGGGAAAATATTTGGCTTGAGGTCACCGAGAGCCAAATATTTTCCCATCCTGCCCTCCAACTTAGTCAATAAGTAGTCATAATAAAAATTTATTATCATTCTATGCATTTTCTCCTTTTAATTGGCCAAGAGCCCACCACGTAACCTGCAAATGACTGCCTACAAATAATTCGGCTCATGTGCACAATGGTGCAAAGTTGTTTTGCTGCAAATAATTATGTTGTGCTCCCATCCTTTACAATATATGGCAGCTCGATTTCTGCTCTGTTTAAGCAGTTATGAATAAATATTAAATTGAAATAAAAAACTAGGTTTTCGAATGATAAAACAATTATCGAACTCGGCTATTGCAAAATATCCTGATTTGTCAGTGACAAGCAGATTGATTTGTGAGATATTTTGCTCAACCTCGTACAATAATTGATAATTGTTTGTGTTTTAATATTACAAATGATGCATAAAAAGAAGTGGTACATCTTCAGGAGAGAGCCTGAGAACTGGCTGTAATTGCAGGCTCATTGCAAACTTGAGGAAAATTTATCTTTTAAAATTCTGAAATTTAAAGATTTTACTTTTATCAAGCATAATCTACTGTTAAATTGTGTTAGATCGTAGTTATCGAGAGACTGGTTGTGAAACCAGAGAATTGTCTTTGTTCAAACTTTTTGTTATCGTTTTCGGCCTTGACCGTGCACGACACAATAGATGTTGGTATTTTGTTCGAGCAACTGACCAATAGAAATGGTGCTATAAAGTTATTCAGTCATAGGGTGTGATACAAAAAAGATGTGCATGGTCAAGTACGGTTCAACATAAATTGTTGTAGCTCCTTTGTTATTGCCATTGAAGTGTGCAAGGTTTCATAACCAGTCTCTCGATTAACTATGGTGAGATTGAAGACTCAGAGAAGTTATATACTGGTAATTGTACACAATTTTTTGTACACTGGTATTAAAAATACCGATATATTTTTAAAAAGAGCTTCTTTAGTAATATTTGCTCACACTAAATTTTGCAGTTATAACATAACAAATTACTATTTAAGATTAAATTTCAACCCACTTGACCAGTTTTTTGTTTGGTTTTGTAGGTAATACAGGCAACTGTATACAGCAACAATATTTTTTAGAGGAAAAGAAATTGATTCAAGATTCTTTAATAATTTGATTGATATGACTACAGAACAAGGCAGTACAAGCCACTAGTAAAATAGTAAACCACTGTACACTGTTCTGTATATGTTACAAAACACTTCTAAAATTATAATAGAATACATTTTAAAAATAAAAATAAATTATTATTATTATTACTATTATATAGTAATCTGAACTTATGCTATTATATTCTGCAAATTTGTGGGAGGGGAAAATTCAAAATTGTTAGCTAAATTGTATAGTTGAATTCTATTTATGAATTAATTAGACAAATTTATTAATATAATGAAGACAGTATTTTTCATACAATGTAAGTAAAAATATTTGTTATTATTATAAATCACGGATGCTGTTCTCTTATTGGCTATGCTACTCACTATCCGATTATCAGATTATCCACACGTGGCGCGACTTATTTATATCATTCAGTAAAAACGTGCGCCTGTCTTGTTAAGTTTTGAATGTCTAGAAGATTTATACTAAAACAATTAGATTATTCACTCTTGATTTCTATGAGTGATAGAAATCTTGAGCTCATAATGTAATTGTTAAATAGTTAGCATCAGTGAAAATGGGTTAGCAATAAAAATAAATCACCAATACATTTAAAAATAATAACATATATAAATACATTCCTTTTAAATGCTTTGAAATATATTTATCTGTGCAGAATTCCTACACAAATTATATACTTTACTAATAAATTATTTGTAAATGGAAATTACAATAAGTATTGTATTTTTGTAGAAATTTATGGAATAGTCAAATTTTCTCTATTAAAAAAATTAATGATGTTGAAGGATTGTTTAAGTCACTGTCTGTAACTTATTTTTGTTCTCTTAAAAAGCCATTACCTGGAAAACCAGCTAGACTGAATAGTATCTGAATCATTTCTCCACGGGATAGCTTTGCGCGCGCGAGGGGACACGCTCGTACCCCTCGCGCACGCATCCTCGAAATTGCAATCTATGAATAAACCGGTGCCTGCTATGCAAGTTAAGAGATAGCAGAATAACTGAGTCAGGAGGGACTGTTTTAGGCCAGTCTTGACATACAGTGCAGCTTAGAAACTGTGTGCAACATCGTGAGTGGAAATAGAAGTCTGTGCGCAGGCAATCTGGACTTAAGATATTCTTTTCTATTCTGATAGTTACCGTGTTAGAGATTTATATTGTGGGGATATATTAGAGATAGTGGGTATTTGAGATAGCCTGGGGAGATAACCGAGTTCGAGAAAGCCAATTGGGGGTTTGCACATGACGTCATAAAAATTCAAAAATCTTAAGAATAAGTCCTGCAAAGCTGTTTTAATATGGTATGTGGATACCAGTGTTATAATCTTTCCAAAAAAAAAAAAGTTCAGGATTCAACGATGTTTTCCTTCCGATTTGGTTTTAAATGTGTCACGTAATTCGTCACGCTATTTCAGATGAGCCGTGAAAATAAACAAAATTGAACCAGTTGAAAGTTATTTTTGCATTATAGATGCTTACAAGCCGATTTAATGGAACTTATAGCGAATACGATATTTTGTGATTTGATTTTTGGTGTAATTACGAGTTTCTATTTTTGGCCGCCATGAGTGGGGAACCAAGATGGCCGCTCCATACATTTCTTTCTAAAAATGTCAAATACTTGTTCGCCAATAACTCTTGAACGAAATGCTCTCGCGTTTCAAAATTTGGCCCAGATATGTAGTTTTAAACTCTCTATAATTCCATAAACATTTTGGAATCGAAATCTGCTGTTTAATGCTTCTGACTTTTGATATGATGTAAGTGAAAACCCCAATGAGGGGGGTCGGGGTATGCAAATCCGCCAATCCGTGACGTGCTATCTTTTGGCCCGATCTGTCGATTTGACGTTAGTTTTGTTGAAATCCGGATCCGCATTAATCTAAAACTTTCCACAGTATAAATATACTGCACATGGGTATATATTTGTTTTTCTTTTGCAGTATTTAGATTTTACTCGAAGTTTTCTTTAAGCTGATGAAACTGAAAAAAAAATTTCACAAAACACCAACACACCGTCCAAGGCCAACCGAAAATTAACGATCCGATCCACAACCCGAACTGTAAGACAGGGTACAGGGCTGATCCACGGTCCACGGTAATTTTTAAATCCGCAAATCCGCTTAAATTATTGCTAAAATCCGCAATCCGTGTTTCAAGGCCAAATCCGCCGATCCGCGAGCCTATTCACCCGCCTCCTCAAGACTGAAAATATAAAGCCACACTGACCCAAGTAAGGTAGCGTCGCGTGACAAGAGAAAGACTGACCTGAATTTGCTTTCTGTGGTCAATGTTTTCGCGAGACATCTGATTGCCTAGGCTTTGGAACTTTTGATAAATCTTTCGTTTGATAAACGTTAAGTGACAAACAATCACAAAATTTTCTCGAGTCTTTTTTCAGCTTTTTTCCGATCGCAATAGCTTTGCGGTCTGTGGAGTCTGGGTATCAGATTGTTCGTTTGCCGAGCGCGGTTTTTGAAGCCTGGCACGCGCTGCGACAGAACTGTGGCAAAGCTCAAAGCGATCTTGTTGGCGCAGGTATAGGTATGTGGTGAAATTTTTTCGTTTGTGTTCCAAATACGCCTTCAAATGTTGTATCCTTAATGTAGACTAACAAGTCGTCGTTCTATTCATGTTTCAGTCTAGACTACGACGCACTGACAGCACAATTTATTTATAATAATAATGAACCAAAACTTTTTCCTCGCAAATGCAACAGTTACATGTAACAGTACATCGATGAGTCAAATCCTCGCCACAAGATTATAAACATAGTTGTCTACTCGTTTATCTCGCCAGTAAACTTTCGAAGGAAAGTCAGTTGTAAGCTAAAGAAAGATACGAAGCGAATCATCTTGAAAATTTATGACATGACAAACTGAAAAAAAAACTCAAACGTAGATCCAATGGATGTCATGGATGTGACGATCCGCAGTGGATGGCAATTTTAAGGTGAGGGGTGATTTATTTTCCGTTTAATATCTAAGGGCAAGAAAACTTTGTGGACGTTGAGAAAAGAGGAAAGCATTAGCTAAAGTTTCAAATTTTATTCTAGACATTTACTGATGACAAATGGACGGTTCAGTATTATATTTAATCAATGCTTTGCGTCGACACAGACCACAAGCGTACAAGCTCACTATCAGATAACTCGCCGAAATCGCGTTAAATCGCCTAGAGGAGCAGGCAAACAACAAAGAATACAACACAGCAACAGGGTAAGTCAATTTTATTCACATAACATTCGAATTTTTAAGTTTTGATGCAAAACCGTTGCGTTCCCATACAAACCTTTATAAATCGAAACTTTGTAACACAATACCTCTCATAAAGCAAGGGTCACGTCCCGGTTATCTGTTAGTGAGTTTGGGCCGCCTGTGCACAGACTAATTAAACCGACGGTAAACTTGGGACCATGGGATAAACTCGCGGGTGGGAGGTGGTGGTGGTGGGTTGGTGTAAGGGAGACACCACCTGGCCTGGGCCGAGTTGTTTCCAAAGCAGATTCCTGTAAGTTATTTTTTACCCTACAATTTGACTGTGACTGCTGTTGAGAGTTAGGAGCGCAGAAAACTCACACAGCAAGAGGTACCGAGACTCTACTTCTAGACTTCTTTATTGGCTCAACTACAGGCAACTTATATACCTTAATTGTAGACATATTTTTTTACTGCACATCCTGTGGCCTCACAAAGCGAGTAAAAGAAACACCTACACGGTTGTTGATTACAAGTACTAAAGAACCAATGGAATACTAGAGGTAAAACTGCAAAGTTGGACTAGCCGACACCTAAACAGTAACTTTAGTGTAGGTAAAATCCAAGGTCGGCTTTAATTCCCAACATGTTGAATGGCCTATTTCAGCATTCAATAAGGCATGTTACACTGTTTTGTAAATTTGTCTTATAGAGCAGTTTTCAATTGAGTGTCGAAAGTAATTACACATTTGCTTTGGTTTTGCATTGCTACGCTTTGTGATTGGCTAAAAAATCTTGCGCCACTTTCTCGACCAATCAGAAGTAAAACCAAAACCAATCGTGACTTGCTCGCACGCGTTGTCCCGCGCTTGGCGCCGCCGACATGTAATTGCTTCGAGCTCTGATTGGTTCATTGGATTGTTTACGACTGATGTGATTGGTCAGAGTAATTACTTTGGTTTTGGTTTTACGACACTCAATTGAAAACTGCTCTAATCTAGCAAAGCATGTTTCAGCTGCGAGTCATTTCAGTCCTCTTACTTTAATCTTATTGTAAATCTATGGAGCCGTGTTTTTGTAAGGTAGCTCCTCTTACGCAGTTTATCCAGGGTTTCTGACTAAGAATTTTCTTTTACGTCCTGATTACTCCACACTTTTGTTATCTGTCAGTTTTCGATGTTGATAAGACCTGTAAGTGGTCAATAGTAAGAACCAGCCCTTGCCACAATGATATTAAATTTTTAGACTTCCACATTAGATCATATTGTTATTTTTCATTAATTCATTTTTTTCCCTTTTTCTTAATCTCCACGGTGAGGTGCCCGGCATGGGTACTAACGTCCCATTCGCGCCCGTCTCGCCTGTTTGAGTCACTACCTCTGTTTTAATATCTGTTTTCTCTGTGTGTGTTTGTAACTAGGTTATATTGTAGTTAATCCAACCAGCTTTTTGAGAGAACGAAGCAAGTCCGCGGAAGGATATGTTGACAGTCCGCGGCAGTCACATGAACCACATAACACAACTGCTTGAATCCACCGAAGATTGATCTGTTTTGTCAAATTACGGACAAATTATGGATAAAACCACATAACACGACTGCTTAAATCCACCGACGATTGATCTGTTTTGTCAAATTATGGATTGTGAAATGGGGGATAAGTGCAATACAAAGAAACTAAGAGAAATTGAAAGTAGGATACATCAGTTTCTGCGGGATACAGGACGGAGAAAAAAGTTTTTTTTGACCCTTTTTTATCCCTTTCACTCCCAGAGTCAATTATGAAGACATGTAATGTAGTTCTAACTTTTACTGAGTCTGTGGACAAAATCCTATGGTGTGACCCTTCAAATGAAACCTCTTTGGCAGAACTTTTGCATGGTATCATTTGATTTTCAATATTTTACAAAGTAAACATTTGGAATTTTTCTTGAATTTTGACTTTTGGCACCCTTAGAAATTGAAGGGTTAACTCTCTATATAAATGAAATTTTCCTGTGTCTGTTTCTTTTTCAGTATTGTACACAAAAAAATTGGATTAAATTTGATTTTGGCAGCTGTTAGAGCTTGAGGTAAAAAAAGGTAGTCAACGATTACATGTGTCTACTGGTGGTAAACTTGGAATGTTCAGGTATTGAAAATTAAGCCCAGAAAGAGGGTGTACCGATCACGACTCGCGGTCGTTTTTTCCTAATTTCACTGTTTTCGGAGTTCTGAAAATGCATTTCACGAATCACGTTTTTGAAATTCGTGATGTTGCCTCAGATGTTTGTATATGATTTAGGCGGCAATTTTTCGAAGTTGTTAGACTGCTACGAATCCAGATTATCAGAAATGATTAGCAATAAGTAAGAACTGTGCGTGTTTTTGTTTTTATGGAGCGGCTGTGGGGGTATAGATGGCCAGAAATGCATAAAAATAAGCTAATAAGTGAGAAGATGTGCTTTTTTAGGGGAGTCTGGTGGTATGCCTCCCCATCGAAAATTTTAAAATTTCAGTCTCACAAGATCAGAAGAGGGGCAATCCTGTTATGTGTTGTGAAATTAGAAAATTAATGTACTAGGTAGATAGAACGTGTCGTGTTTCACAACATATGGATGTTTATAGGGTCACAATTATAAGGCTAATATTTCATGCAGCGTCTCTCAGACTATCTGAACCGTTTCACCGATCCTCAATTTCGCCGTCACGAATCCGACGGGCAAGGATAATTTCACGGATCACAGATAGAATTTTTTGCTTTTCATGAATGACGGGCCGAATGTAGACTGAATTGTTTGTCTCGCGTAGGAGGTTTCTTGACCCTGCCCCATTGCTGGGACTGTTTGTCTCCGAAAGGAGGTATTTTGTCCCATTGCTGGAATTATTTATCTCCCGAAGGAGATTTGTTTTTCTCAAAGAACAAAAAAAAAAAAACAAATCCTGCACAAGCGAATCCGCACAAGTTGAAGTTGACGAAAAAGCACATGCGAACCAAAGGACGCAACGTATCTTCAACGTTTCAGTCGATAGTAAGTCAAAAACTGACGAAGAATCACGTAAACTGCCGATGACTGACCGACCAGGATCGATTGCGATGACGACATCGCCGAGATCTCCCCGGAGATTCCAACACTGTTCGAACACTGTCCGAAAAACTCTCCGAATATTCCATTGTTGACGTATAATTCCATTGTTACATTACGAACTTACACAGCTTCTACGCAACCAGTAGACACAAAAAGGTGGGCTACGTCACCTTTTTTAACCCGTGAATACGCGAAGCGTAGTAGTTACGTAGTGGTAGTATCTTCCTCACTTAACGCTTAGAAGCTTTTCAGCTCGTTAAAACGCGCACGTGCATCTAAAAACTGTGACGATTTTTGTTGTTAGGAATTTCCTCCAAAGCTGAATGATAATCTAACACACTCACAGAAATCCCGATTCACTTGTTTTATTTCTTTCTCCCCGTCTCTTCTTGATTCTCACAGTACATTACAATCCCTTCTCTATTTCTCCTTTCTATTGTTCTTTGTACTTTCAGTTCCAAAGTTCAAGGCTATCAGGTTCCAACGTCACTTAACACTTCTTTTAAATCACGTCGCTTAATCAAATAAAGCTTAAAATAATGTTTACAAAGATAATGGTAATAAAAACACCGCACAATTTCCGACACCCTCCCCCCATATGTCTACATTTAGGAGACATATGTTGCATTTATCTCTATAAACTGAATCAAAATTAAACGTTCTTGTATTAAAGTAAAAACCGATAAAAAGAAAGAGAGGATCGATGCTCAAACTCTACACAGAGTCGTCTTAAATTAAAGTGTTCAATGTTCAATTGGCTTGCTCTTCGTCAGCAATATCTTGCATTCGTACTCTCGCTGCAATTGCTGCGTCACGGGTGGGTCTGAACTCTCGAGCCTCCGGGTTTAGCTGTTCTTGGGGTGTCAAGGGCGTCCGGTCGCACGACAGTTCCAAGAGGTAGAGATGGTTTACTGCTCTCTCTAGGTGACCACCTCCGGCCCGCAGCTTAACTCCTCGAACCACTCCATCCCGGCCAGTGTACAGCTTCTCGACTATCCCCAGTGGCCATTTTCCTCTGTTTCGATCTTCCGAATGAACTATGACAACATCACCAACAGTCAAAGTGCTTCCCTTCCCGTCATGTTTCAAATTATGTCGCTCGCGAAGGCCTCTGAGGTACTCCTTGGTCCACCTGCTCCACATGGCGTCTTTACACCTTTTCATGTACTTGGCCCGTTTACGTAGATCACGAAGCTCACGATGTGGCTCTTTCTCTGGTAGGATGGTGGTACCGATGAACTGCATACTGTTAGGTGTGATCAAAGGTAATTGAATATCATCCTCCACGTAACCTAGAGGGCGGTTATTTAAGGTCACTTCCACATCCAGGAGTACGTCTTCAAGTTCCGTCCAGCTGAGGCGACCATTTCCAATCGTTTTGTTAAGGGAACGCTTTACAAGGCCAACTAACCGCTCGAACTGACCGCCCCACCATGGGGCGCGGCTCAAATTGAATTGCCACTTGATGTTCTCAGTCGACAGGTAATGGTGAAACTGCTCATCTTGCTGCACTTGTTTTAGCCAACTTGCTGCAGCGACAAACGTTTTGGCGTTGTCCGAATAAATCTTCTCTGGCCTTCCTTTCCTGGCTATTAGGCGCTTTAGACTTCTTAGAAACTCGCTAGTCTCCATGCTCTTGCTGAGTTCCAAATAGAGTGCTCGCGTGAGGCTGCATGCGTAAAGGATTACGTATGCCTTTCCTTCTTTCTTCTGGGTCACACGGTACTTAATAGGTCCCGCGAAGTCAACTCCGACAACCTGAAAGGCGCGATTTCCTTCGGTTCTGTCTCGCGGTAGGTTTCCAGGTGGTGGTCTAGCAGCGGCCCTGACTTGGAAACGGCGACAACCATAACACTGCTTAATCACTTTTTTGGTCAGACGCCTGAGCCTCGGCACCCAATAACGCTCTCTGATGCGCGCCATTGTCAAACCGACTCCCCCATGCAAAGTACGACGATGGGCGTCTTCAACGAGTTTCACTGTGTAGGGGTGCTTGTCAGGCAGATAGACTGGGTAGTGTCCCTGAACTCGACCTCGACACACGAGAATCCCTTGGTCATTCTCTTTTAAACCCAGCCTTTGTCGGTCTTCTGTCACTTCATCGCTTTGAGTCTCTTGAGCGCGCTTGGTCCAAAACAGGTGTTGTTTATTGATCTCGTCGGTTGTCAGTGGACCCGCCATTCTTTCTTGTTTCTTTAGGCGTGAATTCCTTATGAATCTCGCGGCCCAGGCGACAATTCTTAACGTCTTCGTCAGGCTAAACTTCCCCAGCAGATCATCAAGGCAGTCAGTTGATGCAGTGACTCCATTAAAAAGCTCTTTGGTAACTTTAGCCTCTGTTTGGCTCTCAGGAGTGGCGCTTGTCACGATGTCTGTAGGCCACTTGTCTTTGTCTGAAAGCCACTCCGGTCCTTGCCACCACAGCTTGCTGTCATCGACTTGCCCTCCTCGACTTCCCAGGTCTGCCGGATTTTCCTTGGTGGGTACATGGCGCCAATTGATCTCTGAATGCCCTTGTATTTTCATCACTCTGTTTGCTACGAACTGTTTGTACTCGCCGCCACCCTTTATCCAATGGAGAGCCACTGAGCTGTCCAGCCATCCATAGCTCTGTTTCACAGGAAACCCCTCAAGCGCGCTTCCTACGTTTGTGATAAGATTTGCTGCCATATGCGCCGACACCAGCTCTAATCGCGGAATGGTGAGCCCCTGCTTCGCTAGTCGAGCTCTTGCAGTAACCAATCCCTGGCTCACACCCGATGGCTGTCTCACAACTGCATGCACTGTTGCACACACTCCGTTCTTACTTGCATCCCCGAAGGCGTGAAGCTCGATTTCTTCAATCTGCTCTTGCGCACACGTTAAGGCCCTTGCTACCATGACCTCGGCTGGTAACTCCTTCTTCCATCGTGTCCACTGGTTTGCTAGCTGTGGGGGTAGCGGTGCATCCCAGGCCACTTTCACGTTACATACATCTCTGTAGATGAACTTTCCCTTTATAGTTAAAGGCGCCACAAGACCAAGGGAATCGTAGATTTTTGCTAGATTACGCAACAATGTTCTTTTGGACGCGACTACATCATTTTGAGGCAAAACGACACTGATCTGGTCTTCCTGTTTGTCCCACGGGAGTCCAAGCAAACCACCGGTCTTTGCTTTTGATTGGCCGAGCTGCTGTTTGGCAAACGTGCCCTCGTCTTCGACTCCTCTCTCACTCTCTTCTAACACGGCAACATTCGAGTGCCACTTGTGCAGTGTGAACTTAGCATCCGCGAAGATTTTAATAGCTCCCTCTTTCAGCTGCTGCGCCTCAGGTACTGTTGGTTTCCCGCTGATCAGATCGTCTACATACAGGCTTTTGCGCAGTTCAGCAACAAGTTGTGGCATGCGAGTTTCCCAGGTTTCAAGATGACACTCTAGCACTCCCCCAAGGAGAAAGGGAGAAGGCACAAGACCGAACAGCGCTCGCGTAAATCTCAACACTTCTACTTCAGAATGTTCGCTGGTCTTCCAATGAAACCTGAGTGCATCTCTCTCTTCCTTCTTAATGCGCACCTGAAGAAAGGCCTGTTGCAGGTCCCCAGTGATAAGGACTGGATGGAAACGCATGCGTACTAAAACACTCCACAGGTGATTCTGAAGCGGCGGTCCGGCATAGAGACAATCATTTAAGCTTGGAACTTGGGGGTTCGCGCGAGATGAGGCGTCATAAACGATCCTTAGCTTTGTAGTTTCAGCTCCCATACGAATCACCGGCTTGTGGGGTATGTAGAATTCTTTTCCCTGCGGCGGATCACTTGCGACTTCTACTATTCCCTCGGACTTCTGTTTTTCGATGATCTCTGCATAGCTCTCAATCACATCCAAGCGTCGAAGTCTGTTCTGGAGGTTGCTGAGCCTTCGCAAACTGACTGCTTTATTGTTCGGTAAAGGCGGGTGGTTACCTTTCCATGGCAGCGAGGCTTCATACCAGCCTTCGGGATGTCGTACCAATTGCTCTCGGAACTCTGCGTAGACTGCGCGCTGATCATGTTCTGGGGTGTCTTCAAGCCCTAAAACGTCTAGCCGACAAAGCTCTGCATAGTCCGCGTGACTCGTTTGGGTCAGCAGCATATTTCCGTGGTCAATCTCAGTTCCCGGTGACATAATAGTCCACCCCAGCTTAGTCTTCTCTGCCACTGGTTCCCCTGGGAGTCCAACGCGCGGCCGTTCGGACGTCTTGATCGCTGCATACTCGCTCGCCCCTAATATCAGATGTACTGGGAGGTGTGGCTTAGGGTCGCAGTCCGTCATCTCAACTCCCTTTAGATGAGCGTACGAATCGATAATCTTTTGATAGTGTGGGTTATCGATCATCAGCAATTCCCGTCTTTCAACCTTGGTAACATCAACGTTTAATTCTTCACTGCCATCAGTTGAGCGTACTTTGATTGTGGAAAGTTCTACTTCACGTGTGGTCGATCCCAGCATCATTTCTATTCGACGAACTTCTTTTGCACGAGAGCGCTTGGGAAGTTTCTCCAACAGCGCGGCCGAAGCATATGAACTCCCAGCTCCTGTATCTAGAAGTGCACGACACAGTACTCCCTCCACGCTTACTTTCACAACAGGATAAACAACACGCCCTTGGTTCCCGGTAGCTGTCAACAATTGGTCTCCTTGGTTGCAAATCGATGTATGATGTTTCTGTCTGCACTTCTGGCAACGCATTTTACTCTTGCATTCGGCAGCATGATGTTTCGGCCCAGTGCAATTAAAGCACATTCGTTTCCGCGCGAGCATTCTCTTCCTCTCGTCCATCGTGGATACGCGCGTGCAATCCCGCGAGATGTGATTGGCGTCATCACAGTAAACACAAAGGCGCTGGTTTCTATCTTCTGCGTGGTACAGGCGAGATTTGTTCTCAGGACGCTTAGGGAGCGTAGCCTTGTTTGCGATGTTATTTTCTTCAGTCGCTGGGTTTACATCTCTCCATTTCTTCAGGGCCTGGGTTAAACGAGGTAAATCCCAGTCTTGCCAGTTTTCTTGTCCCCTGACCAGATCGGCTTTGATTCCTTTTAATTTATCCAGCACGCTTCTTGTCATTCCGTTTACTCTTTCGATTTTTCCAAGCGTTTCCAGTGATTGGACGTTAAACAGCAGGGTTTTATAAAAGGAATTAACTTTGTTCGGGTCGGCGCTTGTCACGGTGGGGAGTTGTAGAATGTTATTAACGTAGGCGTTGACAATTTCACTCGTTTTCCCATATTCTTCTTTGATAATGTTTTTCGCTCTTTCATATCCTTCTGTATTAAGCGGCAAACCATCGATATCTGCCCTGACTTTGGGCTCCATTAGCTCTTTCAAGTAGGCGAATTTTGTCACAGGCGCTAATTCCGTTTTGTCGATTTCGGCCTCGAATTTATTCCAGAACGGCGGCCAATTTGCAAGTGTTCCGTCGAATTTTGTGATAGAAAGCTTTGGCAGCTTTGCGGTCACGGTTTTCTTCGCATTTTGTTCTTGCTGACTGGCTTCTACGGCCTTTTGAAATTTCACTTGTTGATCCAACAGCTCACGCTCATGACTCATTCGTTCCTCGTGTTTCATCTTCGCGAGGGCCATTTCCTTTTTATCAGATTCCATCTTGTCTGCCAGTCGCTTGTCGTCTTCCATTTTCCCCACTAGTTGTCTTATTGCTAAGGCCCTTTCGTCCGCTTCCTTTAGAAATTTGTCGTGCTCTTTCGCCCAAGTGCTGACCTGTTCCTCTGATTCACCATTTGTAAATTTCAGCTCGATAATGGATTCTTTCACGGTGTGAGCGGCCTGCAATTTAGACATTAATAGTGCCTCGTGTCTCGATATCGCCTCTGCGTTTTGGGAAGCGATCACTTCATCATTCTTTGCCAGAGAGAATTTTAGAGACAGAATCTTTCCGTTAAATTCTTTCGTACGTTCCTCCATCGCGTTGGCCTTTATTAGCTTTAGCGTTGTTTTGGCCGATTTGCCAAGTCAGACTGCCAAATCCCAGCGAATCCCTTGATCACGTAGCTATGTACTTGATTTTTCGCAAATCCCTTGCTCTTGTTCGAGCCAAAATCCCAATATGTCCCGTCGGAGGTGCCAGTTGTGTTAGGAATTTCCTCCAAAGCTGAATGATAATCTAACACACTCACAGAAATCCCGATTCACTTGTTTTATTTCTTTCTCCCCGTCTCTTCTTGATTCTCACAGTACATTACAATCCCTTCTCTATTTCTCCTTTCTATTGTTCTTTGTACTTTCAGTTCCAAAGTTCAAGGCTATCAGGTTCCAACGTCACTTAACACTTCTTTTAAATCACGTCGCTTAATCAAATAAAGCTTAAAATAATGTTTACAAAGATAATGGTAATAAAAACACCGCACAATTTCCGACATTGTCATTAAAATTATTTACAGCGGCGACGCCGCTAAAAGTCACTTTAAAATCCACATTACAATGTGGATCTTCTATATACCATGAATAATCTTTTATTTAGAGCATTTCGGATTCACGAATTGGCTCATAGGAACCTTTGATTAGTTTTGGCGTTACTTAAAAACCCTTAAACATATTTAAATCGGTGGAAACCCATTAATGGTCCAGTTTTGTTTAAAATTACTCTACCAGTGCTCTTGCATGGGTTCCAGATGGCCGAGATGGAAATGGGTTGCAACTCACAATGACAATTCGCAAACTTTTTATAGCGGCCACATGTTCGCAACATGGCTTTGGCATAACCCAGGGCATGACTATAGTCTCCTAAGCTAAGCTACGCAGCCGTAATTTGTGACGTCACAAATAAGGGCTGTGTAGGAGACTAGGGCATGATCAGATATCATCTGTACTCACTTCTGTATATCATGACTGTCAGTTAATTGAACGCGTTGATTTACTTTAATATTCAGCCAGTTCAGACAGTTTTACCGCTAGTGCATGCTGCTGTTACACAATATATCTTTTTCGTCTACTACGATCAAGGAACAGACTTTCGAAAGGGGCAAAATCGTTTCTCGATTTCAAAGGTCAAAAGAAATGACGCCGACATTAGTGGGGGTGGCGTGAACATTTTTTGAAAAGATCATGCGCAGTAAAATGCGAACAATTCCAGGAAATCGAAGACGTTTTTATCAGACCTTCAATCTTTCCTAGAAAAACTTTTCTCGCGAAAGACTTTTCCCCGAAATAATTAATTATTTTAAGTTGCCTGACCTCCTGGGTATTGCGAAATGTTTTATGATTTTTTTTGTGAACCGTTTTAACTTCTTTTCTTCTTTCTTTTAACTTTTTCTAAGTTTTAACTTACACTGTAAAAGTTTGCCTTCTCTCCTCGCTCTTCGCACTCTGGCTTTTCTGTCTGTACCTGCTTGTCATGTACTTCCTTAGGCTCGATTTCCGCCGCTTTCTCGCGTCCGGTCTCGGCTGGTAATCGAGCCTAGTACTTCCTAGGCACTGTGGAAGGGTTGTTAACAACCTCGTTCCCAGGGTTTTTCCCTTTTAAAATTGGGAGGGGCAAAAGGGAAAAGCCCTGGGAACGAGGTTGGGTTGCAAACTGTGTAAACACGCGCTTGATACCTTAAAATGGACTGGTCGTTGTTTTTTGAGTCTGAAAATTTACTAAAACCGTATAAGGTCGTAAAAAGTAGCCTGCGTGCAGTGCTTCACGCGAAAAACGGACTTTTTCCAATTGCAACATTTTTACACGTGATTTCCCCACGGGACGTATTTGGGGGCGTATGCCATTATTGTCTTTACGTCATTTTTTAATTCAGAGAATACTTGTCACGAGAGTAAACTAATTGACATGTTTGTAAAACTACGATACCCCCAACACAGTATCACCACAACAGTCGGAAATAGTATTCCTACAAAGGTCGAAACTAACAATTGGGTAAAAGTCGGTTCTTTAGTTTGTGTGTTTTGATAAGATCGTTTCTTTCTTTTTTGTTTTCGTTAGTTTAAATATTTTATTGATCCTCCGACTCGATAGCATTTGTCACCACACTTGCACTTGATCCTTTATCTGATTGCGAAATAGTTTTGGCATGCAGCAGCTGGGCATGGTTGTCATTCAATTACGCTTAGTAATCAGGAAATCATAACAAAATACTTCAACTTGTTTATAAATAGCACATCGGCGTGCATCAAGTGTCATTTGCTCTTTCCAAGGCCATCGGTCACACCGCCTGAAGACAAACAGCAGTACGAGTGATCAAAAAATGTTCTCCAAACTAAGTCCGACTTTTGCTCGCAAAGGACACCAGCAAATCACAGGCAGCGAAGCGGACGCAAAGGACCGCATAATAGCCGGGGTTCAGTTCGCTGTCCGCTACATTGGATCCACAGAAGTAGCCGGTGCGCATGGGACAGGTAGCGGAAAGACTGAGAAACCCGTGGCTGAAGTGTTTGACCAGCAGAGAAAAAAAGAAAACGGAAAGACCCAGAAGAAAATGATTTTGACATTGTGCTCAAAGAATCTGAGCGTCAGCGATGAGGCTTGTGGTAAGCTGGTTGCCAGTTTTCCTATCACGAAGATAACATTTTGTAACATTGACAAGTTTTACGAGAAGGCGTTTGTGTTCGTTGCACGTGACAAAGCGGAGAGTCCCTTCAAAGCATTTGTCTTTACATGCGAGAGCAAAGCCAAGGCAAAAGACGCTTTCAAGGCGCTCTCGCTGGCTTTTGTTATCAACTACGAAAGCTACCAAGCGTCTCTGGCCCGGAGTGCGTCAAACGGAAACGAAACAACGGGTAGCCGCTCAACCGTGAATGGTGAACAGAAAAGCACGTTTTTCAACGGTATAGCCGAAGCAGGGAAGGAAATGAAATCTGCAGACGAAAATCGGAAGAAAAATGAACAGTTACACTGCAATGGTGTACTGATGTCTTCGCCTAAAGAACCTTGTATACAAGTTACAAATGGTTTTAATTCCCATCAAGAAAGCACCCCGACTACCTTATTACCAAGGTCCATTCAAAATAAAACACTACTCCAAGTCCCGGAATATCGTAGGCATGCAAGGAGCATGTCAGATCCCACGCAGATTGGCAAAATGAGGGCACCAGTGAAGACCCTATCTCCCCTGACCGTCGATACTCCAGCTACTCGTGTCTTAGCACCTATCAGAAATGGAGATACTGCAATGGAAGAAGAGTTTACTGAATTCGCTGAACTGAGATCAAAATGTCGATCGAGTTCCGCTATCGATAACAATGACCACTCAGGAAATCACTGGGATGGCTTCCAGCGCCATGACAGCGCTCCGAACGTGTGGGGAGGTTTCCAGAGTGCATGTTCCCCCATTTATTAAACACTCATAGCTAGTCGACTTCCCGGCTTATTTAGGAATGTTAACAGATTATTTAATGTAAAGTAAAGGCGAGACAGTGATAAGCGATATTTCACAATAAAAGTAAGTAACGAACAATAACAGCGACTAAATGCCAAGCACGTTAGTATTTTATGCGCCCGAAGAAGACAAAATTGTTTTTTTTTTACACCGAACATTCCGTTTTTGGAAAAATAAGTTGTTATTCACTTATAAAACAGTTAAAAATGTATGAAAATTAACAAGCGGGGGTGTGAAAATAATTTTCACCTGAAAAATGTCATGTGATACTTTTCGTTTTTAAACCGACTCCACTTGACCTTTCTTTCACGTCATAAATCTCGCCATACCGTAAATAGTCTGTGATGATCAAGAGACTACATCCGGTGAAAAGATGGCCAGTATCGCGAACATAACAAATACGGTCGTAAAACTATTGTTTATTATTTAATAGCTTATGTGATTGGGAATATTAGCCGTGATTTATGACCCTTGGAAATGTTAACTTGACTTTTGATTATTATTTTAAGATATCCGCCCTGTTGACGATCGTTAGCTGCTTATCTTGCTTCGGTCGCTCATTTTGATTAACAAACAGTTTCGAACCATTTAAATCGACATGTATGAAAACAAGTGAACAAGTTATAATAAATATGTATTCAAAAGGTGTTTTCTTACCTGTTGGCTTTGTTCAGGAACTTTACCTTTCTGTTGCATACTAAATTATTCAGGGCGACTATTAATTCTGACAAGGAAGATTGGTGATTCGGTTAAGGCATGATTATCATTCATGAATGATACATTTTTTATTATCACCCAACACGCCCCTCATATATGAGTGAAATCGCAGGTCTGCCCCTTGTCGAAGCCTGTTGTTTAAACTTATGCAATTTCAACAGCAGCAAACGTATCTTCGGGTGACACTAGAATATTTACATCAGACTGATAGGATAACGTCTGCAGAAATTAACTAAGTCAGTTCATTTACTTTCACTCCCAGAGTCATGTATTGAGACTTGTAGTGTAGTTCTAACTATTGAGTCTGTGGACGAAATCTTATGGTTTGACCATTCAAATGAAACCTCTTCGGCAGTACATTTGCATGGTACCATTTGTTTTTCAATATTTTACAAAATGAAATTTGGTATTTTTCTTGAATTTGGATTTTTGGTACTCTTAGGAGTTACAGGGTTAATTGAATAAAACTTTAATTAAAAGTTGTTTGTGACACAGAGAGTATAGTTGCTATTTAATTTCCTATCATATGTTAAATAGTCAAGTTACTATTCAGACTTTTGAGATCGTATCATTACGTTATCACTCTTTTTGGAGTAGTTGGTTTGAAAGGACACAAATTTTCGGGTTTAGTCATGGTTTCCTATGGTCTCATTTGCGACTAGCAACAGCCAGTTTCAGAAGCCTGCATCAGTGATCAAACTTGAAAAAGTTGGTTATAATGTTGAAGAAATTGTCAGCGTTTTAGATTACTTTTATGTTAACCGAGGACGTGAAAACGTCAGTAGTCGAATTTAAAATAAATCGCATTTCATACAAAAATTAAGGACAAGAAAAATGTGATTGAAAATGACAAGTCATCACATTTGTAATACCGATCAAATGATAGCACTGAGTCTTGTTGATTGCTATTACAGCAAACTGTTTTGGCTTGAGTTCAATTAATAATCACTGAATTGTGGAATTCTAAAAGCAAATTACATCTTAAAACTAGAATGGATGACACCTCCTTCATTGCACACTTTTTGGCCATGTGAAATGCAAAGTTAGGAATCTTTCAATCATGAAACGTGGTTAAACAGATCGTCCTGTAGATAAAATTTGCTTCTAAAATCTCATTAAATCAGATGAAAACACCATACCGGACGTTCTTTTAAATATAACTATGATGATAAGATGATGACTGATTTAGTGGTAATGATCTTAGTAATGACGCATGCTGTTCATGGTCATTTGTTGGCTGTATAAGCGGTTGATAGACAACTGAAGGTGACAATGGCGAAGTCGAAGTCAGGCTTCCTTTTTACCGGAACTTCCTGTTTAACGTCTAGGAAAGGGAACCACAGGCTTCCCAAGCTCAAATTTCGTCTTTTTATCTCCTGTAAGTTAATTTTTAACTTACAGGAGTATAATGTGGTCTAACATGCATTCTTTGTGCATTTTTGTTAGCAAAATTTTTGTTAGATACTATTAATAGACTTTTTAGTGAATTTGTGGGGACATTCTTGTTGCATTTTTGTTAGCACATTTTTGTTAGATGCTATCAATAAGAACACAAGAGTCGAGTGGGATATTTTTTGAAAGCTGTTTAGCGAGCGCACGATTGTGGCCTGACAAAGCCATATATTCATAGGTTGATTTAGTTAACTGAGATTTTAGAGAACGTTAGAAGAGAGAGCAATTTATTTGGCCGTATTTTATCAAAAATTCAAGCTCTCGCTATTTCAATAATTTCAATACAGTGGTTTCTTGACTTGACCTTAATCTAAAAAAATATGCGTGTTAAATTTCATATACACGCAGTTTTGAAAAATGCCTCGGTATATATATTTTTTCAGTTAGGTAACATTCTGTTTAATGTCTCTCGTGCATAGCAATGATTTTTAAGGCGTACGATTACGAATTCTATGTTTTTTTGGGAACATGTTGCTCGAAGCATGTAGGTAATTGTATCGAGCGTCAAAACGTGTTACGTAAATGTAATCTTATCTTGACCTAATGTAGACTTTGGTCAGATATTTGGCACGCTGAAGCGCGCTTGGCTAACATCCGGGGCTAACATCCTTTGGGATTGTCAAACTGTCAAACTAGTTGCTTCAGGACATTTGGTATTATTTATAGCACTACGTCCTAAAGAAAGGGAAAAGAGAGTTTGAGGTACGCATTTACAATGATGTTTTGTTGGTCGGGCTTAGCAAAGCAGCCCGACCTATAAATTGGCCGTGTGTCCCTTTTTCCGGGGGGGGGGGGGGGGGGGGGGTAGTTTTATTGTAAGGTATATAGGTATGTGTGGCTGTGAAGGGTATGGTTTTGTATAGGGTAAGGGTTTTAGAGTCCCAGCGGCACATGCTCCCCAAAAAGTATATAGAGTATCTCCCCCGGTTTTAAGTTTGGCGAGAAGTGGTTAGTAACCTGCGGACAAGTTTTTCTGTTTCAAGTGTTTTTGAGATTAAGAATAGATGAATTAATTATAAGGCTGGCGCTTTCTCGAATGACTTCACATTTATATCATGGTGTAGCGTTTATGGAAGTGTTGAAAAATCCATTTGAAGTCCACAGATCGGTTTAATTTTCCATACTGAGTTTGAAGTCAAAGACATTGCTTCGCGTATTGACCGCATTCACAGATAAAACTGACCACAAAGTGACGTCATATCACTTGTCATAACCGGAACTTCAAGGTTATAAAAGATAGCAAACTCTACCATTTGTTAAACCGGGCTTTAAGCGTACATAAGAAATTAAGAATTCGAAGCATACATGTAGCCCCAATAATGTAACTGCTCCACAATCGAAGAATACGTTGACTGTTTTACATTCTTCATTACTCGTGGCGTTACGCCAACGAGTTTTAAAATGCTTATTCTTCTGGACAAGAGATTAAAGATATGAAATATGATCCTAGGAAGTTAAGATATTATTCTAGAAAATTCTAGAAAGTTTTGCTTTTAATATATCGACTTATCTCAAATTAAATCGCCGATTCTTCTCAATACCCGTGTACATGTTTTTAATAGCAGACATCGCTGCTTGTTTTAAATTGTACAATGCAAAGAAAATTGATCAGTCGCGATCAGGAAAAGGCTTTCGATCGCATGAATTACGATTTCTTACAACGTGTGCTACATCGCTTTAACCTGGGACCGCATTTCCGGCGATGGGTAATCAATTTAAAGTTATTTACACAGACATAACTAAAGTTGTCACAAACAACGGTTGGTTTTCGCCAGCGTTTGTTCTTGAAGAAGGAGTTAGACAGGGCGATCCTTTGTCGCCTCTCATTGTAGCCGAGACTCTAGGCCAAGCTATTTGCCGGGAACCGAGCATTGAGGGAATTCAAATCCCAGGCTCGAATAACAAACAGAGCAAAGTGTCACAGTACGACGATGACACCACACTAATCCTTGCTAATGACTTTTCTGTTTTAAAATAGCTTTCCCAAGTAGGTTTACGAGATATTTGTTCCTTGCTATAGATCACTGTTAGGATGTGACAAGTCGCAATTATCTATCTACTTTGCTCGATAATATTGACCCATTGATCTTTGGATAATTTCTCTGATGACACGATCCTGGAGGATTTCTCTATGTATTCGCTGCACTGTCCTGGCATATACTAAAGGAGGATTTTTCAGGTATCCCATGATGCAACGCGCATGAACTATATTATCAACTGAAAATTGCGTGACCAGTCATTTGCCATGGAGTTGCTCGAAACGAGCGCATCGTCCACTGCGTAGATTTTAGCAGTTAAACATATATCACATCGTCCAATCTGGCTTGTTGTAGGTTCCCAACGGTATTTAGTAAATGTTTGCCTCCCCAAACAGTAAAGATAGCGGCGACTTTGTATATTTCTGAACACGGACAAATTGAAAGGCATCGATGACAATTTAGACTTCGATTTCCGGATTTCCGGTAGATGAAAAAATATTGCCATCTTCCATATCACTTGTAAAAACATGAACATCAAGCGATTTATTAGCTTCGAAGCGAAGGAAAGTGTCAAACGATCATATGATTTGACCAAACTCATAAAAGGAAGCTGCAATTGCACTAAATACGATTTTTCCTTCGACCATAAAAACCAAAACAAAGAATCTACGCGATCGAAGCGAATTTCAACAACGTTTTGGCGCCAATTTTGACCAAAATTCAACGGGCATAAATTCCTACAAAACGTGGGGACTTAAGGGGACCTTGTACTGCATTTAAAAGAGTCACTCTCCGGGCACTATCAGGCGTAATTATATGCTAATGTCCCCAGGATTAAAAACGAAACACGGCAAAACAGATCAAGGGTTAAAACACAACAAAGAACGAAGCGGATCAGCCATGCATGCAACTCGAAACAAAGACAAAAATATTGGGATACATAGGCAAACAGGCTCGGATCAAATGATATCTAAGTAAACTTTAATGTATATAGCAACCAAATAACGATTTGATTCACCTTTTATCGCGTTGGAAACGAAGAAAATGTCTCGCGAAGATCAGTAAAATTTCATCATGTGTACTCACCATCGCTGGAAGATCGATAATTACGCGCTAGGCGTCATGGGATACCTGAAAAATCCTCCTTTGCATATACTGTTAGGGTTTCTTTGGCTGACTCGTGTTGCAAAATAAATGGCAATCGGCTGAAGTTTATGTTACCGCTGTGGACATATTAGGATCAGTAAATAGGCCGTGATTATGTGTCCACAGCCTGCCGCGTGCAAGACTTGTTAGAAAGTGTTTTATGATCACGGATGTAAGTATCTATTAAAAATCTAAGAATGAAAATGCAATCATGTTCAGGAGTAATAAGCTCCTATCATGTTCCTATACTGGAGCAAATAAAACATGTTATATTTGAAAGAAAAGAAAGGAGAACTCTTACATAAAGTTATGGGAGATCCTGAAAATAAGGAACGTGATCAGTTAGATACTGTACAGGGAACTATTTGGTTGTTTTAACCCATGTTTAGATAACAATCACCAAGGGACCAATCTTTTTTAAAGTAATGCTGGAATTTTTTCTACAGCAAAATTGATAATGAAAAGCTACTAATTAATCGTATGGATGATAACAGTTATAGAGAACTTGTTTAATCTTTCAACAGAGAACAAATGGCGTTTTTTTTACCATATGTTACTCTCTGTTAAAAACGACGAGAATCAATTGACACTTTAAGTAGTGGCGTGGGTTTAGGGAAGGCAACAGTAACACAATGTTTGTATGAAGCTCTTGATAATAAACCAGGTGAAAATCCAGACGAGTTGAAAGTACTGAAACTTGCTCCAGTCACAAGACAAGAGGACTGCATAACCATTGCCAATAACATGGAAACTTACTTGTCGAAAGAGAAATTGAAGTCAAGAAACCACGCACTCTAACCTAAAAGTCCAATTGCAACATCAAAAACAATATCCAGACATAATCTGACAGCATTGCATGATGGGAAAAACTTACAGGAGATAGCCCAGAGGGTACTTTGATTTATGTGTTTTTGAGAGCCCTTCGGGCGGCCGACTCTACATACGTGGTGTATGCGACAGCTTGTGTATACAGAGAAATGTATGGGAAAATCACGGATTCTCTAAAATTGGGTAAATAACTATCTATTTTGAAATAAAGTTTACCTACCTCAAATGTGTCGCTTACTTGTGTCTTGTACCGAATTTGAAGCAGTTGAAGCCATTCCGACGCCATTTAGCGAAGTTATTCGAAGTCGTTGTGGCTTCAAATTCGGTACAAGACTTATCTTCGTTAAAAAAATCTATTGTATAAACAGATGAAGTTTCTCGAAGCAATATTTCGTCGTTCAAAGCTCTTCGTTTCCTACCAAAATACAGGTTCGAGCTCCTCGGCCATTTTCAATGCGAAAACAGTAGAAATCTTTAAGTTTTAAGAATATACACAAGCTAGAATACTCGAATACTCAGTATTCGCCAGGAGAGAGGACACTGGGAATGAGGTTGGCTCACCAATAGTGACGTCACAATCCTTACCAATCCTACCACTTGTAGTGCGCGGCCATTTCAGAAACGTTTTCGTGAAGCCTTCGGAAATCTTCGTGCTTTTAGCTATGTAACTTCCTTAAAGGCTCAGGAAGAAAACATTTTGCGTAAGTTTGCTTTATTATGGTTTCTTTTAACGTTTAAATGGATAAAGAAAAAATTTCAAATTTTTGGTTCATTTGACCTTTAAAGGTGCGACGAGCACCCCTGTCATTTTTATATGAAAGTCTCTCGTCCCGGGGTGGAGGTGGGTTCGACGTCTTCGAGGGGTGGGCTGAGTGGGGAAGGAAGTACCGTTATACTGTGGACACTGCAAAATGAACGGGATTGAAAAGAATTGTAAAATTAGCGACTACTTTCTACTGGTCGTTATTGAAATTTTAGAACGTTACAGTCTGGTATCAGGTGGCTCACTGCAATACCCGCCCATTGATGAACAGGAAAATAGTCGTCCTTGCGTTGAAAGACTTGAAACTGTACACGCCAAACGTGGAAAATGGCGGGAAAATGTTGATCACGTGGTTATCCCTGCCATTCCCGTTTAGAAAACTCATGTAGAGGTCCACAGGCACTGGTTCGGTTTTGCCGGATCTCTAAGTGAAGGGATGCTCCAGCTAGACATTACTTAAAGTGCAATGAAACGAAACTGTAGCATGGCATTTTTGCGGTAGTTTAATTTGCGGATTAGCTGCGATTTTTTGTGATTTGCGGGAACAATTTTTTGCGGTTTTAGATGACTGAAATTTCTGCTGGGAACTAATTTTTGCAATTTCCTATTCAAGCAGCAGAACATTATCAAGAAGGAAACTTAATGTTTTTAACGCTTTTATTACTTGTCGCTCTGCTTAGAGACATTTCACTGAATTCTATTAAATATTCGAAGGTGATACAGCAACAACAATCAAACAAAAAGGAACTGTTGTCAGCTTTCTATTAAAAACCAATGTTAAAGTTCTTATTTTTATTTATTTACCAATTAAGTCAAAGTTATGCACACTGCGGAGTAATGCAGACTGCAGTAATCACTTACGTTCGATATCGTCCCAGTTAACGCAATTTTTAATATATTAAAAGGTTGAGTTCTTATTTGATTGAAGGGAGTTATTTTGCGGAGAATTATTCTGCGAAAGTTTTTAGTGCGGGAACGTATTTTTGCGGATCGAGGGCAATCCGAAAAATCCTCAAAAATTAAACCCGCAAAAATTTTATGTTACATGGTATTTCGGCAATGAGCGCCGGCTGATTCATTTATATTTTAATGGCCAACATTTCGGCAACTAACCCTTTCCCTTCCAAAACCGGGAGATATCGAAATAAGAGAAAAAAGTATGCAAAATGTCAAGAAACAAATTACAGCACCAAATGGACGTCATGAAGTCATTGAAATTTAGTTAAGATCGAGTGCTGAAAAACTATTACAAAGACAGCCAGTTTTTTCAGCACTCGATCTTAACAAAATTTCAATATTATCATTCAACGTGCGTGCTACGCAGCAAAACATTTTTTATCATGGAAGTCACGCTTAGGGACTTTTTTGAATGGCCGCATTTTGGGTACTTCATGATGGCGCGACGGAGGCTTGAAAGGGTCAAAGCGATACGTTGTCTTTCATCTCCATTTGCGTGCTAATGTCGATCATTCCATTGTCGTGATTTCGATTCCTAGAAACTAGAAACAGGATATACTTTTTATCGTCGGGGGAGCTATGTATGAGTTCAAAGAGCGCGTGATTAATCTCATTTATTTAGTTTTTTTTTAAAGGTCATCGGACACAGCTCGTCAAATGCAAAAGATATTTAAAGAAGTAAAAGGGTTTTAAAAGAATGTTCTCCAAACCAAGTCCGAAGTTTGCTCGAAAAGAACACCAGAAAATCACAGGCAGTGAAGCAGACGAGAAGGACCGCATAATAGCTGGGGTTCAATTCTTTGTGCGCTACAATGGGTCCACAGACGTAGCTTACGCGAACGGGACGGGTAGCGGAAATACTGAAAAACCCGTGGCCCAAGTGTTTGACCAACTGAAGAGAAAAGCCAACGCTAAAACGCAGAAGAAAATGATTTTAACTTTGTGCTCGAAGAGCCTGAGCGTCATTGACAAGGCTTGTGGTAAGCTGGTCGCCAGTTTCCCTATCGATAAAATTACATTCTGTAACACCGACAAGTTCTACGAGAAGGCGTTTGTGTTTGTTGCACGTGAGAAACCGGAGAATCCCTTCAAAGCATTTGTCTTTACCTGTGAGAGCAAAGCCAAGGCGAAAGAAGCTTTCAAGGCGCTGTCTCTGGCTTTTATTATCAACTACGAATGCTACCAAGCATCAATGGCCCGTGGTGCGTCAAATGGCAATGAAAAGCATTCACCGTGTGCAACTGGAGATAAACGAAATAACACGTTTTTTAACGGCATAGCCGAAGACGGGTATGAAATGAAATCAGCAGAGGTGTCTTCGGAAAGTGGACAATTACACTGCAATGGTGCAATAATTTCGCCAAAAGAGTTTAGCCCGCATGATACGGATGTCATTCAGTTCAAATCTAGTCAAGAGGTGTTTCCTCCATTGACACGGCCCGTTCGAAACAAAACGCTGCAACAAGTTGCCGAATATCGTACTATAAGGAGTGCGTCGGATCCTACGCAGTTTAACCAAACCAGGGTTCCTGCCGCTATTCCATCGCCTTTGGCAGCTGGTGTCCTGCTACCTCACACCACAGCGCCCAATAACAGCGCGGATACTGAAATGGAAGACGAGTTTGCCGAATTCGCTGAAGTGAGGAGCCGATCGAGTTCAATTGCGGTCGTTAGCAATCACCACTCGAATGGCTGGATAAGCTTCTAGGATGACTGCCGTCAAATTAACTGAATACAGTCGAACCCCGCTTAATACGGACCCCCTGTTATTACGGACAGTTGTTGGTATCGGCCGAACAATTGACAGTTTTTCCCGTCAAGACTAAAACAATCTCATACAAAGTCAGTAAACTTCGTTGATACGGACAATTTGGCCAATTCCAAGGGTTAAAATTTGCTCAAATGCACAACTACAGAATGCAGGGCCACTTTTTACCATATACCAAACGAGCTGGCTCATTTGGCTCGGCAGTGGAGTAAAGAACGGGAAATAAATGATATGCTCGCTACAATGTTGGGTCTATGTATTTGCTGGCCCGTTTGGCTCGGCAGTGGACTTAATAGCGAGAAATATAAATATGCTCGTTAAATTATTGGGTCTATGTATTTGGTGGCTAGTTTGGCTCGTTTGGCTCGGCAGTGGAGAGCAAACGAACCAAACGAGCCAGCTCGTTTGGCATACAGTAAAACGTGGCCCTGTATTCTGTGGTTTAGCCGCGTAAGCATATACTAAACATAGCTGAACATATGCTTTTGTCTATTCATAATTATTTACTGTCTTGGTAGGGTTTAATAGATGTGATAATTTACTGCAGTTTTCCGTAAGAACAATAGAACGCTCAAATTACGTTATTCATATTTCCGTGGTCCCTTCGGTGTCTTTATTAACGGTTTGTTTTTCCGTTTATTTAGACATGCTAACAGACTATTTAAAGTAATGGTAAGAAAGCCAAATAAACGATATTTTTTTTGACGAAAGGCCAAGGACGCCTCATTCGGTTAGATGTTCCTGTTTACGCCTGTTCTATGGACTTCCAACTGAGATGTTCTCTTCATCTGCATAGAACGCGGAACTGTAAAAATTCACTATAAACAGTTAGAAAAATCGCAACGTAGAATTTTCTTTTTATACTGACCCCCTGTGACCTGCGTTTCTTTCTATTCGTAAGTTCCGTTGCAAAAATGCTAAAACAATTTTAGATTAATAATCTTTTTTTCTTATCTCGATATGACCTGACATGTCTGCGGCGACTATTGCTGGTTTGCACTTACGTCATATCAAAATTCAAGAGCATTATAAAACAGATTTCAATTCCAAAACGTTTATGGAATTGTAGAGAGTTTAAAACTACACATCTGGGCCAAATTTTTAGCCCAAGAGCATTGCGTTCAAGAGTTATAGACGAACGGGTATTGGTCATTTTTAGTAAAAATATATGGAGCGGCCATCTTTGTGTCCCACTTAGGAACACAAACATGGCGGCCAAAACTTCAAAGTCTTAATTGCACCAAAAATCTCATCACAAAAGATTGGATTCATTAAAAGTTCCATAAAATCAGCTTACAAGAATCTATAATGCAAAAATAACTACCAACTGAAAATAGCGTGACGAATTGCGTGACACATTTCAAACCTTTACAAATCGGAAGCGAAACATCGTTAAAACCTGAAACTTTTTGTGAAGGATTTAAACACTGGTATTTTCATACCATGTTAGAAATAGCGTTGTAGGATGTATAGTTTAGATTTTTTGAATTTTTATGACGTCATATGAAAGCCGATTTGCTTTAAGGCGGGACTTAACCTAAACGCCATTTTTCCGCCACTTGACATGGCTTTTATGGAAATATCTCGTTCACGTTTCAAGCAATTCAAAAGCTCTATGCTCATCCCATGAATCTATGTTATGGGATGTTTTTTAAATTTTTGGGTGAGTTTTGGGTACGTTTGGGAGGAAATAGTTTTTCTTAAAGGATTGGTAAAATTAAGAGAAATAAGAAATATTGAAGATTTAGTGGAGTTTTTAAATTAGAATTTGTAGTTAATAATTAATAGACGGACACCAAGTTAGTCCACTAGCAACCTGGGGTGCTCTTGCGTGGGTATCAACTGTCTGTTGGTGTTCCAAAAATCATTTTCTTTCTCCTATTCCTTCTCTAAACCTCTTAATTAAAATTTCATTCAAATTTAGGATGAGTCCCAACTTAAGATAAGCTAGGAACTGGAACTGTCGTCCACCCCCCACCCCCCCCCCCCCCCCCGCCCCCCGCCCCCCGCCCCCTCCCCACCGCTGGAATAAGCCTCCCATTCGTCAATATTAACAACAATAGCGTGGCGCTTCCTCGATGCATCTTCTCTTTTTTTCTTCTTCTTCTGCTTCTCCTTTTTTTTTTGGGAGGGGGGAGGGGGCGCTTATTGGAGAGTTGTTAAAGAATATGTTTACTTTTGCTTTAAGCCAACTGCGGATATTTATTCTCATCAAGATGGGGATGAGGGGGACGGTGATGAGGGAGATCGGGACGAGAGGGACGGGGATTAGGGGGATGGGGATGGGGATGAGGGGACGGTGATGAGGGGGATGGGGTTTAGAGCGAGTAAGAATATCAAAGGAGGAGAAAAGGACTAGGAGGACCTCCCTAACCTCCCTTCCTTTAGATTAGTTTTCTAAACTAGTGTATCCAAAAGATAGTAATTGCTGCGTTGAATTTGTTGTAGTAATGCTGTTTTATCGTCTCACTGGTATTCAGAATTTTGTCTTTCGTTTTTTGAGGGGAAGCAAAGCAAATGTAAACGGGATGAATCGACGAAAACTCCAGCTGATATTAAGACTAATTTTGTTAATTCACGCATCAAGTTCTTGCAATGTCTGTAGAATATTGAGCTAAGGACGCGTTCACCACGAGGTAGGTGTGAAAATTTAGGTTGACTAGGGGTTAACTATTGAGTTGAGTATGTTGCGTTACTAGCTAGCCGTATCGTGTTCGCGTCTCCACGCGCTCAGCTCAGGTTTCGCGTCCCCACGCGCTCAGCTCAGTTATTCTCATCGACCACTGTCGGAGTGATTTCAAAATAAATGTCTTTTATCCCGTACAATCTTCGAAAATCTTTGCCATCCAACGGTCCTATCACCATGTCTCACAGTTTTCGCTCCTTCGACAACTTTTTTTCGTAGCTTATATTTTTTTCTCATATATTTCTCTTAAATCCTGATTATATTGCTCTTCACTCGCTGCGCTCGTTCCGCAGCAAAAAAACCCGTGGTGCTGGATCGGTGGGGGAGTGAAACATGGCAAATTGGTTTCATCAACTAAGTTGATAACCATAATTTGGTCACCGTAAAGACATTCAAAAACTGACGTTTCTAGCGCTACCTTTTCCTCAGGGGCGTTAAACCTATGATATATTATGCAGTAAAAGGAAAACAGTCCCTGAATCTTCGAAAGCCGATTAGGTCAATCTGGGATTGAACGTTATCCGAGCTTTCTTTGTCTCCGCTAATTGAAAGCTTAAGTCTGAAAGTAGCTAATCGCCACCCTTATAATAAGCTAAAAATCAAAGGTTGACGCTTATCCCACCTCGATTAGCTAAATGCTACTTTGAGCATCCGACTTTTAAAATTGTACTGACGTAGTTGTTAAAGATTTATTGTTGAAGTTCCGCATGGTGGAGCTATCGGTTTTATTAGCGCGGTCACATTATATGATGTATATATAAATCCTCTAATTATTACTCGCGAGATACTAGAACATAATCAAACAACAATTAATGTTTCAGTTACTTTATTCCAGTTAACTTTTTAGTTTAAAATACTGATTACAACGTAGACTGCAACCATTGTCTTATGGCAAGGGAGAGGGGAAGAGAGCCACCCCGATCAGTATAGATATAATGCGTCGCTAACTACAACTTGTGAACAAAAGAAACCTATATATACTAGTCGTTTTTATCTTTCGATGGTCTGATTTCAAGTTTAAATCCCAGCAGTAAAAGTTTTCAAATCTAAAGCAGTGAAAGTTTAAAAGTTTTAAAATACTACTCAGTAAAAGTTTAAAAATCCCTAGCAGCAGATCCCGAGCGTTAAAGGTGGTGTACAATCTAAATTGTGCAGAATTTTACAAATCACAATACATGTTTCGTCTAATCTACGATTAATTCGTGTCTTAACAAGGGTGTGGAAATCGAGCTTACGTCTGTCTTCTGTCTTCCTTGATTCGCTATTTAAAACTCAGCATGTGCTTCATTGTGATCATCGTTAGCATCATGAACAACTCTGCAGCAGATACAGTAGAATAAAGGTTAGCTAATATGTCTTATTTTTATTAACAATTGAAAAAGCCGCAACTGGAAGTTGCATTTGCATCAAAGGCAATACGTGTACTTTGAAACTATCAATCAAAGGCTCCTGTGAGCCAACTCGTGAATGTGAATGTATGAAACGCTCAAAACAAAAGATTCTGCACATTTCGGACCCTCCCTTTCCTATGCAGTTTGTTCCCCCCCACCCCCTGCCCTCCACCCGCGCTACGTCCTACTCCGCACGCTCCCCCTCCCTCCAATGCCGTCCCCATGGTACGGCAGGTGACCAATACATATCGCGCGGGCTCAATGTTTACAGCCGATTGAGCGAGCGATCGATAAAAGTTTTACTCAAATGCTGCAACTCCTTTAACGCTTGGCGTATCCACGAGTTAAAATAACCAACTGGTTTGCCTCCTGCCAGTTGGGATTTTTAAAAAATGTTATGTTTAATTTGAATGCTCGGTCCCACTAGCGCTTGTGCTATAAGCACTGCCGAGGGTAAATAAAGGATTTATTTATTTATTCATTTAGCAAGACCAATCACTTACCCGGGCTTTTTGTTGTTACACTGGAAGCCTGGTTTCCATGGCTCAAGTTCAACTCTTGGTAGGTCGTTGCAAGACACCCTTATGTCAGATTGCTGCAACACCCTCCTGGTAATTTTGGGAATGTTGTCGCCATTGTCGCAGATTATCTTGGCCAAGGACGTCTTTCTGAGTTGTTCTAGCTGGCAAGGCGTGAATGCTGTCTGTTCAGTGTGCAACAGAGCGTCGGGAGCGTTTTCATGCCAAAAGCGATCTCCGACTCTGAGACGCTTGAACTGCTCGGCTATCACGCATTGAAAGGTTGGTCCAAGGACGCCTCCATGGGGATCGGCAGGCTCCAGCATTCCTGAGAAGGGAACAGCAAATGAAGGTTACGTTACAAATTCAAATAAACAAATAAATATAAAAAAAATCAGTCAATCAATAAAAAGAGGGGGAAGTACTCCGAAAATTCTCAAGTTCAATAATAATAATAATGATAACAATAATGATAATAAAATAACAGTCACTCAGCAAACAGACAAAATATATAAAAAATAAAATCCTTAAAAATTAATGAGCGTTAAATGTAATAAAATTGACTAACTCTATGTAAAATTAAAAAGACATCTATTTACAAAAGAGCGTTTTAAAAAACGTTCAGTGCGGACACTGGGTAGGATGTAGTTATGGCCGCGTTCTCTCAAACACCGTGACTTTTGTACAGAGCTACATGTATGTATAATTACTCAAGAATCACCTCCAGTGAACAAGTCAATATCCCGTACGTTATCGTAAACTTTTTTCAGATTTGCCACGTCCGTTGGATCAAAGCCGGCAACTTGTTCCAAGTCATCGAATGAAGCTACCCTTTTCAATCCACATAACGCTAAGTTGCGATACGTGGTGTATCCCGGTTGACCACGTTCGCGTCCCCTTTCAATGTTGATGGCCATTAAGTCCGCTAGGTCACCTTCGCCTCGAAACAGGTTTTCTTGTACGGAAGACGAAAAACGCCTAAATAATAATAAAAACAATTACATCAATTCATTCGATTTAATAAAATATTTTTCTCTAAAATATTTCCGGTTTATCGAACATTTGTAAAAGTCTCTTAGGGCCGATTTACACGGTACAACTTTGTCGCATGCGACACGCTTAAAACATGCTTACAACATGCTTACAACACGAATTACGCCGTGTAAATCAGCTCAAGTCATGTCGTAAGCATGACGTAAGCGTGTCGCATACAACAAAGTTATACCGTGTAAATCAGCCCTTACACTCTCTCTACACTCTCGTCACTCTCATTCTCCGTATCTACGCTGCCTGATTCAGTCTTCATGCAAACTTGCAGTGTAGATAGACGCACTTCGGTAAGCAGACGGTTAGGCTTGCTAAAATACTACTACTGGTACGTTTATTTAGGCGGAGGAGTACTTAGATATGCTTTGCCGCTTTTCAAGTTGGTGGAAGCGCGGGAAGAGTAAAAAGGATGCCTGATCGCAGTTTAGGCATTCTAGAAAGTTCCTGTTAACTCACCCGTCAAGCTTCCCTGCTGGGTCTTTAATCAAGCCTCTCATTATGGAATCTATACCTCCCTGGCCAACGTCGTATAAGTACTGTGGTTCACCAAAGTCTAATACTGGGATAGGCAGGAATTCTGATTTGTCTTGGCTATTACAATGGTCGCATTTGTGTTCGAAGCCGTCTTGACTGAAGCGTTTGAACCATTCCTGAATCAAGCTGTGTCCCATTCGGTAGGCAGCTACAGAAAAGCCAGTGGTCATTTGAGCATTAACTGTAGCGTTGTAGCCGTTAAAAAACGTCTTTCCCCTAAGCAGCTTAAGATTAAAGTCGCTGATCTACATAGTGCGAAAAGAAAACATAAAAAAAAATTGTAAATATGATTTCAATCAGTATCAAACTGTAAAATTCAAAACGCAGGGTATTTTTTCTTGTAATCTTGAATTACTACGCACAAGGATCACGCAGAATTGTGTCCTAAAAAATTGCAATGTTGTTTGGTTTTCATATTTTTCTCCACTGTTCAAATAAGGGTACAATTTATTATTGTACATCACCCAGGAGGGGCACCCTGGATGGGATGCTAGCTGCCACTAATTAGAAGGAAACAATGGTTTTGTAGAAACCCACCCTCTTACTACTCAAAAGTAACGGCAGGAACTCGTTGTATGTTATCACTTGCAGCTGCGCTCCGATGATTTTTCTGGCTTCCTGGTAAATCCTTTCGCCATCCCACTCGGTCTTTTGACCAAAATATGTAGCGATTCGGTTGTGGTGCCGCACGAAGAGAGTGTGGATCGAATTGAGACCTGTTGGTTGAAAAACAAAAATTGGACTTTCCGTGATGAGAAAAGCCAACTCGCAAATACGGAACGTTCGCATCATCCCCTCCCCTCTCCTAGACTTTCTGCTTCACCAACCTCCCACCCCTTGCGTCCACCTCCCCACCCTTCCCTCCCTCCAATGCCGTCCCCATGGGTAAGGCAGGTTACCATTACATATCGAGGGCTCAATGTTTGCCGACCCTATTTTCTCCTTGGATTTTTACTCCACCGCCCCTCCCCCCACCCCTTGCGTGTAACAACCCACCCTCCCCTTCCTCCAACTCCGTCCCCATATCGTGGTCATCAATGATTGTGTCCTACTGCTATAACTTGTTCAACCCTTCGCGTATTCATGAGTTAAGACGAGGGTACACGTGAATTTGAATGAAATTTTAAGAGGTTTAAAGAAGGGATAGAAGAAAGAAAATGATTTTTGGAACACCAACAGACAGTTGATACCCACGCAAGATCACCCTAGGTTGGTAGTGGACTAACCTGGTGTCCGTCTATTAATTATTAACTACAAATTCTAATTTTAAAACTTCACTAAATCTTCAATATTTCTTATTTCTCTTAATTTTACAAGTCCTTTGAGAAAAACTATTTCCTCCCAAACGTACTCAAAAATCACCCAAAAACTTACAAAACACCCCATAAGATGAGCAGAGAGTTTTCGGATTGCTTGAAACGTAAACGAGATATATCCATTAAAGCCATGTCAGGTGGCGAAAGAATGGCGTTCATGTAGACCCTTATTCTAGGGGATTTATGTAACGTAATTTTTTTTATGGTGCTTCAAAATCAACAAACCAATAAAGACAAACCCAAACACAGAATGAACTGGCTGGCATGTTAGAATAACATTTTATGATATTCTACCATACTAGCGTTAAATGGTTAGTTAGAATTATTATTGACTTATTCTGGGCCTGGCTTTTATGCGCAGAGACGTGTATGTTGTGATTTATTTCAGGTATGATGCAGTTAATATTGTATATTGTGGGTTATGCTATGGGTTAGCGATAATGAATCGTCTTAATTTGGTTTATTAACTGGACAGTCTTTCTTTATATACACCTAATTAAAAAAAAAACTTTTTTTTTTCGATCAGGTTTATAGGAAAGTCCAAGTCTGGACTGAAGACTGAGGCTGAGCCAGGACTAAACTTTTAAAGAACGTTTTGAGCAAGAAAACGTTTTTCACATGTCCTTTAAGTTAAATGGTATAGGACAACCCGTGCTATCAGATTGAAGAACCCTATTGGGGACCCTCTTATCAAAAAGGAAAAACACTAGCAATTTAAACTGAGCTTTACAAATTTGCCAATTGCTATACATGTTGCTATTCTTAAATGGAAGAAGGGTGATAGGAAGTTCTTGTTGAGTGTCAATTGCATGGTTAATAGGTAAAGGATAAATGACTAAATTAGTAGTCGCCATTTTTTCTCACGCACGTATCCTATGACAAACCGCGATCATTTTCACTCTTTTCTTACAACCGAAAGATGGTTTGTCGTATGCATGTACAAAAGTCTATTTGGGCTTTCTGTTGTTCGCATCGCTATTTCTGTAAGTTTTTTTATTCAACAAAACGACGGTTAATTCTCACCTTGGTTCTCATTGTTTCTTTCGTCTCCTGACACAAAACACGGTCTGTTTGGATCTTTTGATGGACAGAAGCCCTCGGTTTGTGGAGGCAACAGATTCTTCAGATTCTCAAAGGGGCAGCCATGTGGATGCTTCATGTCTCTCAGTCCACCGTCTGGGCGGCGAAGTGAATCAGCAAGCTCTTGGGTTG
>JAJLRJ010000008.1:8409487-8759487 GCA_024195265.1 Dendrophyllia cribrosa | reverse complement strand
ACAACAGATATGACGTCATAAATGGTCTTGAAGGAAACTTTAACAACCATGTCATAAGCTTATCTACAATTTGTTTCAGAGACTAAAACCATAAAATTTTAATGTGTAATTGTTCTGACATGTACATAAGCTGTAAGAAACCCTTTCGAGCCTCCTTAAATGGTGAATTATTTCTTGTTTTGAACGTCGCGTTATTGAGTTATAGAGATAAGAATTTACAAAATGCTAATTAGATTACGTCAACCCGGGACTTTGTCATTATTGCCACGTCAAATATTACTTGGAGGCGAAAACAAGTAGTTGTTTTATAATTAATGATTCCCGGGTTGACGTCATCTAATTAGCATTTTGTATCTCTATAACTCGACGTTCAAAACAAGAAATATTCCATTATTTAACTATTCAGTGTGAGTAGAGTTGATTTGATACCTAATTCAATAAAGGTAGCTTTGGAAGTTGGTCGGGGAATTGGCATTTGGCATACGGAACACAATGCAATGCTTTGCTTCAGTGACCGCCAAACAATAGCTTTCCAATGCCCAATTACCAATGACCAAAGCAACCTTTATTGAATTAGGTATATATGAAGTTGTTCACGCGTGTCTTTAAAAAAATCGACACACAAGGGAATGTGTGTTCGTTCTCCCTTCTTAGAATTCACTTTCTAATCTTCTTTTTAGATTTAAAGAAAGTTTTGTGTATGATTAAAAGTAATTATCAGTAAAACAGACAAATCCTTGTGACTGAACTTTAACTTCTTAAAAAAGCATGGCTTGCATAAAATATATGTTCCTGCAGAATTGGACTTGGTCACGCGTTCACCGCGGTCAAACGTCTGATGCGATTTTCGTTTTATTTAGTGGGATTTTATTTAATATTAAATGAAATATGGGCAAGGATGTATAAATAAAATTAGTTGATGTTACTACCTTTTAATTTTTCTCGAAATGATGAGCTTTTTTCTGTTGAAAACTGACAAAAACTCTTTGCGCCTGATCAAAATTATGTTGGCAAATGGCGCCGACAATTCAGCAGTTCACAGTTTTTAAACGCTTAGAACATTTTTAGTAAACTTTCAAAACGTTTAGTAAATTGACAGTGTATTGGCAATATATTGAACTTTAAACAGTGAAAATGACAACCCTAACTTTTAAGTACTTTGCTTAACTTTTGCAAATTTCTCTCGTTTGACGGTTAGGGTGTTAATAAGGTCACGCGTAACTTTGAACTATTTTCTTATGCAGCTCGTTTGCGCACCGGAAGAAAAAGAAGAGCTATACTAGCCACGGAATTGAACTTAAAGTTGTCGAGAACAACCTGCTTTAGCCTTACCCGCGGTAAACTTGCAAGCCTTCAAAAAGAGCACCGCACAATTCTGTCCTCGCTGATTTCGTAGATCTGATTTAACCCAACTGGCTTTTAACCACGAAATTTATACCGACAACCAGGAAAATGTTTTGATATTGGCGTCCACCCATTATTTTGTGTCTTTTCAAACGTTAAGACGCATTTGAATTAGACGATTAAATGTGGGTGAAACAAGGAACTACAAAACAGGATGTGGCACGCAAATTGTGGAGAGCTCACATAAATCTGTCTTTGACGATTGGCGACTAACGCAGGTGGTTTGTACTAATATCGCATCATTTCCTTGACGTCTTTTGTACAACTCAAGTTCTGCTTATCATCTGCTCCTTGAAGCGCCTTTAAAAGGCAATATCGTATGTTAACCCGTTAACTCCCAAGAGTGTAAAAAATATCATTTCGTAAAATATAAAAAAAACTAATGGTATCATGCAAAACAAGGCGTACTGCCGAAGAAGCTCGAAGAGGTTTTATTTGAATGGTCACACCATAAGATTTTGTCCACAGACTCAAAAGTTAGAACAAACGGTACATGCAAAAGTCCTGCTGAAGAGGTTTCATTTGAATGGTCACACCATAAGATTTTGTCCACAGACTCAAAAGTTAGAATTACATCACATGTCTCCGTAATTGATTCTGGGAATGAAAGGGTTACACATAATGTTGCTTAAAAATGTTGTTTTCGTGTTTTTGAACAATTCTGTTCAAGTTGAGTAGTTTTTCCGGGATTAACTGCATTGTTGACGTACAGAGCCAGCTTTCGTCGCGCTTAAAAACAAATGCAGTAAATGTTTTGATTCTACAGACCATGCTTGTTAGAGACAAATGAGGTATATGGATGAATCATTCATATACCTCATTCATGATTTTCATATACCTCATTCACGATTTTCATGATTCATTCATATACCTCATTTGTCATTCCATCACTTTCACGAGAACATATGAACTCGCAATGGGCCTTGCTTCCAATATGTGTGGCTTCATAGCTCAAATGGTTAGAGCATCGCACCGGTAAATTATGGGTTCAAATCCCGTTGCAATTAAAGCCCTGAATTTTTCTAACCTTGATAAATTTAATTGAATAGTTTTTCTTTATACAAATACAACGAACAATCGTTTACGTGTCGGAAACCATAAAGTTATAAAATGAAGTACTCCTCAGTCACGTAATGCTACAAATCGGGCTTTAAGATGGAAGAACGTGTCACTTGTTATTATAAATGAGCGGCACTTGCGTAAAAACGAAATACGTCAACTTGATTTTTACCTCCTTTAGCTAGAACCCTCAATATTGAGCGAAATTCAACAATCTCCAAGTTTTATCTCCATTTGAGCTGACTTGGTATCGCGAATTAGCTGATGATATCAAACTGAGGTCTTTTTTTGTTAAAATTTTTGTAAGGTTAATTTTGTTTTCTGTAATATCTGTATCAAAAAGCCCCCTACGAACATAGGTTTTTCGCCCTATGTACCGGCGTGCGAAAACTAAAACCTCTGCCGATGTTCGTTCGATTCCTGATCCACCGCCGTCCACGGTGGACGAATAAATTAAAAATAACTGGGAGTTCTAACCGGCTTCGACCGGTTTTAAACTTACGCACGCCAGAAGAAACATAAACGCTGGTCGTTTGTGGGTCTGCTGACACAGACAAAAAAAATCTTATAACGACTCAAAACGGTCGGATCCACCAGTTATCTGACTTCCCATAGCCCAGATACATCCGAGGCCTTTCCACTTACAACGGCTCAAACGAGATTTTCCGCGCTGTAGTTGAATAGAATTTGCACGCACAAGCTTACGTAAGCTCTAACTTGACAGCTAAGTATACAAACCGCTTTCTTGTATCATATTAACCTGAGATTTTCACTAAACTGCGGATACTTCTCAGTAAAATTATGTGTTGGTTTTGCCTTAAGCTGGCATGCGGTTTCTCTTATTAAGACGCGAGAAATTGTATCGAAAAAACTTTGCAAATCTGACGCGTGTGCGCAGCTTAAACGCGCGCTTTTGGCCTTGGCAATGATTATCCCAGATCGCGTCTTCTGGCCGGAACAAGACTGGTAGGCGCGACAAATCCCGCTAAGTCACACGATAGAAAACCGAGCGGATGTCACATCGGCAGAGGTTACTTTTCCCACGCCGGTACATAGGACGAAAAAATAACCTTTGCTCGCATTGTAACACGTAAAGGAAAGCGAACGGCGGATTGCGAGCTAAAAAGTAGCTGTTCTCTTTGACGTCACTTGCTTTTCAACATTCTTATGGGTCAATCGAACAAATCGCTTTCCATATCAGGGATATTTTTAGCGGGAAAACGAGTAAAGTTTGTTTTGATCCTTTCAACCTACTGACGGATGAAACGAATCGCGAACACACATGGAGTAATAAGCCGATTTTCGAGGTCATCATACGAAAATCGCTCTATAAATCATGAAATATCATTGAGTTTAAACGCACCCGTATTGTTTAGATCACAACAGGAACTAACAGCTAACATTTTGACAAGCGTTTGTCTTCAAAACGGAATTGGTGAGCCTCCAATATTCATTGTATTGCCGACAAGGGTGATTCATATTCTGTCTGTAACAAAAGTTTAAAAATAATCTGAGTTGTAGAAGATTTTCGTGCAATCGTCCTTCCAATATGTGTTGGCATCGCAGTTTTTCCGCTTTCTGCTAACCTGTGTTCCGCAGGGAACGAAAAGATGAGGTAAATCGGTTAACCCGTAATTAGTGATAAAAACGCTAACTAAAGAATAAAATAGCCGCAAGCAATATTGTATCATAGTCTGTCGAATTTCCAAAAGAAAACACGTCAAGATAAATAAATGCACTGCAGTTGAACGATTTATGCGAATTCCGCTCATATTGTAAATGTACAGTGTTTGTAAATACCCTTCTTGAAAGTTAAGAATACTTGAAAGGATGACACTAATTGAAATTATTTACTCAATAGACCCACTTGTGTAAATTTGACTAAAAAGTCATGCTCATGTAACATTTTCCAGCAATTCGTCTTCGGTATTTTTAAACTAACAGCTACTGAGGCTTTTTCGAGTTACGAGTGCTGATTCTGGGTATTTTTCTATGCGTTTATCTCCAAAACGAACTTGGGGGGCCTCCAATATTTTTGTATTGCTGACAAGGGTGATTCATAATCTGTCTGTGACAAAAGTTTAAAAATAATCTTAGTTGTAGAAAATTTTCGCGCGAACGTCCCTAAGCGATCAATATAGATTGGCCTCTCAGTTTTTCCGCTTTCCGCTGACCAAAGTTCCGCAGGGTACAAAAGATGAGGTAAGTCGGTTATGTTATTGCGTAATATAAACGCAAACTAAAGAACAAAATGTATAAACCGCATACAATATTATACCTGGTCTGTTGAATGTACAAAAGAAAACACAAGATAATGCTCTGTGATGTACTACAGAAGCCGTCAGGACAAAGTAGAAACACAGCTAAAGCCGCACTCATTCTTGTCTATCAGTTCCAATATTGAATCGCGTAATCAGTCATTCTACCATAGAACTGTTAGCTATTGGAATAGAATTCCACAACGCGTCTTTCAATGCTCATGTAAACCAGCCCGACCGCCAACTGAGCTAATTATACATTTAATTTTGAACTATTTTCGTAACTCTTCCTGCTCTGTAAATTTGCAATATAGTAATATTCTTTTTTCTTTTTCTTTTTGTAATATTTATTCTGTGGCAAATGTAAAATAAATAAATAATAATAAAAAAATCCTCAATTGAGGGGTTTCTGTATTGGAAAATAATAGTTTTTGAGCCATTTATGCGCTACCTTGAGTCCGTGGATTTTCCGGTTTCGAAGGAACATCAAATAACGCAATCAAAAGGATAAAGTCAGACGCGTTATTGAAGCAGCTAACATACTAACATAAGCGTTCTGCCTGGTGTCCGGAAGCTTTTTCTGGTTGAATATTACAATTGAAAGCGTAGAATTCTAACCCTTCAGCAGAAATGTAATGCTTGCATGCTCATTCACCTCAACGCATTATTGCTTTGCATTATGTATTTATACATTCATAAAGCCATGTGCAGCTTCATTCTGGTGAATTGCAGCCCAAGACACGTATTTGTACTCTTAGAGCACTAATAGAATAATTTTAAACAAAACTGAACCCTTATTTTTGGGTTTTCACTGATGCAAATTTATCTTTTGGCTTTTTAAACTAACACTGAAAATGGTGACATAGCCCCTTGATTGACATCTCAGCGGTTTATCCCAATAAATAACTGCAAGCAATATTATACCAAGTAGAAGTTTTTCCTGTTTCGTGAACAAGCCGTTGTGAATATTACAATTGAAAGCATAGAATTCTAACCCTTCAGCAGAAATGAAATGCTTGCTCAACACGCATGCTTAGCATTGTGTATTAACATGATAAGTAAAATTACTGAAATTACATACCATTAAGTCATGAGCTTCATACGTTTGATCGTCCTAAGATCAAACATCGGGCATGCATACACTGCATATCTTAACGAAGATCAGGGAGGATATTGTGTAAGGTGTGCCTTGTAGCTCGGCGTGTTCCCGTTAAAGTAAGCCAAATTAAGAACCCTATACTGCTCCACAAAAATGCACGAGTATTATAAATTAAAAGCTAGAGATTTAAATTTAAAGATTTAAACAGACTAGAAGCAGAAACCAAAAAAAATTGCCCTACAGCACTTTAAGTGGAACCTCTTGTAAACGACCACGCGCCTTAATAATAATAATTTATTACTTAATATAGCGCATTCTTCAGAATGTGCCCAAATGCGCTTTACATGATATATATTTACAATCTAAAATAGACAAACTATAAAAAACACTAACTACGCACGTAAGAATATAAATATTAAACCCTAACTATGTAATAACAGAAACCCATAAGTGGGTTTAAACGTGTAACGTGCATTCACAGCTTCCGAATAGTCATTTTTTGCTTAGTACCATATTTGGAAACCCCTTGGTCCCTCGAGATTGGCGGAAGCAAGTTGTTCTAGTGAATTAATTGGTTAATATTTTTATCTTGATTTTCCAAATATGGCCGTAATAACTTCTAAGCAAATTGAATAATCGGAAGCTTGTTTTGAAGCGTACAAGAGACAGTTGCACGTTTCAACCCACTTATGGGTTTCTGGTAATAATATATCTAATACGTTAAAATTAATAATAAGCAAATCTCGGAAAAAGCGCGTCTTGAGTTATTGTCCAATTTGTTCTGGGGGCACAAACAGAGAAAGCTCTAAACTCAAACGACTTGAGGCGATATGGTGGTTGACAAAGAAGCAACTTGCCTTGTCTAAGAGCTCTCTTTGGAGCATAAGGAACTGTGTGTAAGGTCCTTAAGCGGAACGATGTGGATTGGCTTAATGTAAAGTAGCTTACGGAAAATTCTTAAGTATTTAAAGATGTGGATATAAAACAGTATAACTTAAATTAATAGTAGCTGGCACTAAAACTGCCCTCGCTGTTTATATATAACCTGACAGCTATAATGAGTACGTGATGTCATAAATGTAATTTCCATAAATTTATTGTTACTTTATGGAAAAGAGAAAAAGAGAACGATTTTAACATGAAATGACGATGAGGTCCAGTGGTTTAAGTTTCCAATGAATTTTTTTACCCGGATATTGACCAAAGATGACTAACACGGCTACATTTTGTTGGTCGCGCGCATATTTCCGACAAAACAAAACGATTGACGTGTCAGAAATTGCTTTTCAGCTCGCCATCGCATGTTCTGGTATATACTTCATGCTAACACACCATATAGGGATCCTATCATATAGGGATCCTAAAAACTCATTTTAAAATGGTTAGCTTTTATTTACTGTTATGGGTAGTGATATCCATAACAGTAAATAAAAGCTAACCATTTTAAAATGAGTTTTTAGCCCTAAATAAGTGCCGGATTCTTTGATGTGCATAAATTAAAACCCACCATGAAGTATATCCCCATGTTCTCGGTGTAAAAAGGCATCTTATGTCGCAGGCTGTAGAACGAGCTATGTTCTGGTATTCCTACTGTATATTTTAACCGTAACTACTTTACTTCACTTTACTTTACATACGCGCGGACTACAAGGACGCTTCCAAGAATCCCTGCGGGGGCAAATAGTACTAGTAGAAGTGCTTTCAAAGTATATTTTGGTTTAAGAGTATAAGAGTATGCTAGGTTTGCTTTTTCCGCTTTCTTCTAAACTGCCTGGTGGACAATTCTTCCGCCTAATTTCTACAATGTACTCAAAACCCTTTGTTGTATCAAGTCAGGAAATATGGGGTCTGCATACTTCAAATATAACAGAGGGGTACGTCAGGGATGTATTTTGTCTCCACTGTTGTTCAATCTTTACTTAAACGATCTCCCTTTGATATTGCAAAACACCGATGGACTAGACCCAATTACTCTCCCTAACGGCTCTTTGCTAAATTCTTTATTTTATGCTGATGACTTAGTACTGATTTCTACCAGTGCCAGCGGTCTCCAAAAATGTATTGACTCTATGCAACAATTCTGTAAAGATTGGATGATGTCAGTAAATACAAAAAAAACCCAAAGTTGTCATTTTTCAAAAGAAAACTAGAAAGTCGACTTTACATAATTATTCATTTGTCTTAAATGATTCACAGATTGATATAGTACAAGATTATACATATCTGGGCTCCACTATTTCTAGCAATGGCAGTTTTTCAAACTCTAAGTTGAAATCTGTTCATAAAACAAGACGTTCAATCTTTGCGACAAAACGTTTTTTGGATTTTTCTAAGCTGCCTATCAGAATTTGTAATAGGCTATTTGACGCGCTTTTTTCACCTATATTACTATATAACTCTGAAATATGGGGAGCTTACGGCTCACTTAATTTTGAAAAATGGGAAAAAGACCCAGTTGAGAGGCTCCATTCACAATTCTTTAAATTCAATCTTGGTCTCAATAAACGAGCGCCTAATGTAGCTGCTCGGAACGAAGTTGGGAGAATTTCTTTGAAATCACTAATTTACCGAAATATGCTTCGATTCTGGATGCATCTTCAAGACCTTCCCATGGAAAGTATTGCAAAACAGTGCCTATCCATATCAAATACCCTTGCATTACATGACAATCCGAGTTTTATGACCTCAATAAACAAAATTTTAGAAACTTTTCAAGGTACATCAAATACAAATTCTCTTTTCGTGGAGAATAGTCAGAAATCCATGAAATATTTCTTAAATAGAATTATTAAGAAAATAGAATCAGAATCTAAGGTACATCAGATGAAGCTTGTTCAACTAAACATCAAGCTTAATTTTTATTCTAAATTCACAAATGACACAGGAAGTTCTAGTAACTGTTATGACGTAATAAAAAATAATATTATGAAACACAGACGAACACTGGCTAAGTTTCGAACAGGAAATCATTGCCTACGTATAGAAACGGATAGACATGCAAAACCATAAATTCCAAGAGATTTGAGGCAATGCGAATGCTGCATATCAAATGACGTTGAAGACGAAATTCATTTCTTTTTCGACTGTGTTTCATATTCTGACCTAAGAAATTCACTATTCAATGAAATTAGCAAACATTGTAAAAGTTTTTTGAATCTACAAAATACAGATAGAATTAATTTCTTTTTTAATAATGTTGACCCCTTCATATGTAAACAGTTGGGCCAGTTTATATATGAAGCTTCAGAGAGACGAAACACTCTGTTAGCAAGGACTGCAATCACGACTGTATTTTAATTTAGTTTAGTTTAATCTGTTAGTGTAATAGGCAATACCATGTATGTATATGGGAATGCTAATAAACTTTGACTTCCATTGAGTGCCTGTGCCGGACTTCAATAAAATGAGGTAAATCGGTTATTTATTATATAAACTCTTAGTGAAATACATGGACTTCTCCCACCGCGAAAAATCACATCTCGACACATGTGAAGATATCAATGTTATTTTCACCGAGTGACGTAAAACAAAGAATATAAGAGATACTGAAACAATAGAGTGCAAAAGACAACAAAGGTAGAAAACAAAGAAAAAAGTCACAGGATTTTACACCGAGGTAAACCCGGATCAGCGGACGGTTAGAGAAACACAAGATCCAATGAACATTAAATTACCTAACAACAGTTAATGTTTCAGTGACTTTATTCCAGTTAATTTTTTAGTTTAAGACACTGATTACAACGTAGAAGGCAACCATTGTCTTATGGCAAGGGAGTTTGCTAATGGAGCCACCCCGATTTAGATATAATGCGTTGCTAACTACAACTTGTGAACAAAAGAAACCTAGTCGTTTTTTTCTTCCGATCGTCTTGTTTCAAGTTTAAATCACAGCAGTGAAAGTTTAAAAGTTTTAAAATACTACGAAGTTAAAGTTTAAAAATCCCTAGCAGCGGATCCCGAGCGTTAAAGGTGCTATACAATCTAAATTGTGCAGAATTTTACAAAATCACAATACATGTTTGGTCGGTAATATATGGTCTAATCTAGGATTATCTACGATTAATTCGTGTCTTAACAAGGGTATGGCAGTCGAGCTTACATCTGCCTTCTGTCTTCGCTAATTCGTCATTTAAGACTCAGCATTTGCTTCATTGCGATCATCGTTAGCATCATGAACAACCCTGCAGCAGAAATAATAGAAAAAAGGTTAGCTAATATGTCTTATTTTCACTAACAATTTGAAAAGCCACAACTAGAAGTTGCATTTGCATCAAAGGCAATACGTGTACTTTAAAACTATTAATAAAAGGCTCTTATGAGCCAACTCGTGAATGTGAATGTATGAAACTCAATAAACTCTCAAAATAAAAGATTCTGAACACTTCTGACCGCTCCCCTCTTCAATACATTTTGTTCCACCAAACCCCCACCCCCTACGTCCTACTCCCCACGCTCCCCCTCCCTCCAATGCCGTCCCCATGGGCGCGGGCTCAATGTTAACAGCCGATTGAGCGAGCGATCGAATAAAAGTTTTACCCAAATACTGCAACTCGTTTAACGCTTGGCATATTCACGAGTTAAAAGTGTGTTTGCTGATTGTTTCGAGTGTCCGTGATCAAAACGTTGCGTTTTGACTTGAAAAAGATGGCCCTGAACATTAATCTGGCTTTTTGCTTTTCCTTTTTAGTATTCACTTAAACCTTCCTTTTGAGTATTTACTTAAAATCTTCCTCTTGTTGTTTTAGGAACATTTTATGTACGAGCGAAGATACTAAGTCATAATATTATTTTAGTGATTACTCCTGCCAGTTTTTTTTCGTCCTATTTCAAAAATGTTCTGTAACTTTTCACTGAAATTGAATATGGGAAAACGCAGACACGTTCTATTTTAGCGCTTCGGGTCCGGAAACCCGAGAAGAAATTAAGGTAGCAAAAGATAATAATCGCTTTGAGTATAACTTTCAAATATTGATCATGATTCAGACGCTCGCATTAATTTTAGACTACGAGCAATCTCTCTTTCCCAGCTTAGTCCGTCGAGCGAGAAACGAAAAAACATTAGCGAACGGATAATGGCCGCGCGAAACTGGGGGCGAGGCAGGCGCGCGCTCGCCCCCAGTTTCGCGCGGCCATTATCCGTTCGCTAATGTTTTTTCGTTTCTCGCTCGACGGACTAAGCTGGGAAAGAGAGATTGCTCGTAGTCTATAAAAATTTGGACTATTCATTCTATTATAAAATGAAAGGTATATTTAGATAGCCAGCTCTATGAGCTTTAATTTGATGTAGGAGTTAAGGTATCTTGTCACGCCATGCTGATTTTGAGGTTTTTAGGTAAAAACTGCCCCAAATTAAAACAAGGTAACTTTGTCGTACACAAACTGCTTATAGAACACTAAGAGGAAGATATTAAGTAAATTTTCGAAGAGAAGATAGACCATAATTAGAGTTTTAACGAGTTTAACAAGACAGAAGCGATGAACTTGGAAAAATTAGTCATTCATTTTCATTCTTACCATCTGCAGCCCAAGACACTTATTTTTACTCTTAGCCGAGCACTAGTAGAATAATTTGAAACAAAACTGGGCCCTTATCATGTTTCGGTTTTCACTGATATAAAGATGTATTTTGGCTTTTTAAAGCATCACTAAAAATGGTGAAATAGCCCCTTTAAGAGTAATCTTGAAACGCTAGAGCTGTTACACTGGAGATACCCCCCGAAGGTATACTGTAACCTTAATATCAAGATTGTAAATGTCAGCTCTTTGAATTTGGTGGTACGTACCTAGATACAACTACAGGCCTGAGGGTGATGATGCTGCTATTCGTTAAACTGTTTCCTTGATATTGTATTGTTATTTTAAGGAGAAATTAAGTCTAATGAAGAATGATCCTCGCAGTTGTGAACGCAATTTAAGCAATTGCGAAAAGAAGCCTGAAAAAAATTCAGGACTTCAACGGGGTTCGAACCCGTGACCTCGCGATATCGGTGCGATGCTCTACCAACTGAGCTATGAAGCCACTGACGTTAGGAGCAGGTCAATTGTAGGTTCATATGTTCCCGTGAAAAGAGTGAGTGTGAAATTAAATGATATATATGAAATAAATCATATATGAACTGCGGAAATAAAATCAAATGAAGAAAAATCCTCGCAGTTGTGAACGCAATTTAAGCAATTGCGAAAAGAAGCCTGAAAAAAATTCAGGACTTCAACGGGGTTCGAACCCGTGACCTCGCGATACCGGTGCGATGCTCTATCAACTGAGCTATGAAGCCACTGACGGTGGGAGCAGGTCAATTGTAGGTTCATATGTTCCCGTGAAAGGAGTGAGTGTGAAATGATATATATGAAATAAATCATATATGAACTGCGGAAATGAAATCAAATGAAGAATGATCCTCGCAGTTGTGAACGTAAAGAGAGGATCTGATCTTGGTGTTATAACTCTAAAGCGTTAAACTTTAAAGCAAGACCACTCACTTACCCGGGGTTTTCGTTCTTGTTACACTGGAAGCCTGGTTTCCATGGCTCAAGTTCAACTTGTGGTAGGTCGTTGCAAGACACCCTTATGTCAGATTGCTGCAACACCCTCCTGGTAATTGTAGGAATGTTGTCGCCATTGTCGCAGATTATCTTGGCCAAGGACGTCTTTCTGAGTTGTTCTAGCTGGCAAGGCGTGAATGCTGTCTGGTCAGTGTGTAACTGAGCGTCGGGAGCGTTTTCATGCCAAAAGCGATCTCCAACTCTGAGACGCTTGAACTGCTCGGCTATCACGCATTGAAAGGTTGGTCCAAGGACGCCTCCATGGGGATCGGCAGGCTCCAGCATTCCTGAGAAGGGAACAGCAAATGAAGGTTAAGTTACAAATTCAAATAAATAAATAAATAAATAAATAAATATAAAAGAATGGGAGGGAGGGACCTACTCCAAAACCTCTTGAGTTCAATAATAATAGTAATAACAATATTAACAATAAAGCAGTTTTCAATTGAGTGTCGAAAGCAATTACACAATTGCTTTGGTGTTGCATTGCTACGCTTTGTGATTGGCTAAAAAATCTCGCGCCACTTTTTCGACCAATCAGAAGTAAAACGAAAACCAATCGTGACTTGCTCGCACGCGTTTTCCCGCACCTGGCGCCGCCGACATGTAATTGCTTCGAGCTCTGATTGGCTCATTGGATTGTTTACGACTGCTGTGATTGGTCAGAGTAATTACTTTGGTTTTGGTTTTACGACACTCAATTGAAAACTGCTCTTAAAGTCTTTATTGAACAATCACTTATCAAACAGACGTGCGAGTTTACATAAAATCCTAAAAAAACATGAGCACTAAATATAATAAAATTAATTGACTAACTCTTTATAAAACTAAAAAGACATCCATTAACAAAAGAACGTTTAAAGCGTTCAATGCGGACACGAGCTGGGTAGGATGTAGTTATGGCCGCGTTCACTGGCTCTCGTACACCGTGACTTCTGTACAGAGATGAGATCATGAAGGCAAATAATAAGTGGGGTTAGTGGTGATCTTTTCCCATAACCTTTTCCATGCTGTCATCGCCACCGAATTTTTGAGCTATACATTTAGAAGTAAAAAGTGCTACATGTATGTATAATTACTCAAGACTCACCTCCAGTAAACAAGTCAATATCCTGTACGTTATCGTAAACTTTTTTCAGATTTGCCACGTCCGTTGGATCAAAGCCAGCAACTTGTTCCAAGTCATCGAATGAAGCTACCCTTTTCAATCCACATAACGCTAAGTTGCGATACGTGGTGTATCCCGGTTGACCACGTTCGCGTCCTCTTTTGATGTTGATGGCGATTAAGTCAGACAGATCACCTTCGCCTCGGAACAAGTTTTCTTGTACAGAGGACGAAAAACGCCTAAATAATAATAATAAAAAACAATAACATCAATTGATTCGATTTTTTTATCGTACATATAAAGAAGTCTGTTACACTCTCTCTACACTCTCATTTTCCGTATCCACGCCGATTCACTCTTTGAAAGCTTATAGTGTCTACTAGATAGATACACTTCGGTAAGCAGACAGTAATAAAAACCCCGCTTTCTTGCTTTCTTTTGTCACACATTCGTAGCGGATTTAGGATACCTTATACAGTGACAAATTATAGAAAACACTAATCTCCCCTGCCTTGAGTTCGCCTAGCGGGCGTATCTTTCCATCTCCTCATGTACCAATCTCTCTGATCCCCAAAGCCCGCGCGTTCTAGGTTAGCGGACCAAACGGAACGCGGCCTCAAGGACGAGTTTGCTCGTGCGCATTTTTTACTTATTTGCTCGCTCCTCTATGTCTTAGTATCTATTCAGCTTACAGCTTACGACTCCGTTAAGTGCCAAATGTTGCATAGGGCGCGTATAATTAACCGCCATGTTGTTCTGCCTTCCGTCTATCGTACCACCTTAACCTATGAACGCCATCCAAAAGATCTTCTCTCCATAGGTTTGCTACTGTTTCTAGTACGCTTATTTTGGCGGAGGAGTGCTAGATACGCTTTACTGCTTTTTAAGTCGGTGGAACGCGGGAAGGGAAAAAAAGGGGTACCTGATCGCAGTTTTAGGCATTTTAGAAAGTTCTTATTTACTCACCCGTCAGCCTTCCCTGCTGGGTCTTTAATCAAGCCCCTCATTATGGAATCTATTCCTCCCTTAGACGAGTCGTATAAGTACTGTGGCTCGCCAAAGTCCAATACTGGGATTGGCAGGAATTCTGATTTGTTTTGGCAATTACAATGGTCGCATTTGTGTTCGAAGCCGTCTTGACTGAAGCGTTTGAACCATTCCTGAATCAAGCTGTGTCCCATTCGGTAGGCAGCTGCAGAAAAGCCAGTGGTCATTTGAGCATTAACTGCAGCGTTGTAGCCGTTAAAAAACGTCTTACCCCTAAGCAGCTTAAGATTAAAGTCGTTGATCTACATAGTGACGAAAAGAAAACAAAAAAAAAATGTAAATATAGTATCAAATTGAAAAATTCAAAACGCAAACATTTTTTTCTTGTTCTTGTTTGATTCCATATTTTTCTCGACTGTTCAAACAAAGGTACAATTTATTATTGTACACCAGTCTGGATGGCCGATGGGATATTAGCTGCCACTAATTAGAAGGAAACAATGGTTTTGTAGAAACCTACCCTCTTCCTACTCAAAAGTAACGGCAGGAACTCGTTGTATGTTATCACTTGCAGCTGCGCTCCGATGATTTTTCTGGCTTCCTGGTAAATCCTTTCGCCATCCCACTCGGTCTTTTGACCAAAATATGTAGCGATTCTGTTGTGGTGCCGCACGAAGAGAGTGTGGATCGAATTGAGACCTGTTGGTTAAAAAAAAATTGGACTTTCCGTGATGAGAAGAGCCAACTCGTGAAAATGAAACGTTCGCACCCTCCCCTCCCCTCTCCTAGACTTTTTGCTTCACCGACCTCCCACCCTGAATGCCGTTTTTCCACCACTTAAGGGGGGAGAAACTTAACTACAAGGTGGTTGCTATGGAAGAGTTCCAAACGTCATATAATGAGTTTCTTTACTTCCTCGGCTATGATGTTTGGTCACGTTCATTCTGTTAATGGTACCATTAAATTTCATAAGTCACAGCCATATTTGGTAAGTCACGTGACCAGAACATAAAAACCCTTAAAACTCAAACATCTTACATTTTTTTCCAATAAAACCAATGTCAACGGCTTAAGAACATCCTAATAAAAAATCTGTAGCATGGATTTGTTAAAATTCACGTAATTGAAAAAGCTATGACGTCATAAAGGTGTATTTTGATACATTTTCTTTAATAACTTTCCTGTTTTTTCGCCTAACGGTAATTCCATGCTACAGATTTTTAAAAAAGTTGAATTGCTTATGATTCGGCAAAAAAATCAGATTTTTATCTCGTTTCCTTTGAGTTTTTACGCTTTTTCATTCTTACGCGCGGTTGGGGACTGGCACTAGTTACGCATGTGCAATGTCGATTTAGTGATGTCTTGTGTTCAGTTTCATAGTTCCCACCACATTAGCAGTTTATGACACGTGAGAAATGCTAACCATGAAATAATGTCCCTAGCAACGACTCCAAAACTGTAGTTAAGTTTCTCCCCCCTTAACATGGCTTTAATGGAAATATCTCCTTCACGTTTCAAGCAATCCAAAAGACTTCCTGCTTAAAACATGATTTTATGTTATGGGGTGTTAATTTTTGGGTGATCTTTGGGTATGTTTAGGAGGAAATTCACATTTACCGCCGCCTTAATCAGAATTATAATAGTAGTCTTATGGGTCCCTTTCGACCATTTTTGACAGCTACCCATCAAACCTAATTCTATTGTTCTTATTCTATTGTTCTATTGTTCTTAAGCTCCGCCCCCTTTGTTCTTGGGACAGGTCTATTGTCCTAACCCTAGGTCTATTGTTTCTAACCCTAGCTCTATTGTTCTTTTGACGGATCTATTGTTCTCTAACCCTAAGTCATTATCATATTAACCCTAATTCAAAATGGCGTCCACCTAACCCTAGGTATTAGCATATTAACCCCAACTTTAAAATATTCAAAATGGTGCCAACCCTAATTCAAAATGGTGGATTTAATTCAAAATGGCGAAACTGATTGAAATATTCAAAATGGTGAATTTATTCAAAGGAAGGAAAAAGTGGGTTTAATGAGTACGGAAATGGATACATTTTTGGAGCAAAACATGGAAACGAGGCAAAGTGCAGCTGAGCAAAAAAAAACAAAATTAAGAAGTCAAAACTGCCGTTCCACTTGATCGCGTGTATAAATTATATTCCAGGCATTAAGGACATGTAAATAGGTTGCATGGAAACATGGCATGGAATGTGTCCAGGCTTGTTTATGCTGTTCCGTTGTTCGAGACCGACCCCTTGGAGTAGCTCATTGTAACTCAGAGCAACTCAGAGCATTTGGAGTGAGTGAGAAACTCGTAGCACTTGAGTGAGCAACTTAGAGCAATTGAGTGCGCAACTCTGAGCAGTTGAGTGCCTGGCCAATGTAGAGCAACTCAGAGTAACACAGAGTAACACAGAGCAACTCAGAGTAACACAGTGCAACTCAGAGTAACTCAGAGCAACTCAGAGTAAAACAGAGCAACTCAGAGTAACTCAGAGCAACTCAAAGCAACTCAGAGTAACACAGAGCAGCTCAGAGTAACACAGAGCAACTCAGAGTAACACAGAGCAACTTAGCGTAACACAGAGCAACTTAGAGTAACTCAGAGTAACTCAGAGCAACTCAGAGTAACTCAGAGCAACTCAGAGCAACTCAGAGTAACACAGAGCAACTCAGAGTAACACAGAGTAACTCAGCGTAACACAGAGCAACTCAGAGTAACACAGAGCAACTCAGAGCAACTCAGAGTAACACAGAGCAACTCAGAATAACTCAGAGTAACTCAGAGCAACTCAGAGTAACTCAGAGCAACTCAGAGCAACTCAGAGTAACACAGAGCAACTCAGAGTAACACAGAGCAACTCAGAGTAACTCAGAGCAACTCAGAGTAACTCAGAGCAACTCAGAGCAACTCAGAGTAACACAGAGCAACTCAGAGTAACACAGAGCAACTCAGCGTAACACAGAGCAACTCAGAGTAATACAGAGCAACTCAGAGCAACACAGAGCAACTCAGAGTAACACAGAGCAACTCAGAGCAACTCAGAGTAACTCAGAGCAACTATGTTATAGGGTCGATAACAGATGCTCCTTGTCGATCAGTGTCTAATCAGTTTGACGTAAGACCAATCACAACAGAGGTCAAAAACTACAATACTTAATATTTCAAGAATGACATTTATTATTGATAATTGCAAAATAATACATTACAGAAAATCCACTCACATTCTAATTCATTTTCCAAGGAATTGATCACGTTGTATAAAAACTATCGTAATATTTTCTCTTTCTTGCTGTGTAAGTCAAGTCTTCATCTTCATTCGACTTTTCTTTAGGCAGCTCTTCTTGGTCAAACAGTCTGTTCAATAAATATTTTCGTGTATTGACTGCTGCTTCAGCGGCCTCCGCATAATCCATGTCATCATCTTGCATAAAGCTATGTAATGTTTTTAGGACCTTTTTAGGCAGTGGGTCAGTTCTAAGATCTTCCCAGGCTGAGCTTAGATCATTAACAAAACCAGCAGGTGAAAGAAAACACGATGCAGGGTTTGCCACAAGACGTTGCGGAGGTTCAAGCATCCAATCTTTTACTCCCTGTTTGCAGAAAGAGGCCACGAAGGTTGTATCTGCACTATCTAATGTGGTATCGTGATCTTAGAACTGACCCACTGCCTAAAAAGGTCCTAAAAACATTACATAGCTTTATGCAAGATGATGACATGGATTATGCGGAGGCCGCTGAAGCAGCAGTCAATACACGAAAATATTTATTGAACAGACTGTTTGACCAAGAAGACCTGCCTAAATAAAAGTCGAATGAAGATGAAGACTTGACTTACACAGCAAGAAAGAGAAAATATTACGATAGTTTTTATACAACGTGATCAATTCCTTGGAAAATGAATTAGAATGTGAGTGGATTTTCTGTAATGTATTATTTTGCAATTATCAATAATAAATGTCATTCTTGAAATATTAAGTATTGTAGTTTTTGACCTCTGTTGTGATTGGTCTTACGTCAAACTGATTAGACACTGATCGACAAGGAGCATCTGTTATCGACCCTATAACATAGTTGCTCTGAGTTACTCTGAGTTGCTCTGAGTTGCTCTGTGTTACTCTGAGTTGCTCTGTGTTGCTCTGAGTTGCTCTGTATTACTCTGAGTTGCTCTGTGTTACGCTGAGTTGCTCTGTGTTACTCTGAGTTGCTCTGTGTTACTCTGAGTTGCTCTGAGTTGCTCTGAGTTACTCTGAGTTGCTCTGAGTTACTCTGAGTTGCTCTGTGTTACTCTGAGTTGCTCTGTGTTACTCTGAGTTGCTCTGAGTTGCTCTGAGTTACTCTGAGTTGCTCTGAGTTACTCTGAGTTATTCTGAGTTGCTCTGTGTTACTCTGAGTTGCTCTGTGTTACGCTGAGTTGCTCTGTGTTACTCTGAGTTGCTCTGTGTTACTCTGAGTTGCTCTGAGTTGCTCTGAGTTACTCTGAGTTGCTCTGAGTTACTCTGAGTTGCTCTGAGTTGCTCTGTTTTACTCTGAGTTGCTCTGAGTTACTCTGAGTTGCTCTGTGTTACTCTGAGTTGCTCTGTGTTACTCTGTGTTACTCTGAGTTGCTCTACATTGGCCAGGCACTCAACTGCTCCGAGTTGCTCTGAGTTACTCTGAGTTGCTCAGAGTTGCGCACTCAATTGCTCTAAGTTGCTCACTCAAGTGCTACGAGTTTTTCACTCACTCCAAATGCTTTGAGTTGCTCTGAGTTACAATGAGCTACTCCAAGGGGTCGGTCTCGAACAACGGAACAGCATAAACAAGCCTGGACACATTCCATGCCATGTTTCCATGCAACCTATTTACATGTCCTTAATGCCTGGAATATAATTTATACACGCGATCAAGTGGAACGGCAGTTTTGACTTCTTAATTTTGTTTCTTTTGCTCAGCTGCACTTTGCTTCGTTTCCATGTTTTGCTCCGAAAATGTATCCATTTCCGTACTCATTAAACCCACTTTTTCCTTCCTTTGAATAAATTCACCATTTTGAATATTTCAATCAGTTTCGCCATTTTGAATTAAATCCACCATTTTGAATTAGGGTTGGCACCATTTTGAATATTTTAAAGTTGGGGTTAATATGCTAATACCTAGGGTTAGGTGGACGCCATTTTGAATTAGGGTTAATATGATAATGACTTAGGGTTAGAGAACAATAGATCCGTCAAAAGAACAATAGATCTGTCAAAGAACAATAGAGCTAGGGTTAGAAACAATAGACCTAGGGTTAGGACAATAGACCTGTCCCAAGAACAAAGGGGGCGGAGCTTAAGAACAATAGAACAATAGAATAAGAACAATAGAATTAGGTTTGATGGGTAGCTGTCAAAAATGGTCGAAAGGGACCCATAAGACTACTTATAATTGCCTTTTTCCGGGCCTGGGATTTATGCGCAGAGACGTGTATGTTGCTGTTAATGTTATATATCGTGGGTTATGCTATGGGTTAGCGATAATTTTACATTTACATTTATTTATTTCTCCAAACCTTAGCAGATGATAATACAGAATTGAATATAAGGTGAAAAAAAAGTAAGTAAAAAGTATAAAATTTTCAAGGAAAGAAAACGTACAGTACAAAATTACATCACTTAAATTAAGTCACATTGTATATAGGAAGGAGAGGAGAGGGGCACGTCTAGATATTAAACTAATATTGTGCCCCTTAAGTTAATAGTTAATTAAATTAGCGATAATGAATCGTCTTAATTTGGTTTATTAACTACAGTCTTTCTTTATATACACCTAATTGAAAAAACGTTGTCGGGAATAAAAACATAAACCATAAAAGATGCAACATAATGGGATTCTGGAAACAAGGCAAACAAGGCTTGTTAACATTTCATTATTTCATTTATTGGCATTTAAAATTGACTCTTTCCTAAAACACGATTTGGGGCATACTGAAGTTTTTTTCGTTCCTAGAAAACAATTCGGTCGTATCTATCATGGGTTTATATTTTTTACCTGACAACGTTTTTTTAATCAGGTTGAAGCTGAGCCAGGACTACAATTTTGAAGAACGTTTTGAGCAAGAAAACGTTCTTCACATGTCCCTTTAGTTAAATGGTATAATACAATCCGCGTTATCAAAGAGAAAAAGTACTTGCAATTTAGGCTGAGCTTTTAAAATTTGCCAATTGCTATAGTTTTTACATGTTGCTATTGTTAAATGGAAGAAGGGTAATAGGAAGTTCTTGTTGAGTATCAATTGACTAAAATAGTCGCCGCTTTTTCTCACGTACGTATCCTATGGCAAACCACGATCACTTTCACTCTCGGTTTTTGTTGCAACCAAAAAATGGTTTGTCGTTTTCGCATGTACAAAAGTCTATTTATCCTTTCTGTAAGTTGTTCGTATCTCTATTTTTTCTAATAGTTTTTTCAACAAAATGGCGGTTAATTCTCACCTTGGTTTTCATTGTTTCTTTCGTCTCCTGACACAAAACACGGTCTGTTTGGATCTTTTGATGGACAGAAGCCCTCGGTTTGTGGAGGCAACAGATTCTTCAGATTCTCAAAGGGGCAGCCATGTGGATGCTTCATGTCTCTCAGTCCACCGTCTGGGCGGCGAAGTGAATCAGCCAGCTCTTGGGTTGATCCATAAACGTTGGACGCGTCAATATAGGCTGTTATTGTGTTCACGTGCTCTCGAGGGATCAGTTTGCAGTCGGATGCTGGCTCATGAGGGGCATCCCTCTCCAATTCAATAAAATCAACTTCCCTGTCGCGGAATATTGCATCGTCAGACGGAATGTCAATGTTGATGCACTCTGGATTTTTGGTGGGTGGTTCGCAGTTAAGGCCTTGTGCCTCCGCGAGCGTTATGTCGTGGTCCATGAACTGACCAAAGTTCATAGTCAGGTGGGTCAGTATACTGGAACTGGGATTTGTGCGGTCTGCGTTGCTGCCGTGGACAAACCGACTTACGTCACGAGCGTTCGGAAGCTCTTTGTCACGCACCGATAAGCGAAGTGTTGAGATGCAATCGCCATAATCAGCTGGTACGAGTCGTTCGAATTTATCGCCGGCTGCCCCGTTTGAAGGGTTTTGCAGGTTGTTGCATGTTCCATCGATTGTGCGAAATCTGGCATTTGGGTCACACTTTATTTTTTGTACTTTTATAGGCATAACGTCGAGCGCCAGACGGAGGATTCTCCTTTTGCATATCCTTTCTTTTCTCCTCCTACGTGAAAACAATAAAAATGGGAAGAAGCAGAAAACATGTTAAAATTTCAAAAAAATTGTTGTCACTCACCTAAAACTGTTTAAAAGTTGTTTACAACAATATTTTTATGAAAGGATTAAGACTTTCAATCATACGCGGTGACGTGAATAATGTAGCCTGTCATGATAACTTATTGGCATGGTACTTGATGGCCGACTCATTTTTGCATCGTCTGTCATTTTATGCTCTGCACACCTGCAAACTGTCCGAGATCACTTGCTCTTTCTCCCTTCTCTCCTCGAGAAAGGGAGTTTATGTCAGCGACTTCGGACCGACAGATGATCAGGTTACTGGAATTCCATCGTAAGCGAAAGAGTATTTTATTTCAAGGAGCAAAAGCAATTTTGCTGTCTGTTGCGTATCTTTGACTGTGGCACACAACATGATAGTTGGAATGCTTATTCAGTAATACTAAAACTTTATAACGGCTAGACACAACGATGCCATAGTTTCGACCAACCAGCCTTTTTCTTTTTCTTTTTTAATTTTTCTTATTAATCAGTATATGCATTTTAGTAATTACAAAAAGTTAAATTACGAATTAAGTATACTAATTACAAAAATAATTGATTACAAATAATAAGTTACATATTATTACATGCATATATTTACTTACAGTGTCTAGTATATAGGACTAATTATTAAAGACGTGAAAAAGGAGGCTATAACAGCTTATACTAATAAGAGCAAATGGAAACTGTAAGTTGTGACTAGAAGGTTAACCTATCGGGATCTATGGAAACCGCTATCTCCTATGACTGAGGCTTTTTAGATTTTGTTTAAAACTTGAACGCAACAAGGTTCCATTTCCTATGAAAGCTGCTGTATGCTTCCCTTTGACAGGCAATCTCCTTTTCAGTTACATAATTTTCTTTAAGATATTTTAGGCAATTAAGAAGTAAAGGTCTTACGTCTCTTATGGGAGACTGATCACGAAATATGATATCTAGCCAGTAATAAACAGTGGGGTATTAGAACGTGTTGACTTCGAGTATGTGTCGTTTTTTGAGACCCAAAAATAATAAATAATAGAGCTTGGATTAGGAGCAAAAGAACACGGTTTATCACTGAGTCAATCAAATCCTGATGAAATTCAACATTACAAAGGAACACTCCCAATACAGACGAGTAAGCGTTTCTTCGAAATCGTCACAGAAACTACACTGATTGGTCATAAAATTATACTTTTTATGGGTTTAAATTTTTGTATTACCATTGCCAGTTTAACTGACCTTTCGTTTTCTTCAGTACAGACAAAACGAAACTACTTTGAAAATAGTGTAGTTAGTATTAAAGTTCATGCTTTTCGTTTGTATACAAAGCCGAACACATGTATTCGAAATACTTACTTTGAGATGCTCGCGTCAATGTTTAATATGTTGTGAATTTTTGTCTGTTTGCACAGTGCATTCAAGACACACGCGCTACAAACTTCACTCTTTTTTGCTGCCAGCCACTTTGCGTCACTAATGAAATTCCTGTTTCCATGTTGGATGGCCTGGTAAAACTTTCTCAGGGCACTTTGCCTCTCTTTCTTTTGAAACCTTTTTGGTACACGTACTGCCTTTCTGCATTTTATGGCGAGTTTCTTTGCCTCCTTTTTGATACTCACTGGAATATCTTCTTCAACCAAAGGTTTTTTGGGCAAGTTCCTATCGTGTATTTTATCCAGACTGGACATCTCATCGAGCATTTTTTCTTCCATTTTGGGTTTTGCTTTATCTTCCATCTTCCTTCCAGGGTATGTGTCATCAACTACGTTAGCTGATGCCAGCCCCAGGGCCAATAAGAAAGCCAAACTTACGAGTGACCGGCTTGTCATGTTTGACTAAAGAAGGGATTGAATGATTTTAATGTCAGTGCCTTGAGTAGGCTTTATTTTGTTATCAAATGATTTCTTATCTGCGTTTTTCCCCCATTTCTTAAATGTTATATAAACATATTGTAACCCTTTCTACAGGCTTGCCTGTTACAAAAATTGGAAACAATTGTAAAACTATTTTGTCTTGTGTGCATAAACTTAAACTTGTACTGAGGCAGCTTCCACGCAACACTTAACTGATTAACCTTTTTACTTTTAAAAGTGCCACGTTTAAAATTTAACAAAGTTTGAAATTCTGTTTTGCAAAATATTGAAAAGACCATAAAAGGATTTTATTAACAGACTCCGTATGGTTTGACCCCAGGGCCGGGTTGTTCAAAGCACGATTAAGCTAACCCAGGATTAGCGTCAGTTTTGAATCCAGTTAAATAACTCAAAATTTTTCAACGTTTTCTGCCTTTCAGTTTTGACTTGAATTCGTCTTCACTACTAGCTATAAAAGACCTTTTAAAAACATTTTTAAACAGAGAAATGAAATCCTTGGTTAACTTTTAATCCATTAGCGTTCAATTGGTCCCAGGTGTGAAAAGGTTCAGTAAATTCACACCTCAGCCCCTCCCCAAGAGTACGAACCACTTCATCAGCCAAACTTGAAGCCGCATTGGTCAGTGAAACACACGGTGAACTGCTCATATGGAACTTTTGAGTTTAACACATGAAGGCACATCCTGATGATACAGCGTTTTTATTCCGATTGTATCCAAGATCATATGTTTAATGGAACAGTCCCGCCGAAATGACAACATTTCGCTTAGCTTATTTCCAGCTTATTTCATTGTAAATAAGTGTCAACTTTATGAATTCTGTGCTTAATACAGTATCTATTTATCTATCTATCTATATCGCCAAATGCCACTAAATATGCAACTTAACCCTTGGACGTAGAAGCAAACTTACACCCCTGCCGTGGTACTCGTTATTAATAGAGGCTGCTTTTTTTCGGCCCGAACAAAAGTTCAGTCAATTTCACACCGTTAATGCGACCAACCGTCGACTGTTATTTTCTTTTTAAAACCTTATCCGGTTAATGTAACTACTCGATATGGATAATGAGATTCCTATAACTGCCAAAAGGCATAAAAATTGAAAAAGAATGAAGGTTCAACATTTCGATTGCAAACTCCATAATTCATACAGTGAACGCGATTAGCATCTTGCTCTTTTTTAGTGTCTTATTCTCCTTTTCAAAACATTTTAAAAAACGACAACTCCTTTTCATGACAAAGGGTTGTTTTTGTTCAGAGACGTACTTCATTCAATCCTACAAAAAAACTTGACAAACGATTTGTCTAGAGGTCGGCTTAAGTCTTTAAAGCAGGCGTATTCATGGCAAAAACGAACGCTGAGTTAAACCGCGGACTGATGATGGACGCGGGACGTCGCTCCTCAGTTATGTGAGCATATCAAAGGGTTAATATCACCTAGAAACCTAACAATACTGGGCGGTCCAGTTTTGTAAACAATTACTCTAGGAGTTCACAGAAAGTAGTATTAGTTGTCTTTGGCTGCGGATGGCCAGGATGGAAATGGATTGCAACTTGAAAAAATTGGCTAAGTTCTCCCCGTATGTCTTGAAAAAAAAAAAACGCTAAAAACTTGTTATGGTTTGTACTTCCTTCGAGCAATGACTCTTTTCGTCTCCATGCCTTAGCTCAGATCACTTTCATGTATAACCAAAGGTATTAAGTTAGTGCAGTTTTGATGAAAACACAACAAAATCCTCGTTGCATTGCTCCTTTAAAGTATCTAGTCGCAGTAAATGTAAGGTTGTTTGTGTTTTGACTGGAGCACCCAACGAATCGCTTCGGTGAAAAGCAGTTCGGAAGGCCTTACTCATCTTAACCCTTTGGCTCCCAAGAGTGCCAAAGCTTAAAATTCAAGAATATCCCAAATTAACTTTTGTAAAATATTAAAAAAACAAATGGTACCATGCAAAAGTGCTGCCGAAGAGATTTCATTTGAATGCTCACACCATATGATTTCGCCCACAGACTCAAAAGTTAGAACAAATGGTACCATGCAAAAGTACTGCTGAAGAGGTTTCATTTGAATGGTCACACCATAGGATTTCATCAACAGACTCAAAAGTTAGAACAAATGGTACCATGCAAAAGTACTGCTGAAGAGATTTCATTTGAATGCTCACTCCATAGGATTTCGTCCACAGACTCAAAAGTTAGAACTACACTACATGTCTCCATAATTGACTCTTAAGAGATAAAAGGGTTAAGTAAAAAGTCGCCTTAAACTTTCTTGACATCGGAAAATGTAAGGCCTTATTTTCATTTTTGGAGGGACAAAAAAAGTCGTTTGGGGTACGAAGTTAGGATTTTCGGAAAGGTGAAAGCAGCTACTAGCAAATTTCGTCGGACAAGATTCATTTCTCTAAAATGTTCTGCTGTTGAAATATTCAGCTGAAAGAACCGACAAACTGTATTAGCTTTCACATGGATTTCAGTTTACCTTAAGTTTTTTGTCCCTGAAATATTCAGCTGAATTGAAAAGCTCAAACTTTCACAATGTTTCCTTTAAAGGCAATAAATAGTATCACACCATTTCAAGAGTTTTCCTAAACATTCTTCGTTGTATGTCCCGTAGACTTGCCCACAAGTCGACTGTATGGGAACTCAGACAAAACGGACTTTGAGAAAGTATAGGTGCCCTTAACTAATTAATCACGATATACAAACCATACCTTTCAATTATTTTCCACTCAAACAAATGACTCTAACGCCAAAGGTGTACTGAAGTAGCACTCCAACAGCTAAATCTGCAAAATGACGATTACCAGAAACAAATTAAAGCCGAAATCAGTGCCAATATGGAGCATGTATTAACGACAGCTGCATAAATATATCGGCTTGATTTTTGTTTCGGTGGGAACGTTTGCACGTGTTGGTGAGACAGTTGATAAGAATTCGAATGTATGATAGCAAACAACACATGACGTTTTGTTCCTGATCAGAACGTGAAATCAAGTGAGACCAATTGAAGATTCCATCGAACGAAATCGAATGAATCTTGCATCGAACGATTCCACTGATTCCATTGAGTTTTAAAATAAACATGTTTTCACGTTTTCACAACGCTTCTCGCTTGATTAACCTTATTTTATTTATGAATTATTTATTGATGGTCTTTGTCATGACTATCACGTAATGGGATATATCACAGAACTCTATCCTTGTAAATTAAAGTGTATTGTAATATTCAAGCAGGGGCCCATGTGGGTTCCTGGCGAAACCGAATTTTCGACTTGTGCCAGCACTAGGTCGATATTTGTGGAAAGTCGCTCTTAAACGGAATTATCTTGAATCAGGAGCCCATAGTTTGCTCATATATAGGTCCTATACTGAGAAACTAAACAGGCTGTAGATAGTTTTCCAATAAAGCTTTCTTTCGTTAAAATAAACAGAAAGCCGTTTTGCCCGATTTAAGCTCAAAATCGGTAAGACGACTCACATTTACTTGATCAGCTCTTGTGTCAAACTACATGTATAGTTTTTGTAAGTTTTCTTGTTTTAAATAATTGGAAAAATTGTAAAATTTCGATTATTTTTATTCCAAAATGGATTGTTAAAAATAGGCTATATTTGCGATTTTTTCGCACCTAAATTATTGCACTAAAATATTGCCAATTTCATCCATGGACTACAACCGGCTTAGAATTTCGTAAAATGCCTTTCTATGGCTCGTGTATATGTCTTTTTCGGAACATCGAAACAAATCTCAGGGCAAATAACTTTCCAACTCAAACGAACGACTCTTAACATCTAAGGGGTGCAAGTAGCATTCCAATAGCTTTAACGTAACCAAAATATGACGATGTTTAAAATAAAGTACAGATAAAAATAATGATCCAAATATCACACTTCCGCCAGTGATAATTTACCAGAAAACAAATTAAAGCTAAAATACGTGCTCAACATGAAACTTGTTTAGCAATAGCTGAATAAATATATCTTGATTTTCTTTTCAGTTGGAAAGTTTCTTGGCGTTGGCCGCCTTTGCACGTTTTCGTTAAGCTACACGGTTGTTTCTCATGTTTCCAGAAATACAGTTGAACCTCGGTCAAGCCCAAATCATACCGTCCAAAAGGACGTCGGACACCATAATTTATTTATACATCCTTGCCTATATTTCCATTTAATATTAAATAAAATCCAACTAAATAAAACGAAAAACGCCTCGGACGTTTGACCGCAGTGAAGGTCAGACCACACGGGTCTTAACTTTGAATCATATATTAAAACCTGTAATAATTTCAATGCACACAGCACCTATCAGTGCAAAATATTGTATCATATTGAACTTTTGATTCAAGAAACAAAATTTTCCTTTTTACTTTTATTGGACTTGTGTCGTATCCCCGGATACGACATTTTATCCAATATGCGTCCGTAGCGGCATCGAAGAGGTTAAAAACAATAGAAAAACTGATTAAAATCACCAGCATTGAAAGCGGTCGCGGTCGCTCAGAAGAGGTGGTCACTTACGAGAGGTTCCGATTGTAATGATTTGACTGGGAGAAATTTGGTTTTCTGGGAAAGTGGTCGTTTAGGAGAGTTGGCAATCTCGTAACCAGGGCCTCCTCCGCTTTTTCAAATTCAAAATGGCGGGTCGGGCGGAGACGACCCTGGACAAGTCTGCCAAAATACTCCAAAAATCCTGGCGCATTCTGTCGCGAAAAATATGACAAAATGTCTTCGTTTCGTTTGAACAAAGGTTTCAGGTTACCAGAAAACAAACACGGCTACCAATCACTGGAAATAACCTCTAGTTTGGCAGCCTTGTCCAGGGTCTTCTCCGCCCGACCCGCCATTTTGAATTTGAAAAAAACGGAGAATGCCCTGGGGACGAGGTTGGAGAGTTGGTCGCTTACAGGTGGTCGTACATGAAGGTTCGTCTGTCGTCATTTATTTTATCGCAGATTAATCACTGATTACTCATCAAAATATAACCTCGGGGTTATCATGAGTTGCATTTTTCCCCAGTGTAGTGGTAATTTTCCTCACGCAATTTTTTTAACTTATTATTTCGACGACGTCACATAAACATGACACGATTCATGATTTTTTTAGTCATGTTCAATAGCCACCATTTTAGTCGTTAGTTATTGATAGATCAATGACTAAACGTTCATTGCTTTCACTGATCATTGATTAGTTATGTCTGAAAAACTTAGTTAGCAATTAGATTACGAGCTCGAGATTTCTATCGCGAGATAGTTGATGGGGCGGAGCCCGAATCAACCATTACGCGATAGAAATCAAGAGCGAATAAATCTCACTAGACGTTTAAAAACTTAACAACAAATACTCTTCACAGGCCCTGACTTCGACTCACTCTACTCGCTTTCTATAACAGAATAGATAGTGAGTAGCGTAGCCAATAAGAGAACAGCATTCGTGATAGAACGCTAGTAGATTTAGAATTTGAAATAGATATAAATATATTGAAAAAATAAATTAAAATGTTTTGTGAAAGTGTCAAGTTAATTTTCTTCAACGACGTTTTGGGCTTGGCCCTTCATCAGTAGATTCTGATACTAATAGTGGTTATGTAGTGTTTTATGTTAAGGCAGTGAATGAATATTTGTGAGAAAACAAAACTATTTAAAGCCAAAATAAGTGCTCAATATGGAAATTGTTTTAACAACAGCTGAATAAATATATCGGATTGATTTTCGATTCGGTGGGAAAGTTTGCATGTGTTCGTTTTAATAAGGCAGCTGACAAGAAAACGTGTGATAGCAAATGATACATAACATTTTGTTCCTGCCCAGAACATAAAAGCAAGTGAAACCAATCAAAGATTCCATTAAACGGATCAAATGAGCTGGATCGAACGATCCCATTACATTGAGGTTAAGAATAAGTTTTCTGAAGAAAAAGAAAAAAAAAAAGAAACTTGATTATCTTTTTGTATTTACTTATGAAAGGATTAGTTGAAGGTCTTTGTCGATAGCTATCACTTATATATCGCAGAACTCTTTTCTGTGGAAGTGTAAATTGTAATATTCAATTTAATTGATTGTGACAAATTATAAACTCGGCCAGCATTCAAGCGTTCAGTATAACTTTCACACAATTTGTATTGAACTATTTCTAAGCAACTCGAAGGAAAAATGTCTACAGTGGTTATTATTAAGACGCATTGGTCGGAAGAGGAGAACCTATCGCACTTCTTTTCAGGAGGTCGAACTTGAGTTGGTGGACGTTAATTAAAGCCGGAAAGCCGTTTCATGCATTGTTTTCTTAAATTCTGATTGGACTTCGATTAATTTTACCAGAAAAGAAAAGGTAAAAATGTCAAAACAACCAAATAACCAAATTCGAAGCCAGTTGCAGTTTTAAAGAGAAGATTTCATTCATTCAGCTTCTTTTAAAGGCGGTGGATCGCATGTTGATATTAAATCTCTGTAAGTTTATCTTTATCGCTGGATGAACTGAATCTGATCTCATTTGTCTTTGAGACAAATGTTATTTGAGAGAAATCTGATGTCTCATTTGTCCACCCAGATAAATGTAAGAAAAATTTGACGTCAAAATTTATCGCCCACAATTCTTGTCTTTTGCGACATATACTTACAGTGTCCGATTTTGTAACGCGCGCTTTTGTTTCAGTATTAGTCGGCTGTGATTGGTCAACATATTTAGCTTTGGGTCGCAAACTTCAGCAGCTGTCAATCAAACGGTTGGAAGTGTGAAGTAAATTTCAAGGTGCGATAAAGTCAACAAAAGCGCCTAACAAAGATGCACTCTCCTATTCAATAAGATTTGTCAAGGAGTTCGTGAGCAATTTTTTTTATGACTCCATGTAATATAAACGTTATCTGGAATAGTTTCATGCAGACCAAGCGATTTTAAAGGTGGTGCAAAGCGCGAGTTGAGACGAGAGTGAAACGTTTATAGTCAAGCGACACGAGAGGAGCGCGGACTCGCGCTTTGCAAAACTGAAATTCGCAGAAAAATCGGCCTGTTCGTCTGTCCCTGTGTAGGTTAGCTAGAGCGATGTGCGGAAAGGTGTGACTCGTGCTTTGGAAAACTAAAATTCGCAAAAAAAGTCGGCCTGTCTGTCTGTTGCGCGAAGAGTTAGTCACGCGCGGCGAGAGACGCGCGAAAAATTATGGGCCTGATTATATGAGCCGGGCTGGCCCGGTTTGCCAAGATGACTTTCAGCCCGGTATTACATGAGGCGAGCCAGCCCTGGCCGGAGCTAACTTCAGCATCAACGATTTTGGCCGGAAGACATTGTTTTGAAAATGGCGGCAAAGCGTAGACAGTTTTAATTTAAATAAATGGGGTTAGTTTCTAGAGAAACTGTGGTGCTGCGTCGGTGGGGGGATGAAACACGAGAATTTAGTTTTATCGACTGAGTCGATAAGGTAAATTGACCACCGTAAAAAGATTCAAATAGCTGACGTTTCGAGCGCTAGCCCTTCGTCGGAGCGAATCAAGGAATTGTGGGTAGTGTGTGGTTTTATATAGTAAGCGGTGGAGCTACGCTATTGGTGGAAATTTGGTGACGTGAAAAAGAAATGTAAATTAGTTGAATGAAAAGCGTTCGTTGATTCCGTGGGGTTTGAGAGTGCCGATTTGAAAGATGATTTTTTGTTCTAGGTTTTTACGGCTTTCTGTGTTACCCTGGTGTAGGGAAAGGCCGCTAACCATTCTAAACAACACATGACAATCTGCGGCCTTTCCCTACACCAGGGTAACACAGAAAGCCGTAAAAACCTAGAACAAAAAATCATCTTTCAAATCGGCACTCTCAAACCCCACGGAATCAACGAACGCTTTTCATTCAACTAATTTACATTTCTTTTTCACGTCACCAAATTTCCACCAATAGCGTAGCTCCACCGCTTACTATATAAAACCACACACTACCCACAATTCCCTGATTCGCTCCGACGAAGGGCTAGCGCTCGAAACGTCAGCTATTTGAATCTTTTTACGGTGGTCAATTTACCTTATCGACTCAGTCGATAAAACTAAATTCTCGTGTTTAATTTAAATAACATTTTAGCTCATGTTCTTCTTACTTACGCAGTCTTGTGTACCTCTTTATTCAATTTAAAGAGAAAAAGGATAATTGACAGGTGAGCAGGTTTGCTCTGAGGCAATTTTGTTTTGCTGTCCCGGTTAGCCGGGCTGGTCCGGTACCCGGGGGTGGGGGGTACTCCCTATAATGGGCTATACGGGGATACTCCGCCCGAAAGGAGTAACTTTTTGAGGCTCGAGGTATATGAAAGTGTCGGGATTTCACGAGTTGAAGTATATGAAAGGGTAGGGATTTCACGAAGAATAGGAAAGGGTAGCGAAACACGAGTTGAAGTATAAAAATGGTAGGGAAAACTGCCATTTAAGTATTATAAAAAGGGCCTTTCAAAATATATCAAACAGACGCACGAAAAGGCTATATGAAAAGGGGTACCATTTTCAGTGAAAGGTATATGAAAGGGGTACCATTTTCAGTGAAAGGTATATGAAAGGGGTACCTTTTCTGTCAAAAACGGTATATGAAAGGGTAAGGGTTTGGACCTCAAGGCGGAGCATCCCCGTACAAAACTTTGTTGAGTACCCCCCCGCCCTTGGGTCCGGTAAACGCGTTTGCAGAATCTACATGGAAATTTTTCAGCCCGGTTAGCCGGGATCCCGGAATCGCGATACCAGGATCCCGGCTAACTAGGCTGGCCTGGTTGCCATGTAGCTTCATGCAATCGCAAAGTTGATTTTTGTTGCGTTTAAGGGCCTGATTACATGGGCCAGGTTACTCCGCGCTGGCCCGATTTTGCCGAGATCCCGGCACGTCTGCTGTTAAACACAACAACAATAAACTTTGTGATTGCATGACAAAAGGGCCAACCCGGTTAGCCGGGATCCCGGCTAACCGGGCTCACATGTTTCCTTGTAATCGCGTTTACAGGGCCAGCCCAGCTAAAGCCTGGTTTCCATATAACCGTAACTACCCCGTAACTGCCGTAAGCCGAACCGGCGGTAGCACTGGGGCACACCGGCGGTAGTTCTATTTTTAATGGAACATTCTGTTCCGGCATCTGGGATGACCGGAGGCACGATGTCCCCTGTGCCGGAAAGTTGAGTTGAGTTTAACTTTTCCCGGCTTTACGGCACCGCAGGCTTGATAAGATTTTAATGAAAACACATGCCGGCGGACCCAGCGACATCCCGGGGGAGTTGCATTGTTTTTATGACAACACATGATTAGAACTGTCCAATCAAATCGCAGCTATTTCCGCGCTAAAAGCTCGTCACGGTCATGTGGTCACAAATGGAAACACACAACTGCGGCTGCCGGCGGTATGTATACGGTAGCATCCGGTCACTGCCGCAGTGCTACCGGGGGCTCGCTTACGGCAGTTACGGGGTAGTTACGGTTATATGGAAACCAGGCTTAACCGAGACAGCAAAAAATATTGCCTCAGAGCAAACCTGCTCACCTGCAAATTGTCATTTTTCTTTCTAACTAAAATGAAAAAGAGGTACACAAGAGCTCTGAAAGCACGAAGAAAACGAACTTAAATGTTGAAAAAATCCTTAACTGAAACGTTCTACGCTTAGCCCCCATTTTCAAAACAACAACTTTCAGCCAAAAGCGTTGATGCTAAATTTAGCTCTGGCAGGGGCTGGTTAGCTCTATGTAATACCGGGCTGAAAGTCATCTCGGCAAACCGGATCAGTCCAGCTAACCGGGCCAGAAAAGCTTCAAGCGATGAAATCTTGCTTCGAGGAACTTCATATGTTTAAATCAATGCGGGCCGAAATTTCTTCCTTCAGAAATCAGAACAGATTGAGCGGAGTTTTAAAGAATTTTCAAGCAGCTAGGGGAAAGTGGGAATTTATGTTGATATAAAATTCGAATTGACGTTTTCTTTGTGTTTTCGTCAGTTTTTAAGAAATGTTTATAACACCTACCCAAATTAATGAATTTCGCCTTTTGCTTGCTAGGACGGTTCCTCGAGGCGCTTAATAAACGGTACGTGTTTTGTTTTTAAAGATAAACTAACGGATATTTGAATAAAATTTTTCAAAACAAGTTTTTGCTGACCTTTTTTATGTTTTTGTTCATTCATTACACACAACTGTAGGTTGAAAAGCGATTAGGCTGTCCCCTTTTTTTCTCCGTTTACCGTCGAATGCGTTTCCTAATTTTGGGTCGGTCGGTCGGATTAAAAAAAAAAGTCTTAAAAAAATCAGGAGCAATCTAGAACTAGAAGGCCCGGTAGCCAAGCATCATTGCCGTGGAGCCTGGAAACAACGAGACGTGGTTACAAAATCAACATGGCGGCAATGGAGGAACAAAAGATCGATGTCGTGGTGAAACTCAGCCGAGAAAAGTGAAAAAATGTTTCACTAGGTCATTTATACCTTTCTAATAACTTTTTTTTTTGGAAAACGCAAAAATATGGGTCGGTCGGACGACGGTAAACGGGGAAAAAAAAAAGGGGACGGCCTTATATGTAAACAAAATAAGACGCGCATTTCATAGTTCTAACTTCACTCGCATCGCCTTATGCAAAGATGTCTGCATGCGCTTGTTTTGCAAGTTTGATTTCGAATATCATGAGTTTCTCGGGAAATTTTTGATACGCAAGTGGTGTATTTTATTCGGAAATTAGTCTTTCTAGCTATTCTAGACTGAGAAATTAAGCTTTAGTGTTGAACCAAGCACTATTTCTTCGCTCTTTTTTTTTTGGGTCGGCGAATGAATTAGCTTCCGGCGGTAACCCCGAGTTTTGAACTTCTTCTCCGCATAAGATACAAATTACTTCTCTTCATCTTGGCGAGAGAACAACATTACAGAAGGTTTTGGTAGAAGTTGAACTCCCCTCCGACGCCATTTGAGTTCGCGATGACCGCGCGCGGAGCGCGTGCAAGTTGCAAGGTGTCAATCATTTTTTCGTGCCAAAAATTACGCGTCCGATTCAAATTGTTGTAAGTGAAACAAGTCGTCGTTCGCGACTTAAATTCCTCGCGCAGATTTATCGCTTATATTATAAACTCGACTAAAAAAGCGAAGGTCGACTTGTGGCAAGTCTACTTGCACTTGTGCTATAAACACTTACCGACTATCTCGGCCACAACTGTTGTGACACATACTCCAATTACACATTGCGTTAACCAAGGGAAAGTATTTCACACCCCTCTCCCCCCTCCCCCCTCCAAGCAATGTTGTTTGCGGTGGGTTTTTGTCTACAAACATTTCTATTAACAAAGAACCAACATTGGGCGAGGGAAGGGAGAGGGAGGGGAGTGGAGGAGTGCATGATTTTCACGCGGGTAATTTATAGGTCTTAAAATGAGTGAAAAGTATGACGAAAAAGCAATTGAGTCAACAGGTTTTGGCCACGATTGGAGTGTAAATAAATTTAATAACATCTAGCAACAATGTTTCAGTGACTTTATTCTGGTACACTTTTTATTTTGAAATGCTAATTACATCGTACACTGCAACCGTGCGTTGTCTTACGGCAATGGATTTTGCTAAGGAAACCACCCCGAAATATATATAATGCGTTGCTAACTACAACTTGTGAACGAAAGATACATAAAGCTTGTTTATCAACGAACAACTTATATGACAGAAAAACTACATAAAAAAGGAAGACTAATTTACACCTTTCTAATATCTGGTTCTATGGCTTCGCCCTGTTATGCCTCACACACGTCCTGAAAATTTAGCATGGTTGTTTGTGCTGTGGTGCTCCCCCTTTTGTTATTTCTCCACGCAGCCGTTAGTTTAGTCTCCCACGCAGCCGTTATTTGTCTCGTCACGCAACACTCCTCTCAAGGAGCGTTGCGTGACGAGACAAACGCTCCTTGGGAGGAGCGTTGCGTGACGAGACAAATAACGGCTGCGTGGGGGACGACCGTTATTTGGATAGTCACGCAAACGTCACGCAACGCCTCTCTTGGAGAGAAGTGCTTCCTGACGAGCGGGGCTGATTAGCATGAATATAAAGAATAATTAATCGGCCGCCATTTATGAAAAGGGTCTCTTGTCCTTTTTAAAGTTTAAAACCCAGGCAGTTAAAATTAAAAAGTTTTAAAATCCTTAGCAAAAAATTTTAAAAATCTCAAGCAGAAGATTCCGAGCGATAAAGGTGCTATAAAATTCTAATTGTGCGGAATGTCCCAAAATGGTAATACCTGTTTTGTGTAATCTACGATTAAAAAGAGAATAATACGCGTATTAACAGAGTGTGGCAGTCGAGTATCCCTCTGCCTTTTGTCTTCGCTGATTCGTCATTTAAAACTCAGCATGTGCTTCGTCGTGATCATCGCTAGCATCATGGGAGACACTACAGCAGATAAAATAGAAAAAACAAGGTTAGCTAATATGTCTTATTTTAACTAACAATTTGAAAAGTCGCAACTTGAAGTTGCATTTGTATCAAAGGAAATGCGTGTACTTTGAAACTATTAAGTGTGTTTGCTCATAGATATGATCGCGTGTCCAGGACGGAAACGTAGCGTTATATAACTTGAAAAAGATGAACCGATGTTTTGACCCCAAAAAAGCTAAACATTAATCCTGGCTTCTTCCATTTTGAGTATTCACTTAAAATCTTTCTCTTTCTGTTTTTGGAATATTTAATGTACGAGCAAAGAAACTAAAGACATCATTTTAGTTTGAACAATTATAGCTGTTGGAGAAAGTTTTTCAGTCCCAAGCTCGTTGACTCGTTTTTAGGGCTTGATGGTTCGGTCCTTACGGAACCCGCCACTAAACTTCGTAAATTTTCTTAAAATCTATCTGGCAACAATTGGTTTGGCATTTCATTGTTCACCGGCCCGCTTGATGTTTCACAGCCATGTTTTTCGAAATTTGATATTTCAAGGAGAAATTAGGTGTTGTAAACAAATGGTGGTGTTTGTCAATCAAAAGAGTTAACCCTTTAAGCCCTAAGAGTGATCAGCATCAAGTTTCTCCTTGTAATAACAATGCCTGATCAATCAAAGAGGTCATAAGAATTAAGGACATGATCACACAAGATGAATTATCTTGATATCTAAACAATTTCTCCCCACTACTTCTATAGGAAATGAGAATTTAAATTTTGATAATGGTGCTTGGTTATGTTAAAATAGGAGGAAAACAATCGCCAATAGTGATGAACGCAATGAAATATAAACTAAAAGACAAAATATTGACTACAAAATTCAAAATTCTATCAGAACTGTGAAAACTTTGATTTCTTCATGACTGCCTGTCACAAAATCAAATTAAATGAAATGTAATCCACTACAATCCTTGCAATCCTGCACTTTTTACTCGTAGCGTAGTCGACGAGTTATGTTTTTGACTGTGAGTTTTCTTTTTTTTTGTGTGTGTGTGTATGTGTCACATTAGTGCATGCAAATTTATGCACGCATGTTTTCGTTTCACTGCTCTAATTGCTTGACACGCGACCTTGGGTCTCGCTCTTTATTTCAAGATGGCGGAAAAATCTCTCCGTGTGTTGACTTGAGAGGAACTAAGAGAAGCACAGTTACCCAAGTCTGGCAACCATGGCTTAAGATTGACTTTTGGTAGGTCGTTGCAAGGTTGATATTGGTGTTTGACTCCAAAGCGTTAAACTTTAAAGTAAGACCACTTGCTTACCTGGGGTTCTTGTTCTTCTTTCCACAATCGAAGTCTGGCAACCATGGCTTAAGATTGACTCTTGGTAGGTCGTTGCAAGACACCCTTATTTTAGCTTGTTGCAACACCCTCCTGGTAATTGTGGGAATGTTGTCACCGTTGTCGCAGATTATCTTGGCCAAGGACGTCCTTCTCAGTTCTTCTAGCTGGCAACGCGTGAATGCTGTCTTGTCTGTGTTCAATAAAGCGTTGGGCGCGTTTTCATGCCAAAAGCGATCTCCAATTCTGAGGCGGCTGAACTGCTCGGCAATCACGCATTGAAAGGTTGGTCCAAGGACGCCTCCACGGGGATCGGCAGGCTCCAGCATTCCTGAGAAGGAAACAGCAAATAAAAAACGTTACATATTCAAATAAATAAATAAATAAATATAGAAGAATGAGAAAAGGGAGGGACCTGCTCCAAAAACTCTGAGTTCTAGCCTTTTCCATACCCATACGCTTGTGTTCTAAAATGTTTATTAAAAAAGCAGTATCTCATCACCACCGAATTTTTTTGCTGTACATTTACAAGTAAAAAGTGTTACATGCATGATGTAATACTTCAGACGCACCTCCAGTGAAGAAGTCAATATCTTGTACGTTATCGTAAACTTCTTCCAGATTTTTTACGTCCGTTGGATCAAAGCCGGCAACTTTTTCCAAGTCTTTGAATGAATTCACGTTTTTCAATCCACATAACTGTAAGTTGCGATATGTGGTGTATCCCGGTTGACCACGTTCGCGTCCCCTTTCGGTGTTGATGGCGACTAAGTCAGACAGATCACCTTCGCCTCGAAACAGGTTTTCTTGTACAGAGGACGAAAATCGCCTAAATAATAACAATAAAAATAACATAAATTTATTCATTGAATAAATTGTTTTTCGTTGAGTATACTCAGTTTCGGTTTATGGTACATATGTTACACTCTTAACCTTGTCATCCTCCGTACATACGTTGGTTTCAGTCTTCATGAAAACATATACACTGCTTATATACCGTAAATCCTATATTAAGCCCCCCCTCTCAAATAGGCCCCTCCTCTAATAAGCCCCCCTTTTTGGAACAAGAAATTTATTAAGCCCCTACCGCCCCCCACCCCCACCCCACCTTCCCCTCTTTTCCTTCACAACCAAAATAATAAACGACAGACGTTATTACCGGTACATTTTTACCGTACCAATCCGGACACGAATTCACTGTACAGTCAGTACTCACGAGCTTTGGGGTACTTGTACTAAAAATACAGTCGTGATTATGGTAATTATGATTTTTTAACACTTACCGCTCAAGGTATGGTTTATGGACGATTTTTCACATGCAGGAAGCTTAGATGACATCTACGCGTTTTTCTAAATTATAATAAGCCCCCCACCTGTCCTTTAAGCTCCCCCCCCCACCCTTTCTTGCTTTCTTTTGTCAAACTTGAGGTCTTTCTGCATGTACCGGTACCCATGGTCTTCTATTGTTTGTGAGGTATTGTATTTTTGGTCTTGTTTAATGCATTTGTATTATTGTCGTTCTTTGTTCCTTTTGTTTTTATAATTACGTAATCTGTGCTCCGGTACATGCAGAAGAAACCCAAACTTGTATATTTATTAACCGCCATGCTGTTCTGTCTTCCGTCTTTGATCTGGTCTTTGATGCCACCTCACCGTCTTTGGTGACCCACGCCAATCAAAAGATCTTCCTTCGTTTAGGCTTGCTAAAATACGCTTGCTAAGTACGTTTAATTTGACGGAGGAGTGCTAAATATGCTTTGGCGCTTTTGACTCAACATGCGCCTGCATGGAATTTTAGATAGTTCTTATTTACTCACCCGTCAGCCTTCCCTGCTTCGTCTTTAATCAAACCCAGCATTATGGAATCTATACCTCCCTGACCAACGTCGTATAAGTACTGTGGTTCACCAAAGTCTAATACTGGGATAGGCAGGAATTCTGTTTTGTCTTGGCTATTGCATTGGTCGCATTTGTGTTCGAAGCCGTCTTGGCTGAAGCGTCTGAACATTTCCTGAATCAAGCTGTGTCCCATTCGGTAGGCAGCTACAGAAAAGCCAGTGGTCATTTGAGCATTAACGTCTGTGTCGTAGCCTTTAAAAAAGTTTCTTCCGCTAAGCAGCTCGAGATTAAAGTCTTTGATCTACATAGTGATGAAAAGATTCAAGCATATCAAACTGTAAATTCAAAAGATAGGGAGGTTTTATTTATCTTGTAATCTTGAATTACTACGCACAAGGATCGCGCAGTATTGTATACAAAAAAATTGCAGTATTGTATCGTTAAAATGTATTAATTTTAAATCAAGTAACTTTTATGAGATTCCTTAAGTTTCTTTCTCTCTCCACTGTTCAAACAAGGGTACAGTTTATTATTCTACGCCACCCTGGGTGAGATGCTATCACTAATTAATATAAATCTACTTGCATTCCAGGCCAGTAGGAACGAATTTGAAAGTGAGAGGGCACGATCGACTGTTGTCGGCCGAGACCCCTTCAATATTTTCGACGGTTAAGTGGAAGTCTTCTTTTTTTAATTTTCACCCGGGGGGGGGGGGGGGGGGGGGGGGGGGGCACGGGCCTACCCGGCCCCCCCTACTCCTACGGGCCTGCATTCTACATGTTCTCAGTCACGAATGCTGTTCTCCTATTGGCTACGCTACTCACTATCTATCATGTTGTAGAAAGTGAGTAGAATGAGTAGCCGACTATCCGCGTGTGACGTGACCTATTTATATCATTATTCAATAAAAACGCGAGCCTGTCTTGTTGTACGTTTTGAACGTCTAGTAGATTTATACTAAAACAATTAGATTATTCGCTGTTGATTTCTATGCGTGATAGAAATCTCCAGCTCATAATGAATTGTTAATTAGAAGGAAACAATGGTTTTGTAGAAACCTACCCTCTTCCTACTCAAAAGTAACGGCAGGAACTCGTTGTATGTTATCACTTGCAGCTGCGCCCCGATGATTTTTCTGGTCTCCTGATAAATCCTCTCGCCATCCCACTCGGTCTTTTGTCCAAAAAACGAAGCAATTCGGTTGTGGTGCCTCACGAAGAGGGTATGGACCGAATTGAGACCTGTTAACAAATCAATTGTAATTTCTGTGATGAGAAAAGGGATTCTAGACGATTTATATACAAAAGAACGGATTCAAAATGGCAGTGCGCGGGAAATTACAAAGCCAGATAAGATTGGCGATGTTGATATTCAATATTTTTTAACACTAAAATTAATTTTCCTTTCCCCTTGTTATTAAAAGAATTGAAATTAAGACTTATTTCTCAGCAATTTAACGTCAATTTGTTATCAACAAACCAATAAAGACAAACCCAAACACAGAGAATGAACCAGCTGGGATGTTAGAATGATTATAACGCATAACAATTATTCCGGGCAGGGCTTTTATGCGCGGAGACATGGAATGGATGCTGTCATTCCTTGGATCCACTTACATTTAAAATTTGTAAGTTGTGTAAATAGAGCAAACAGCGATCTTCTTCCAAGTATTGTTAATCCTGCACATGAACTGATCAGAAGAAGAGGGAACGAGCGAAACGTTTTCAATAAAGGTCCTGTGAAGTTCGCTGCTTACTCCATTTACAAGACCTAAATATATGACTATATATATAATATATATATATATATATATATATTATATATATTTGTGTGAAGATTGGCTTTCCAACGATGATGCCACTTGGAAGAAGGATCCTTTGGATACTACACACTTGCACTCAAATGATTAGGTAGTGTACTTCTTCACATGTCAAAAATGTAATGTACGTAGACGTTTCGCCCGTTCGGGCTTCTTCAGTACAGTACAAAAGTTAAAAATACATGGCACAAAAAAAATTCTAAAAATAAGGTCTTATATAGCGGGAGTACAATTAAAATTAAAACAATAAAGTTCTTAATTACAGGTAGATAAAAAAGAATGGAGGTATTAATTAAAAGCTGCCAAACCACTAGGATATTACGTAATTACAAAATAATAAATTAGAATAGAAGTAAAATAAAAATAAAGATATATTTATATACATACATGAATGGAATAGAGTGGAAAACATTTCGGCCCTTCGAGGCTTATTCTTTGCATGATAAGGGGTTGGGAATGGATCCGCCACTGGGCACAAAGTGACCACTTTTTCTCATATATAAAGTTACTAAACACGATCTTTTTTACTCTTTTGATAAGACAAAAAATCAATAACGTAAATTTACATCATAAAGAATGTCGATTCTTACCTTGGTTCTCATTGTTTCTTATGTCTCCTGTCAAAAAGCACGGTCTGACTGGATCTTTTGATGGACAGAAGCCCTCGGTCTGTGGAGGCAACAGATTTTTCAAGGGGCAGCCATGTGGATGCTTCATGTCTCTCAGTCCACCGTCAGGGCGGCGAAGTAAATCGGCAAGATCGCTTTCTGATCCATAAATGTTGGAGGCGTCAATATAGGCTGTTATTGTGTTCACGTGCTCTCGAGGTTCCATTTTGCAGTAGGATGCTGGCTCATGAGGGGCATCTCTTTCCAATTCAATAAAATCAACTTCCCTTTCCCGGAATGTTGCATCATCATCAGGAATTTCAATGTTGATGCACTCTGAATTGTTGGTGGGTGGTTCACAGTTAAGGCCTTGTGCCTCCGCGAGCGTTAAGTCGTGGTCCATGAACTGACCAAAGTTCATAGTCAGGTGGGTCAGTATACTGGAACTAGGATTTGTGCGGTCTGCGTTGCTGCCGTGGATAGACCGACTTACGTCACGAGCGTTCGGAAGCTCTTCATTATCCAGGGATCGACGAAGTTCTGAGATTCCATCGCCATAATCAGCTGCTACGAGTCGTAGGAATTTATCGCCAGCTGCCCCGTTTGAAGGGTTTTGCAGGTTGTTGCACGTTCCATCGATTGTACGAAATATGGCATTTTTGTTACACGTTATGTTTTTTGCTTTTATGAGATCATTGAGGAGAAGTTTGACGATTTTCCTTTTGCATATTCTTTCTCTTTTCCCTCTACGTGAAGACAATAAAAATGGAAAGAAGCAGAAAACATGTTAAAAAATAAAAAAATGGTTGTCACCATTCTTAAACTGTTTAAAAGTTGTTTTCGAAAGTGACTTTATAAAAGAATAAAGACTTAACGAGAGAGAGAGAGAGATTGATTGATTGATTCACTTTTATTTGAATACGGTAATTTCATTAGTTACATAACTTCTTTACATGAAAGCCGTATAGAAACAGAAGTAAATACTGTACAACTACACTAAAAATATGTACAAATAATAAAATATAGTAAAATGTAGTCAACAGTTTGCCTGCCTACTAGTCTCTCTCTTTTCAGAGAGAGAGAGAGAGAGAGAGAGAGAGAGAGAGAGAGAGAGAGAGAGAGAGAGAGAGAGAGAGAGAGAGAGAGAGAGAGAGAGAGAGAGAGAGAGGGGAACAAACGCAGTTCTACAAAATATGTCTTGTCTACCAGCATTTTGCCGTCTGCCCGCTCTTTCTCTACTCGTTGAAATGGTTTTAATATTATTAACCAAATACATTATGGGCGCAATATTTCTAAATTTATATTCCTGAGGTTAAACTGCCGAGCAAAGTTTGCCACTCACTATGTGACAGCCTAATAAAAGACTCTTTTTATATATTCTTGGCTTTCACTTACGTCTTATCAAAATTCAGAAGCATTAAAAAATAGATTTCGAATACAAAATGTTTATGGAATTGTAGAGAGTTTAAAACTACACTTCTTGGCCAAATTTTGAAGCGCAAAAGCATTTCGTTCAAGAGTTATAGGCGAACGGGTATTAGATATTTTCAGTAAGAAATGTATGGAGCGGCCATCTTTGTGCCCCACTCGATCAGGGGCACAAAGATGGCGGCTAAAAATTCAGTCTTAATTACACCAAAAATCACATCCAAAAATATTGTATTTGCTATAAGCTCAATTAACTCGGCTTATAAGCACTTATAATGCAAACAATAACTTTCAGCTGATTCAATTTTGTTTATTTTCGCGGCTTATCTGACATAGCGTGACGCATTGCGTGACATATTTATATTCCCGAGGTTAAACTGCCGAGCAACGTTTGCTACTCACTATCCCGGGGGGGGGGGGGGGGGGGGGGGGGAGGGGGGGGGGGGGTACTTAACAAAGTTTTTGTACGTGGATGCTCCGCCCCGAGGTCCAAACCCTTACCATTTTCACATACCGTTTTTGACAGAAAAGGTACCCCTTTCATATAGCCTTTACGTGCGTCTGTTTAATATATTTAATCAAATCCGACGCTAATTCTGGCGAAGCGATTTGCTCACGCTATCAGCGTGCACTATCGGGATTTTGAGCACGCTTACGTATACTGAATTTGATTGCGCGGCTCTGCTACTGTATGTTATAACTAGGTTTAGCGACTCAATATTTCACAGTTTTACTCTATGGCAATGGCACGTTATGACGTTAGACACAAAAATACCATAGTCTCGGACAATCATTTTTTTTCGGGTTTAAATGTTATGATTACCATTGAGAAAATTAATCTACCGACCTTTCTTTTTTTAAAATAGTAGAGTTACTAAGTGTTAAGGCTTTAATGCTTTTTGATTGTATACAATGTATTCCAAATACTTACTTTTTTATACCCGCGTCAATATTTAACAGGTCGCGAACTGATTTGTCGTCGCACAGTGCATCCAAGACACAAAGGGTGCAATATTCACTCTTCATTGCTGCAAACCATTTTTTGTCACTAATAAATTTCTTATCTCCATGATTAAGGAACTGGTAGAACTTTCTCAAGGCACCTTTCCTATTTCTTACGGGTACAGGCAGGGAACTGCATTTACCGAAATGGTTCTTAGCCTTCTTTGTGATATTCGCTGAAACATCTTCTTCAACCAAAGGTTCTTTGGGCAAGCTCCTATCGTGTAATTTATCCAGAGTGGACATCTCATCGAGCATTTCTTCTTCTATTTTGGTTGTTGCCATATCTTCCATTGCGCCTGTACCAGGGTAAGTGTCATCAAGCACGTAAGCTGATGCCAGCCCCAGGGCCAATAAGTAAGCCAAACTAACGAGTGACCAGCTTGTCATGTTTGACTAAAGAAGGGAATGAATGATCTTAATGTTAGTAAAATGGCTGAATGATGGTCAATGATGTTTAAATACGGTTGGTCAATACGGTTGTGATGGTCAATGATGGTCAATACGGTTAGTGATGTTTTCCTAAGGATTTTCCTTTTTTATGGATGTGTTTTCTGGGATGTAGCTGTGCTGGAAAGCTTGCGATTCCGTCCAGTTTTCTGTGCATTTGGGTGAAAATTTAACCAAGATGATAATTTTGTTTATTATCCTTCACTTGTCTCTTTGACAATGATGTAAAATTTTGTGATACATCAAGACCCCTTTCCCTAATTGATGATTTTCGTCATTCTCACGAAACCGTCCGCTGACAGTGTATTGATATTGCAAAGAGAAATGGAATGTTGATCATCAGCATTTGGTGGTGCGTTAAAACAGTATTCCCTTTGTGAGGAATTGTGTTATTTCCATCGCCTGCCTTCTTGACAATTTTTTGATTTTGCAAGGAGAAATTTAACGTTAATCACTAGAGTTTGGACAATATCTCCTGGGTAATATTTTTTCTCCCATCACCTGTATGTGTAACAATTGCTGCGGTACGTCGCATTAGCGAGTTGATATCGGTGGTTATATATATAATTCTAGGGTTTTGAATACGACTGCTTCATAAGCATTTTACATTTAGTGTTTGTTGGCAATTTGCATCGCAGAACTTATTATGGAAACTGTTCCGGCTGAGATATCATCTTTTCATAATTAAAATCGGAAGAAAATGTCGCCAAAAATGATAAAGGAAATAAATAGCTAAAGCCCCGTCTACACGAGCAATTTTTATGTGGCAATTTTTTATGTGGCAATTTTTATTTGCCCGTGTAGATGATGAAAAATGGCCAATTTTTATGTGACAACTGTATTTGATGAAAAGCTGGCGTGTTAGTTTTTATGTGGCAAATAAAAATTGCCACATACCGATAATAGTCCGTTCAGACGAGACGCTACATTTTATGTGGCAAATAAAAATTGCCACATACCGATAATTGTCCGTGTAGACGAGACGCCACATAAAATGTGACAATTTTTTTGACGTCATCTGTAGAACCCAGTCCCTAATATTTACAACAAATTAACAACAAATATTTGTCGATCATCTACACGGGCAAATAAAAATTGCCACATGGAAAATTGCCACATAAAAATTGCTCATGTAGACGGGGCCATCTACATGGTCAAATAAAAATTGCCACATACAGTTGCCACATAAAAATTGCTCGTGTAGACGGGGCCATCTACATGGGCAAATAAACTGATTGCCACATACAGTTGCCACATAAAAATTGCTCGTGTAGACGGGGCCATCTACATGGGCAAATAAACTGATTGCCACATACAGTTGCCACATAAAAATTGCTCGTGTAGACGGGGCCATCTACATGGGCAAATAAACTGATTGCCACCTACAGTTGCCACATAAAAATTGCTCGTGTAGACGGGGCTTAAAAATATAAATTAAAGAGACGAAATAAACGTTAAAAAAGTCAAAATTCCACAATAATGGCAATTTTAATTTCTTGATCGCCTGTCACGAAATCAAATTTGGTGAACTGTTATCCTCTTCATCCATGCAATCCTGCACTTTTTCTCCTGTTTTGCTCTATGAAATAAGTTTATTTTTTAAGTTGTATATTTCGTGGTATTTGGCAGTATAACATGGACATAAGGTAAGCTGAAAGTGTCTTTTTAACCGCATTGCAAGCCACACTCATAGCATGGTTTCTTGGTGTTTGTCATGTGATTTGATGGCTGATTGACAAGTAATTTAGTGCCTTTTCTGATAAAAATTTGTGAAAGCTGCATTCAAAATCACCTCTTTGGCAACTCTTTCATTTTGTCAGTGATTTTTTTCTGGGCTGAAACTTGTCTCAATATAAAATTTTTAAATTCGGTTAAAACCAGTGATCATTTTCGTTTGCGTAAGCACTGTTTTTCTGGCTTTGAGAGTAACACCATAGACCTCAGAGATCAGATGTTGCCAAGAATGCAACTGAAACGACTTGGCAAAATTTTAAAGCCCGGCCATCTTTAATAACTGAATTATTTGAAAAACTCACTCGTGCAAATTAATCCCAAATTGAACTCGAAACCGTATGATTACCTATACTTAGAGAACTTTCACAGGACGAAATAACGATTTTAAGTGCAAGCATAGGTTCCTTAAAGAAAACTTAAAGAACAATTTCGACTATCTTTAAGTGCACCGTAAATTACTTAAATAAGCATATACTTGACAACACTTAAAGCAAGTAATGATAACTTGAATGTTCTTAAACACATTTTAAAGATACTTACTTATTTTATTACATTTAAGAGTATTTACGTCTCAACTTAAAGATTTTCAATACCTTTAAGCAAAATTTAATTTTGTCTTAAAGATTAGTAAATTCATTATTTCGTCCTGTGTTTGTGTAAGTCCGCCACATGGAGGCCGAATTTGCATTTTAAAGAAATTCTTGAAATACGGCTAAGTTTTCTTTATAATTGTTTCTGCTTAGTTAAAAAGACCTCCGATTTGCATCCTCGCTTTAGAAAAATCTACAAACTGAGTGAACTGAACTGAGTTTTTGTTTCGCACACGGAGAAGCTCAGCTGCACCCCCAAAACTTTTCTATCTATCTACTTCGGGCACACCCGCAACGATTCAATGAGTTTTCTCCACTCTCCTTTGTCAGACATGATAACTGGGAGTTCCTGTCGTGCCAGTCCAGTGTCCCTCTCTAATTGATCTATGAAAGTTATTGCTGGGCGCCCCCTCGATCGCCAGCCATGTGTTGGATCCCAGAGAAGTAGCTGAGAAGCAGTCTCGTTCTTGCTTCTCCAGCAATGCCCACTGAACTGTAGTCTACGAGTCTGCAGAGTTTTTGAGATGGGAGGTAGTTAAAACTTTTAAAATGCTATTGACATGAAACTTGACACGACGATTACTATTGCTGATATGAAGAACCTGTTAAAAGAAGAGCCGTGTATATAAAGCTGTTTAGATTTTAGAATTTTGATAACGTGAGGTAAAAACGAAGAAACACAGTTGTACGAAATTTTTTAAAATTATTTTGGCTAACTTGAAAGTCCGTTTTAGAACAGGCTTACATGCTCCTCCGTTTGTGTGGTGCGCTGTGCAACCGTAATGGCCGTATCGGTTTATAAAACTGGTCTCACTAAAGGCGAAATTTAGGACTCTTAAAACTAATGAAAATAAAATAAAAAGTGCACAGGCTTACCATCCTCCGTTTGTGTGATGTACTGTGCATCTGTAATGGCCGTATCGGTTTGAAAAACTAGCCTCACTAAAGGCGAAATATAGGGCTCTTAAAACTGATGAAAATGAAATAAAAAGTCTCAAAATCACTGCGACTTTGTTTTTCTGCGTAGTTTTGGCATTTTGCGGCTCGCGAACGCGATTCGACTCGCTCAAACGCAGAGAAAGAAAACAATGTTCTCCACTCCTCCATTAACTTATTGTGAACTTGTTTAAAACAAATTGAAACAATAGACCTTTTTACCGATACGGCGGCCATATTGAATAAATTAGATTTAAAGAGTATTATGGGATTCCCAGGGGGCATAAGCATCTATCTTACACACACGCACAGTGTTTACGCGCCCTTTTCGAGGTAATTTTCGTAAAGTTTTCCTAGAATAAGATTGTAACGGGGAAAAAAGATCGTTGTGCCGTGTTTGGATGTAAAAATGATCGCCGTTTTCCCGAGAAATATGTGGTGAAAGACCATACAAGTTTTCATTCATAGTAGTGCGAAAGCTTAAACTGAGCTATTCTAATTGAAAAATCATATTTTCTTGAATGAAAACTTACAGAATTTAGATAAAAGAAGGTAGCAACTGCGAAATAAAAGCACTCAAACCGAGCAATGTAGTGAAAGTCCAAATTATCTCGTAAAATCCGATCGCGAAATTGCGTGTATTAAAATTAAAATTGACAAGCTAGAACAAAACTAGAATAGAATGAGAAATTTAAGCAAGACTTTAACAGAATTAATAGAATCTCGATTAGAAAAAAAAAGAAACGGGAAAATAAGAACGCTTAAATCAAACGGAATCAAAAACTTTGTAAACAAGCGCAAGATTGCCTAATTATAGTATCTTTCGCAGATTTCCTGTCATTACTTTTTGACAGGTAAAGTTCAATGTCGTTCATCGTCATATCGGGAAAATTATGGCTTCCGCTCACCCAGTTTCTCAATTATTCCGGGAGAGGAAGCGAGATTCCGTCGATAAAGAGCTTTAATTTCCTTTCGTCTAGCTTCGATTTGGGTATCCTCTTGTTCTTGTCACACAGTGGCAAATCTAGACGACAAGCATGGTAAACTTTCGAAACCAAGTCGCGTTTACGAGAATCACTGGTGATAACAATACCCCGATTTTTCAAATATTTTCGCAGTTTCTCGACGTTCCGTGCGTTCAGCTCCTCAATACTGAACTCCTTTTTGTTTTCATCTGACCGGTCAGCCATGACCAAGCAATTAAAACTACAAAACGCTCTCAGATAAAAAAAAAACTTGTGCAACACGTATGTCACGCGAGATTTGTTTTGCCCCCTGGAAATCCCATAATACTCTTTAAATCTAATTTATTCAATATGGCCGCCGTATCGGTAAAAAGGTCTATTGTAAAACTATTTTGTCTTGTGTTTGTGCATGACTTCACGCAGTACTTCATTGATTAACCCTTTCACTCCTGAAATTGCCACGTTTAAAATTGAACAAAGTTTGAAATTCTGTTTTGCAAAATATTGAAAACGCCATAAAATGCTTTTATTGACAGACTCCGTCACGTGACTCAAGGTTTGACCCCAGGTGGGTTAAATTTACGCCCCAGCCCCTCCCCCAAGAGTACGAACCACTTCACTTGCCAAACTCACAGCCATTGGTCAATAAAAACAAAAACTCACGGTTAACTGATATTTAGAACTTTCGAGTTTTTGCAAGCGCATCCAGATTATATAGCGTTTTATTACGATTCGATAATATTCCGCTTTCACATTGTTCGTTTTTTGAGCCCTCAATCTTTTCCGGCATTTCGCGTTTTGATAACCATTGATATACACTTAATTTTAGAAACGTTATCATTGAAAATAAAAAATACCAAATAAGAATTAACAACCTTAATCATATTCACAAATGATGCAAGTAGAGAAATTGTTAAGAAATAAAAAAAGCTATTCATTCCTGAGATACAAATCAATTCATCTATCTGATAGAAATTTGTTTGGAAGAAATATATCTGTTGAAAGGACATGTGTGCGAAAGAATACTTCTGCGAGTATTTTCATCGGCCTGTGGCAAAATTTCTACAGTTAGGTAATATGTATCCAAAATTATATGGCTAAACTCCAATGAGCATTCTTTTCTTTTAAATAATAGTTTCTCCTGATGCATACTGACGACAAAACGACGTTCGAATATCCCGGTTGTTGGAGTTTTCGAAATACCGCTAATGCGTAAACAGGAAAAAATGTGTACAATGGCTTTGCCTTGTTTTATTATTTGGCAACTTCGAGGTTTTTGTCAAAACTGCCGCAAGTTAAAACTAAGTACCTTTGTCACCCAAAAAATGCTTATAGAACACTGAGAGGAAGATATGAAGTGAATTCTCCAAGAGAAAATAAAACATAATTAGAGTTTTAGCGAGTTTTCCAAGAGAGAAGCGATAAACTTAGAAGACTAGCCCAATTTTTAAAGATGCAACCCATTTCCATCCTAGCGCTTTTTGCTGACCCGCTGTTTAAAAAAGGAATCGATATCGAAAGAAGAACTTGATTAGATAGTGGATAGTCAGAATCAGTGATTTATGTTGATTGGCTAATTCTAATATAAAATAACTTTTTTTTAGGCTATTTAGTGTACTGGTATCATTTGAAATCTCACCGATCAGCATAGTATCAACCGTTTGAATCCAGGTCTTGGTAGTCTCGGCTCGAGGCATTTTGCTTTCCGTACTTCTGTTGTGTCTTTTTTCTTCAGGCAGAAAACTTGACAATATTGGAAATATGTGCCTTGCCGAACTCTTCGAAAGTACAACTAAATTAAGGTAGATTAGTTCGGTTGAAGAGCAATGCTGAAAATTTTGCCGAGTTCTCAACCATGGAATTCAACCCCGAAGAAAAGACAGTGTTTATACCGAAGTAGGCGCTATCAAGAGCTGTCGAGAACAACCTCTTTATAGCCTTACCTTACTTATTGAAGGTAGGCGCTATCTAAAGTTGTCGAGAACAACCTGCTTTAGCCTTACCTGCAAACTTGCAAGTCTTCAAAAAGAGCACCGCACAATTCTGTCTCCTGTGGTTTCGCAGACTTAGCTCAACTGGCTTTAAACTACGAAATTTATACCGGCAACCCGGAAAATTTTGTGCTATTATTGTCCACATTGTATTTACCCACTATATTGTGTTTCTCATAAAACAATGAGAGGCATTTGAATTAGGCAATTAAGTGTGGGTGAAACAAGTAACTAATGCTTTGCATTTGAAACGGGATGAGGCACGCACATCTGTTGTTGACGATCGGTGACAAAGCGGTTCGTTCTACTGATGTTAAATCATTACCTCGACGTTTTTTCTGTTTGACGTTCTCCTAGAAGCTCCTTTGAAAGGCAATGTTATATGATAAAGATAGTGCTAAAAAGGTTGTTTTTCGTCCTTCTGAACAATGCAGTTCTAGTTGGGTAGTTTTTCCGGGATTTAAGTGCATTGTTGACGTATAGAGCCGGCTTGTTTCGTTGTTGGAAACAAACCCAGTAAATGTTTTGATTCTACAAACTACGTCCAAGTTAGATCGGCTTTGCAATATTGCAAACCTGCAGTAGCTAAACCGTGATACATTTCATCAAACAGTTTTCCTTTATAAAATTTGAAGGGACAATCATTTTCGTATCGGAAAACATAAATTTAAGTATTCGTCACTATGTTACAAAGGCTACAGAAGGAACGTGTCGCTTGATTGGCCCTGTGAAAAACGGAAAACATCAACTTAATACTGAATTTTAACCTCCTTTAGTTGGATACCCTCAACACTACGTAATTGAAAAATCTCTGAGTTTAACCGAATAAGCTGATGACCTTTTTTGTTAAGACATAATTGATAAGGCCTCTTTTTTGTTGATAATTAATAAGCTGGTAAATTTTGTTTTCTGTGTATCTGTATCAAAAGCCAATACGAGCCACGAGAGGAACGCACCCGTATTGTTTTGATCATAACAAGAAATAACAAGCAATAATAGACAAAATGTTATCATTTATTGACTTATAGAAATCAGTTAAACATGTAATCTTAAGATATATTTCTAATTTGGCTGCTCCCTGCAATCCCGACCCGTTTTTGCGCTACACTGTTAATAACTCAGTGAATACTTTAATGTATTCACACGATCCATCATGTTATAAACTTGCTGTTTTCAATTCTTCATATAACTGATGTCTGAGCAACAAAATTGCCGAACATAATGAGCAACAGCGATCACAGAGAATTGAAGTAATTAATAATAACAGAAGTCAAAACACGCCAGTTAGCATGCACGCAAATCAAAGTCGCCTCTTCTCGAGTATAATTTAACTTATCTCCCCTCCCTCCCTCCCTTCCCTTTCTAAACCGACAGACCGTGGCTCGCCTTTGTGCCAAAAAAAAAAACGTAAAAGAGGAAAACAAATTGGCAAGTGAGAGTGAAAATGACTTTTGTAGCATAAGGAAACCAATCGCTCATAAACTGAACTAAAAACCTAAATTAGCAACTGGATGTGATGATGCTTTGATCATTTTTGTGGCGGCACCGCTAGTCTGGAATTTTTTCCTATTTCGAGAACACTGAAATCTCGATCAAAAGGGTAAATAAACAATTCTCTCAGACGTGGTATTGAAGTAAATAAAACAACTAAAATTAGCGTTGTAATTATTGTCCCGATTTTTCAAGAACAAGCTCCAAATATTGCAATTGAAAACATAGAATTGTAACCCTCCACGCAGCAAATGGCAAGCTTGCTCAGACACTCGCCTATTATCATAAAACGCCTAAATGGCATGATTATGATTTAATTGATCTGAGTAAATTTTACCAAATTACATTTAACATTAAGCCCTGTACAGCTTAAGACGTTCGATCGATTCTTAGTTCAAACATGGGACATACACTACATATCTTTAAGAATCGTAAGATTTTAGTAAGGTAATTATGTGCTATGTGACCATTATACCTCATCCCAAAATTTTCATTTTCTACGCAAAAATTTAGTACAATAAAATAGGTTACGTGAGGTTCTTATGTATTTAAAAATGTGGATATAAACAAATAGAGATGTGGATAAAAGCCAAGTTTAAAATAGTACTAGTTGAGACGTGAAAGTATATTTTGGGACAAGAGTATCTTATGTTTAATAATGTTTCTCAGTTTTTCCGCTTTCGTTTTACCTAAGTGCCCCAGGGTACAATAAGATGAGGTAAATCGGTTATTTAATTACGTGATAAAAACGCTAACTAAAGAATACAATAGCCGCAAGCCAATATTATAAATTTCAAAAGAAAACCGAGGAAAGGGTGAAATGAATTAAGATTTTAATGTATATACTTTATTTGCTTGTGACTTTAGTGTGATATCTTGTTTAATAGTGTTTGTACAGTATTGTGCCTTTTCAATATCGAATCAGCGTGTTCACTGTTCACTGAAGTTAAGCCAAGTTTAGTCCGTGGAAATATTCGCGGTTGGGTTTCACAATGTTATTGTCCATTAAAGCGTTTTATTGTGGTAAAAAGTCTGAATGCAGTGCTGACGACTTCTGTTTGTTACCTTGGTTACTGTTTTTGCACAAAGCCGCTTTCGGTATGCGTCTTCTGATAACGTTTTCAAAGTGACGAACGCGTAGCATATGCATTTTTCAACTTTTTCATTAATTTATATTTATCAATGTGAAAATCGTTTGTTTAAACTTGTCTCTCCCGTCATATTGTTTCGCTAGAGCTTTGCTACATTTTGTGTCTTTCTAATAATCCAGTTGTATATAAAATCGACGCCGGCCGGCGAACCGTGGACTATACCATGGTGAAAATCTAACAAAATGCTGGAACCGCGATGGACTATAATCTCCGGGTAGCCGGACTCTACAAGCCAACTGCTAAAATATCGTGTTTTCATGATTATGGCCACGAGCCTGCTGCTTAAAGCTTGTTTTATTATCTTGAAATAGGAAGAAAAAGTCGCCAAAAAGTGATGAAAACAAAGAAATATTTACTAAAGAGACAAGACAACTGCTAAAAGAGTGAAAATTCAACAAGAATGGCAATTTTGATTTCTTGACCGCCTGTCGTGAAATCAAACTTGATGAACTGTATTCCACTTCCATCCTTGCAATCCTGCACTTTATCGCCAAACTTCTGCTTCTGTTTTGCTCTATAGAATCTTTTAATCCAATTAAGTTGTGTATTTGGTGGCATTTGGCGATAAAATGGGGAAATATTAGCTTAGCGAAATTTTGTTATTTCGGTAGGACAGTTAGTCCCTTTAAAAATCGCCCAGGTCGTTTTGCGCTGTCACTCGCATAAATCAGCCAAGATCGATATCAGATGAAAACCGCATACAAAATTTCATTTTGTATAAAAAAAAAACAACAAAAAGAAAGAAGCAGCACCAAATAATAGCTGGTATTTGAATAGCTGCACTTTGGAGTTTTATCCACCGAATCAGTGGCGGATATAAGGGACATACGTTTTCAGTTAGTCTCTAACATTTTCACATCGTGGAGTTTCATTTGAATCTCAAAAATTAGAACCACCTTGTACAGCATAATAAACAGCCTCACAGGAAAGTACTGCTCAATAGCCGTTAGTTTGAATGGTTACATTGTAGGATTTCATCAACAAACTCAAAAGTTAGAATCACCTTGTACAGCATAATAAACCTGAGTACCACAGGAAAGTAGTGCTCAATAGCTTTCGTTTGAATGGTCACACTTCAGAATTTCATACGCACTGACTCAAAAGTTAGAACCGCCTTGTACAGCATAATAAACAGTACCACAGGAAAGAAGTGCTCAATAGACCCGGCACGCTAGCATGGCACAAAAATATATTTAGTTTATTAGGAAAAAGAGCCCAGCATCAAATTCAGCATATCGATATTAGTAAAACTACAACGTTTTGTAAAAATTGCTAGCAAACTGACGGAGATATGAAATTTTGAAACTGAGCATTTTTACAAAGAAATGTATGTTAGACGGGCATAGAATACCCATCCAGCCTCGTTTTCGTGTTTTTCCCATACATTTCTTTGTAAAAATTAGGCCAGAGTACAGTTCAAAAGTTCATATCTCCGTCAGTGTACGAGCAATGTTTACGAAACTTTACAGTTTTACTAATATTGATGTGCTGAATTTGATACTGGACTCTTTCCCCCATGAAATTAAATATATTTTCATGCCATGCTAGCGTGATATTGGTCTATAGCTTTCGTTTGAATGGTCACACTTTAGGATTTCATCCACAGACTCAAAAGCTAGAACCGCCTTGTACAGCATAATAAACAGTACCACAGGAAAGTAGTGCTCAATAGCTTTCGTTTTAATGGTTACATTGTAGGATTTCATCCACAGACTCAAAAGTTAGAACCATACACCTTGTACAGCATAATAAACAGCATCTTATGGCTTTTTTCTAGGGAGTTGAATTAAGGGTTAAAATCAGACGATTTACTGATGCGACATGAAGAAACAATGACTGCAATAGTGTGAAGCGGCACGCGTGGACAACTCTATTTCAACAAAACTACTCTTTTGCAGTCGATTTATTACCAATCTACTAGTTTTTAATAGTGTATCAGCACTTTTGAGTACATGTACATTACACACTTCGAGTCGAGTGTTCACAGTAACATTTGTTACGTGGCGGATTGTGTAATGCTGAAGATAAACATCGCTTGCTGATGTGTAAGTTATTGACGAATAGTGTGAAATGTCTAAACTAAAATATGACGTTGCTGGCATTTCTTCATTTTTAATTTGTTAAATCCGGTGGCGTTTCACGTTCACTCCAATCGTTAGGAGCTAGAAGGCTGAGTGCAGATGTCCTTGTTTTGTTAATGCACTGTTCATGATGACCCCATCCCCCTTAAAGCAAACCAACAAACAAATTAAATTGGTCCGGCCGTGGAAATGTTTATTAGCCTTAAGTATAATTACTGTAGTCTCCTTGCTACCAACGTTTCGTGAAGTTGAAAGGCCTTAAGCTTTTGCTTAATTAATAGCAACGGGAAAATAATAAGTGTGTTATTTTCATTTTCCGGGTTCCCACTCGCGTGACGCGCGCTATCAATGAAATACCGTTAATGACTCAATTAAGGGCCAAACAAAAAATAAATAATAACAAATGTAGCCATAAATCCCAAAGTAAATATCAGGGTTATAATCTACAGCTGCATGCAGCACCACAGTTTTTTTGGAAACTAACCGCTTTAAACATTTATGGCATTGCCTATGTGATATCAAGAATTATTGTTCAGGTTTCTATTTTTGCTTGTATCTTTTATAACACTTGGTTATCAAGCTACGAGTTTCATGCCCCATCGCGGGCCAAATTATATTCATTGATATACCACCCACATGCAATATTACGTAATTGAACTGTTTGTTTAGTGAAGGGTGAAACTTAAGCTAACTTTCAATATTGAAACAACTCTGATTTCTCAAAGTCTTTTCTCCAGGTGTCTTTTTTCAATTTTGCACTTTTGCTTATCCAAACTGGACTGTTTATTCAGTAGAAAAAGAAACTGAACGGATAGATATAGATAGCGTTGCTAGCTAAACTCACGAATTATCGGCAAGCTGAAGGGACAGTGTTTATATTGTGCGTTGATTATAGAGCACGTTTCAGTCCTTTCAATCCCTGTAGCATGTCCAATTTTAACTTGAAAAGTATCTTAGATTCTATTTTGCTAGTTATATTAAGACAGTCGCTTGTTCCTTTCAATTTTAAAATCAAACCTCTGATTGATCATGAACAATGCCGGTAAGGTTCTATAACTGAATAGATTCGGTGTAGCTATTCAAATAAACATAAAAGCTTCATCATCCGTGAACAATGCTTTCATATCCCGGTATTTTGCAAAATGAAACTTTATAATGTGACTTTTTTATGTTGTTTTGATCTTGGTCGATTTCTACGAGTGAGAGGTTTAACGGTAATCGGGTGTAAAGTGACTGGGATCATCCACCGCGGCTCAGACATGTTGTGATCTACATCATTCTACATATATAACTTGCAAAATCTGATCCTTGTTAAGACAGTTCGCATGTGCGATAAGAAGTGCATTAAAACAGGTGTATATGTAGTGGTGACTAATAAAAGATAAAAAAAAATAGAAATTAAAACAAGCAGGTGGGTATTCACTGCCGACTTAAGCACAGGGAGCCCAGAGTCTTAGACGTACAGTCAACGGCGAACTCAGAATCCTTCAATATCGCTCAAAATATCACTTTTACGGCAAAAGGACGACAACACACCACAAATAAGGTAATTTAACGTTTATTTAGCGTTAATCAGTACATACATTTGGCGATACGTCGCTATAATATGAAATTTAGGTAAATCCCATACATTTCCTATAAAATTATAAACGGTCATGTTACACAAACAGATTGTCTGGGCTCCCTGTGATTTAAGCACTATCACTGTCGCTTCCAATGTTATAATCTCAGGCGGTAAAATGTGTTACTCGCTGATAGTTCTCGGCCAAAAGCTATACTTGTATTGATCGCATGATACTTGGACGGGGATGAATTTTAAAGGGTGGAAGTCAGGCGGGTTCGTTTAATTTGACCATGGTTCGTTGGTGTGGATTTATACAACTGGGTCGATAGACACAATGTGTAGCAAAGCTCTTACGAGACAGCATGACGGGAGAGACAAAACAAACGTTTCAGTCTCATCGAAAAAAATATGAATGATAAAGTTGAAAAATATATATCGTTCTCTTTACTGTTTGATTGTGGTTCGCTGGTGTCGATTTATTTATTTAGTTTTTAGTGTTATTATTATTATTATTATTATTATTACTATTATTATTTATTTTTTGCTGGTGTCGATTTATACAACTCAGCTAGGGTAGAAAGAGACAGTTATGGATGTGTAGCAAAGCTCTATGGAAACAGCATGACAACAGAGATAAGTTTTAACAAAGGATTTTAACATGCATCATAGTAACAGGTTGAGCTCAACACAAGACCACTACAAATTTTGCATGATATTGAAGTTGAAAAGTGCAGCCCGTTGTTTTAATTTAGCGACGCGCGCGTCATTTTAAAATGGTCGACAGACAGCAAGCTTTGAGTAGAAACAGCAACTGTAATAATTAACAGAAATGGTCCGCGCTGCGTATTTAGAATGTTTAACACAACAGACTTAAACACTGTGAAGCTAACCGCAGATTTAGTCCGACAGACTTAATTACAATGTGGCTAACTTTGGTGGTTAATGAGCGTCATGCTGCTTTGCCGGCGGAGAATGTAAAACGCGCAACAGGTAGAAAAACGAACAAGATGTCTTAATCCACAAACAAATGAAGTATACACTAAGATCTAAACTTAGTTAACACTTTTACTGTTTTCTTTTGGACATTCTACAGACTAAGGATTGTTATTGCACGCGGTTATTCTTAAGTTAGCGCTTTTACCAATTCCTGTTCATCTTTTTGAGTGCACCTCGCGGCACTCAGTCAGTTAGACGAATGCGGAAAAAGTGAGAAACAATGAAATATGTTTCATGCCTAAATAGAGTTTGGGTTGAAAACATACCATCTAGTAGTAACTACAAGTGCGTTTTTATCACATACACCCATGTTTTTTTTTTTAAATTAGTATTTGTCGAACCTCCCGTAACCTACTTGATATTTATTCAACCAACGAGGTATGAGTTCATTTCAAACCTTGTTGCGTTTTCTGTTAGACATACCAAACATAGGTGTAATACTGCTTGCGGTTACTTTATTCTTTTGTTAGCGTTTTTATTACGTAATTGCATAACCGATTTACCTCATATTATTGTACCCTGGGGCACTCATATTAGAAAGCGGAAAAAGCAAAACTAAGATACTCTTAAACCAAAATATACTTTGAAAACGCGTCAACTAGTACTATCTTAAGTTTTCCATTTTTCCTTATCTTTAAAGGCATAAGAACCTTCCGCGTGCTACTTCACATTATGACAATCCACATCGATTGTGGTCATTAACGAGAGGTTCCACTTACAGTATTGTAAGTGAAGTCTTATCGTGGTTTTATTTTACCTTTGGTTTGGTTACTGGAGATACTTTTCGTCAAGTACTATAATGCTCGTGAATTTGTGCGTAGAAAATGAAAACTTTGGGACGAAGTGTGGGTTCTTAGTTAAGAAGAAAGCGAGAAAGCTGGGAAACATGTCGTTTCCCATGTTAAAATAGCAATGACGTATAAGAATTAGATAATTTGTGGAACTCAACCTAATTTTCTTTCTTTTCTTAAGTATGATTTGCTGAATAACTATGCCATGCTTAAAATGCCGAAAAGTAAGAACGTTCATTCTAAAAATTAGACGTTCATATGAAAAAATCACAGTGTATTCCAAAAGCTTGGTTTCCATGGCTACGATCGCTACGACTGCTACGATCGCTAAAACAAACGTTCAGCGATCGTAGCGATCATATGGAAACCGGTCAAAGCAACGATCGCTAAGCTTTTTTTTTTGCAGCAATCGTAGCGATCCCAGCGATCGTAGAGATCATATGGAAACTGCCTTTAGAATGCTACCGAAGGCTTTAGTTGGGGAACGTTTCGCTTGAGTGGTAATTGCGCAAAAAGGAAAACGTCAAGGAATTTGAACCTACTTTAGCAAGACATTGTTAATACAAAATGAATAAAATATTAAATTTGCACATTTTCCTTCCATACGAACTGCTGTATTGTTGCGAACTGAAGATCGTGATATCAAAATAAGGTTATTTTTGTTCAAACGTCATTAAATCAACTTAAGTAAATCAATTTTACTCGTATGTTTCCAGTTTGGCTTACCTCGCATAATCTTCAACCTCTGTTATAGTGTTGAATTATTATTTTATAATTTAATTTAATTTTAACATCATACATTGTTTTCATAACTCGGTAGTAAACGATTTAAAGGGACAGTGTTCCGCGTAGGGGGAGGGGCTGGGAGGGCTTTAGCCCCCCCATCCCCCCTCCACTTAAAAGAAAAACAATTTAATGGACTCAGTTTTCTAATATTTTCTAATATTTCAGTTCTAGTTTTCAATGAAAATATAACCAACACCAGATCGAGTAGACGAGATTAAAACTGAACAAACATTACGCGGGTCTGCAAGCTTCTTCTGGTAAACCCGGCACCAGCGCAGCTGACCGCCGGGTATCGGGAGTCGTCAGAGAAACTGCAAGACAGTCAATGCGTGTAAGTCAAAGGCGCCTCGTCTCGAGTGAGTGGTAAAAGGGGAACAAGTAAAGAGTGAAATGAGTTTTATTGATTGAAAAGAAAGTGTCATATAGTTTACAAAACTAGGAAGTAGTGAGTCTTAGTTTACAATCATCCTAATTGACAACAAGTCGTTCTGAGCAGTTTGATCCATATATGGTGCGGTAATTCATGTTGTCTGGTAGCACTTTTTCCTGTTTCGAACGCAAGTTCAAGTTCAAACATCACAATTAAAATTCCTCAAACTATAAATGAAAAAGCTAAGTTTAGCTCATTCTATTAGTCGCGTCATTTCAGTACTAAAAAAATAGCTAAGAAATAAAGGTGCGACCGTGTTTCCGAAATTTTTTCCTGTTTCGAGGGCACGGAGTTCATTAACACCATAATAAAAAGGGTAAACTGATTTAGAATTCTAATCCTTTAGACTAATTGAAAAGCTAAGTTTAGCTTATTAATAATATTCGGTGAACTGGCTTCAGCACTGCTGAGCCAAAAGCTAACATTGTTGCGGTCAGGTACTCAGAGCGTCTGGAATTTATTCCGCTTCGAGAGCAAGTTTCAAATAATATACTAAATAGTGTACGATTCTAAAAGTATTTACGTTACTTCAGAAAATTTCTAATATATCACTTAGCGTATGTCGGCATGTAAGACCAAATTCCGAATTTCTATTATGTAAGTTCTGGCTTTCACTAGCGACATTAGTATAAGCGAAAGCATAACAACGCTTATGTCGTCCAGTGAAAACGGGCCCAACATAAGCACAAGCATAAGGATCAATCCGTACGCTTATGTCAACGTTCGTTTTTACTTGACGCAAATTTTTATGCTTTCGCGTATGCTTATGCTCATGTCTGGTGAAAACCAACCTTAAGCTTGATTCCGGACCGAATTTTTATTATCTACATAATATCAATGCCTCAGGAAAAGTTAATATGCAAGCTTGCACGATTCCGAAATTTTTTTATCGATAAAATTAAAATGACAAATGCCATAAACGTTTTTAAACGTTTATGTTCAGTTTGTTCAGTTTCTTAAAAGAATCCCAACCGATGGTGGCTTTCTAGTTGGCCATTTATACCCCCGGGGGGTGGGGGGGGTACTCCCGACAATTTAGGATAGGTGTGTGCCGCCAAGGTTCTCAAACCCTGACCCTTTTAAGGGTAGAAAATCGAGATTTGATACCCTTTTTAAGGCCCAATTCAGGCGTGTAGTACAGTTTTAACAGACCATACCTTTTTCGTTTTGCGCATTGGGGTGGATACTACTCTAAGGAATATCTAAGGATCACAATACCAAAAATACCAAAAAGGATACCGTATTTAAGGACTGAGCACCTCAAAACCCTACCCTCTGCAGAATAAACTACAAAAGCTACAAAACAGAGCAGCCCGTGTTTTGACCTATTCAGACTATGACGTAGATGCTGGTAATCTATTAGAACTCCTAGGATGGAAAAATCTTGCTTGCCAGCAACAAATTCAAAGAGCTACGATGGTTTATAGGTCTCTACACGGGTTGGCTCCAAACTATCTAAGTTCTAAATTTGAGAAGCGAGAAATTAGTTACAACCTAAGGGACTCTGAGGATAAACTTAATGTTCCATTGCCGCGCACAAACTATTATAAAAATAGTTTCAGTTATAGTGACGCCATGCTCTGGAACAGCCTTTCTCATAATGTAAGGAAAGCTGAGTCCCTTGGGCAATTTAAACGACTTCTCAAAGAGGAACTATAAGGCACGGCATTCGTGGAAAGCAGCTTTTTATTATTTATTAAATTCTTCATATATAGATATTTTTTAATATTAGTTTATTGCTTTGTGTTAGTATTATAATGATTTTTAGCTGACGAATTTTTACCGTGTTTAAATAAAGATTATCTATCTATCTATCTACCCTATCGGGCGGCACATACCTATATAACGTATATAAGGGAGTGCCCCCCCCCCCCCCCCCCCGGGATTTATACACAGCATGGCCAAGGATTTGAACATGGGACTACCGTGTTGAAAATCCATCTAGTGGTAAGGAAGGAGGACTTGAGAACTCGGGACCTACGGATTGCCGTAAGTCCAGCGCCCTATGTCAGCTTGATTTATAATTTCAATCACCTCAGTTTAGGTTTATATAAGCTCGACTCTGGATCAGGTATATTTTAAGCGGCTACATACCTTAATCTTGGTTTACACTAACGACACAAACGTCAAGTAAAAACGAACATAGACATAAGCATAAGATTGATCTTTATGGATGCTTATACTTGCGCTCATGGCGGGCCCGTTTTGATTAAACATGTTTAATAGTTCTGTTTATGCTTTTGTCACTAGTGAATACCAGGCTTTAACCGCGAACTCCAGCGTTGATTAAATAAAATGTGACGTAGGTTACGGAAGGTTCGACTGTTTAAAAATGTGGTAATATGTGACAAAAACATACTAGTAAAAGGTTATTAGCCACCATGTTTTTAAAATTTTGGCATGAGAAATATTTTATTGTTTCTTAGTTTTTCCGCCTTCGTCTTTACTGAGTGCCGCAGGGTTCGAATTAGTTATGTGGTAAAGGCCCTATAACTAAAGGATAATCACATGCAATAGTAATCCTTAGTCTTTGGAATATGAAGAAAACACATGGAAAGGGCAGAAGTAAATTCAGATTTAGTGTATACTTCATGACCATTTGTTTAAGTCTTTACACCTCTTGTTCGTTATTCCACCTGTTCTGAGTTTTGGTTGTATACTGATTTCATACAGACTCAGTGAAATATGTTCGTGGCCGGGATGGGAGCGATGAGAGGTGGCTGTATTCGCAGGCTAGTATGTTCGCTACCACTGAAGTAAGCCACATTAAGTCCTTTGTGGTGCCTTTTGTGATTGGTTGCTTCCTGTTGCTAATCATTGCTGTATGCGTCAATCGACTCAGTTATCATGCGAAATTCGCGATGGTCTAGCGGTTACCTCAAAGATCTGAAAATTGGGCCAAGAACGTTGCTTTCAACATTAAGGAAACTGTTTAACAGTAAATGGTTCTAATTCGAGGATGCCATTTCCATCCCAAGCGCTGAAATGTGCTGTGTTTGACATAGCGAATTCTTTACAAAATCACGAAGTAAGAATACTTGCGAAATACACCAAGCAAACATCATAATAAATAGTTGCCTCAGTAGTGTACCTCCATCGAGAGCATTTGGACCCCACTCATCGGTGAAATGCCTCCATTTAAATGCTCGCGATGGAGACATGCATGCACTTCACTGATGGAGGTAATTTATTGATTTGCGTATGAAATAAACACCTCTCTAAGATGGACACATCTTTCAGATGGACACCTCTCTAAGATGGACACCTCTCTAAAATGGACCCCTCCCTATGATGGCACCACTCTAAGATGGGCACCTCTCTAAGATGGGCACCTATGCGGCTAAGATGGTCACCTGTCTAATGGAAACCTCTCTAAGATGATAACCTGTCTGATGGATAGCTCTCTAAGATGGTTACCTGTCTAATGGAAACCTCTCTAAGATGGTTACCTGTCTAATGGAAACCTCTCTAAGATGGTTACCTGTCTAATGGAAACCTCTCTAAGATTGTTACCTGTCTAACGGAAACCTCTCTAAGATGGTTACTTCCAACTAAGATGAACACCTGTCTACGATGGACGTCTCTCTATGATAGATTCAAGAATTTAAATACGGCAAGACCACAGCGACAAAACGTTAAGAGGAGCCAGATCTGTTGTAGACCTGGATCAGTAAAAAACGTCAAATAACAAAATATAGACGGCAAGACTGATCCTAACGGCAAGAACTGAAAACGATAAGAAACAACATAAAAAAGATTTATATATAATATAATTGCCCGATATTTCGGTTTCATAAACAAACCTTCTTCGAGGGCAGAAAAACAAAAAATGAATACATACGTTACAAGGCCGTTGACTATAAAAGTTTAAAGATATGAAATCCATGATTATGATAGGTCAAGAGCGTGTCAGATTATAAGTGTCATGAATGAAGCTAATCGCGTCTGTTTATCCCGCATGGCTTAAGTGTCTTTGCCTTGTCAATAAGGTGTGCCTCGCGAGTCTTTCGAACAGAATCCCGGCTATTATGTATAAGTTCCAAAGGAATGAGCTGGATGTCGTTGATTGAATGTTCAGGCAGGTTGAAGTGTTGTGAGACAGGGGTCGGATAGACACCACAGATAGACACCACTCTAAGATGGACACCTCTCTAAGATGGACACTGCTCTAAGATGGACACCTCTCTAAGATGGACACCACTCTCAGATGGACACCTCTCTAAGACGGACACCTAACTAAGATGGACACCTCACTAAGATGGACACCACACTAAGATGGACACCTCACTAAGATGGACACCTCTCTGAATGGACACTACTTCAAGATGGACACTGCTCTAAGATGGACTCCTCTCTAAAATGGACACTACTCTAAGATGGACACTACTCTAAGATGGACACTGCTCTAAGATGGACACTACTCTAAGATGGACACTGCTCTAAGATGGACTCCTCTCAAAGATGGACACCTCTCTAAAATGGACACCTCTCTAAGATGGACATCTCAGTAAGATGGACACCTCTCTAAGATGGATACTGCTCTAAGATGGACACCTAACTAAGATGGACACTGTCTAAGATAGACACCTCACTAAGATGGACACCTCACTAAGATGGACACTACTCCAAGATGGACACTGCTCTAAGATGGACTCCTCTCTAAGATGGACACTACTCTAAGATGGACACTACTCTAAGATAGACACTGCTCTAAGATGGACACTACTCTAAGATGGACCCTGCTCTAAGATGGACTCCTCTCAAAGATGGACACCTCTCTAAAATGGACACCTCTCTGAGATGGACACCTCAGTAAAATGGACACCTCTCTAAGATGGATACTGCTCTAAGATGGACACCTAACTAAGATGGACACATGTCTAAGATAGACACCTCACTAAGATGGACACCTCACTAAGATGGACACCTCTCTAAGATGGACACCTAACTAAGATGGACACATGTCTAAGATAGACACCTCACTAAGATGGACACCTCACTAAGATGGACACTACTCCAAGATGGACACTGCTCTAAGATGGACTCCTCTCTAAGATGGACACTACTCTGAGATGGACACTACTCTAAGATGGACACTGCTCTAAGATGGACACTACTCTAAGATGGACACTGCTCTAAGATGGACTCCTCTCAAAGATGGACACCTCTCTAAAATGGACACCTCTCTGAGATAGACACCTCAGTAAAATGGACACCTCTCTAAGATGGATACTGCTCTAAGATGGACACCTAACTAAGATGGACACATGTCTAAGATAGACACCTCACTAAGATCGACACCTCACTAAGATGGACACCTCACTAAGATGGACACTACTCCAAGATGGACACTGCTCTAAGATGGACTCCTCTCTAAGATGGACACTACTCTAAGATGGACACTACTCTAAGATGGACACTGCTCTAAGATGGACGCTACTCTAAGATGGACCCTGCTCTAAGATGGACTCCTCTCAAAGATGGACACCTCTCTAAAATGGACACCTCTCTAAAATGGACACCTCTCTGAGATGGACACCTCAGTAAAATGGACACCTCTCTAAGATGGATACTGCTCTAAGATGGACACCTAACTAAGATGGATACATGTCTACGATAGACTCCTCACTAAGATGGACACCTCACTAAGATGGACACCTCTCTAAGATGGACACTACTCTAAGATGGACAATGCTCTAAGATGGACTCCTCTCTAAGATGGACACTACTCTAAGATGGACACTACTCTAAGATGGACACTGCTCTAAGATGGACACTACTCTAAGATGGACACTGCTCTAAGATGGACTCCTCTCAAAGATGGACGCCGCACTCTCAGATAGACACCAGTCTAAGATGGACACCACTCTCACATGGACACCTGTCTAAGATGGACACTCCTCTTAGATGGGCACCTCACTAAGATGGACACCTATCTAAGATGGACACTCCTCTTAGATGAACACCTCACTAAGATGGGCACCTCACTAAGATGGGCACCTCACTAAGATGGACACCTCACTAAAATGGACACCTCACTAAAATGGACACCTATCTAAGATGGACACTACTCTAAGATGGACACTACTCTAAGATGGACACTACTCTAAGATGGACACTACTCTAAGATGGGCACCTCACTAAGATGGACACCCATCTAAGATGGACACTACTCTAAGATGGACACTACTCTAAGATGGACACCTATCTAAGATGGACACTGCTCTAAGATGGACACTACTCTGAGATGGACATCTATCTAAGATGGACACTACTCTAAGATGGACACCTATCAAAGATGGACACTACTCTAATATGGACACTTCTCTTAGATGGACACTGCTCTAAGATGGACACTACTCTAAGATGGACACTACTCTAAGATGGACACTCCTCTTAGATGGGCAGCTCACTAAAATGGACACTTCTCTAAGATACAACAACAACAAATAGCTTTATTTGCATGACTATAAATCCTTACAGTATTGCAAAGCATTGCAACATAACAAAATGAAATTACAATAGTATAATAAAGAAACGGAAAGTACAATTAAAATACATCAATCTGGATTGATAATTTGATTATTGCGGAAATCTAAGCATGAAAGAATGAATTTCAATAATTGAATATTTACAAAATAATTACGAGAGTTCATTAATTCATTGGTAACTTCTGAAGGAGATAACTGTTTTATATTTGGTAGGTGATACCCTATTTTCCTATAAGATGGACACCTCTCTCAGATGGACACCTATCCGGCTAAGGTGGACACTGCTCTAAGATGGACACTTCACTAAGATGGACGCCGCACTCTCAGATGGACACCCGCCTAAGATGGACACCACTCTCACATGGACACCTGTCGTAGATGGACACTCCTCTTAGATAGGCACCTCACTAAGATGGACACTCCTCTTAGATGGGCACCTCACTAAGATGGACACTCCTCTAAGATGGACACCAATCTAAGATGGACACCTCTCTAAGATGGACACCTCTCTATGATGGACACCGCTCTAAGAAGGACACCGCTCTAAGATGGACACCTTTCTCAGATGGATACCTATCCGGCTAAGATGGACACCTGTTTAATGGACACCTGTCTAAGATGGGAACCTATCCGCCTAAGATGGACACCTATCTAACAACAACAACAAGTAGCTTTATTTGCATGACTATAAATCCTTACAGTATTGCAAAAGCATAACAACATAACAAAATGAAATAACAAAAATATAATAAAGAAAGGGAAAGTTCAATTAAGATACATCAGTCTGGATTGATAATTTGATTATTGCGGAGATCAAAGCATGAAAGAATGAATTTTACTAATTTAATATTTACAAAATAATTACGAGAGTTCATTAATTCATTGGTAACTTCTGAAGGAGATAACTGTCTTATATTTGGTAGGTGATACCCTTGCTATTTTCCTGTAAAATTCGTCTCTAAGAATTGAGTATTTAGGACAGTGAAAAAGGAAGTGAATTTCATCTTCAATTTCATTAGATCCACAAGTAGGGCACATTCTATCATCTCTCGTGATTTGTTCATATCTACCAATTTCAATCGGGCAAATTATAGAATTCAGATATCCTTATCAGATTAGAGTAGAAGCTATTTTTACCAGAAGAGTGAAGATCTGCAGACATTAAAAAGATCTGTTTAACAATAGAGTTAATGTCCTTACTTTTAAGGTATAAAGTATAATTAATTATTTTCTGATTATTAGCTATAATAAGAGGAAACCTACCAAGTTCAGCTCTACATGCCACATTTGATGCCTTATTGCTTACTTCTAGATAACGCTTGCAGAATTGTAAATGGATTTTTTCAATCTGCGAACTGTCCCAAGACTTAAAATCCGGTTTTGCGTACACACCCCATACTTCGCTAAGTTATATGTCAAAATTGGGGAGATCATCGTGTCAAAGATTTTACTAGCCAGGAATGGGGACAATTTACTGAAATTTGTATGTTTTCTTAGACTGAAAAGAGCGTGAAGGGCCTTCTCTTTTAACTGGTCAAGTGCCATTGAAAAGTTACCCGTTGAAGAGATTACTGACCCTAGATAAGTGTAATTTTGGACGATTTCAATCATTTTATTTCCTATGTGAAAACTAGACTCAGTACATTTCTTAGCACGTTTCTGAAAGATCATAACTTTGGTCTTTTTTGGATTGATACTTAACATCCACGAGTTGCAATAGGAAGATAACATATCAAGACAAGTTTGCAGACCTGTTTTGGATCTTGAAAGTATAACTAATTAATCAGCTGCATATAAAAGTGAATTTAATTTTGTGCCATTTGGTAGAACAAATGGATCCGATAAAATGTTGTCGAACGAATGTGGTATGTTGTTAACATAGAGGTTAAATAGCAACGGGCTTAAAATGCAACCTTGGCGTACACCTCTAGCGTATTGAAAGGGTCGTGTTTGGCTTTTTCCAATTTTTACGGAACATGTAGAGTTTGAGTACAAATTTTTTATTTTTTATCGAAGATGGACACCTCACTAAGATGGACACCTCTTAAAGACGGACACCTCTCTAGAACAGACACGTCTCTTAGAGGGTCCTTAGACGGACACCTAAAGTTGATATCCAAATAAAATAGAATAAAAAGGGTAACTGTGTAGTGCTATGTACTAATATGGTAAAAACAGGAATGTCAAATATCACAAAAATAGCACCAAAAAACGAATAACAGTCGTCCGACGTTTCGAGATTACTATCTCAGTCTTCATCAGGGACTACAGCAACTGTTGTTGTTGTAGTCCCTGATGAATTGCTGTAGTCCCTGATGAAGAGATAGTAATCTCGAAACGTCGGACGACTGTTATTCGTTTTTTGGTGCTATTTTTGTGATATTTGACATTCCTGTGTTTACCTAAAGTTGATCCCTACCACACTTCAGTCACTCATTTCACTATAACCGAAACTGGTTCTGGTCGTGATGATATCAGTCTTTTAAAAAGAGAGTCGACTGTAAATCCACCGATGAAACGAGAAATGCACAAGCATGTTTCACAGCACCAAACGATTAAGAACTTCGCAACGTACTTCCGAATTTCCCAACGATCGAACTCGGCAACCGGCGCGGCTAAAGTAAGCTGAACTCCAATGCAACGTTTAGAACATCCGATCCATGTCAGTTTTCTCTTTGTAATAACTGGTTTCTGGGAATGTTTATATTTATAATATGCCACACGAAAAAAAAAAAATGTTCAACAGCTCGTTTTTATGGACCAGTGATTTTCAGTTTCGAAAAAAAAACCTTTCCATGCATTGTCTATTTATTATCAACCCAGTTCTTAGGTCTTAACATTTTCGAGTCAGAGATATGTAACGCTGATTAAGGTGAACTTCGCTTGCTGACACTGTCCCTTTAATAACGAATTGTCTACTGAATTAAATTCGTCGGTGTTTCACATTAACTGTAGTTGTACACGTGCGTCATTTTAATACGTAGGAGGCTTAGTGACAGACGTCCTGGTTTTGTTAATGACCCCTTCCTCCATAAGAAAAAAAAAGAAATAAACAAACATTTATTGCATCGAAACTTAGGAATATCAGTCTGTGATAGTTGTTAATGGTTTTGCCAATGTTTGGTCACAATAATAGGTCTTTCCGTCTTTTCAGAAATGTAAAACAAATGCTAATTACGTCTCATTATTTGCATTTTCCGGCTTCCCACGTGCGTACGACTTTCAATATTTTTAATGACTCAATTAAGGATAATTAGGTTGTTTGTGTTTTATATTGAGCGTGCCGATCTGTTGTTTGAAAAAGAATAAAACTAGCCACATAAATTGGTGGTAATTTTTAATCACTTTTTTTCCGACACAGGGTCAATATCTCGTTTATCAGGAGTTGTACAGCATGCATAGAACGTATTTATTTAGTACGGGCGAAGAGGTTGATTTATTTTCGACTGTAAGATGTCTGTAAGATGTCCTCTAAAACTTTTATGAAATTAGTAAAGACTTGACTTATCTTCATGCAGTCTAGTTAAGTGCCTCTAGTAAGACCCTCTATTAAGAGTACCCCTTACAATTCTACTGAGGTTGGGAAAATATGAAATTCTATTTTGTAAAATAGTGATGATGATAATAATAATAATAATAATAATAATAATAATAATAATAATAATAATAATTGGCTCTCCTTGGATCGGCTCATATCCTAAGGAAAGTGATGGAAGTCTAAGGTCTCGGGAGGAGACCTGACTGGAAATATTGCCCCAGGGAAAAAACCCTGTGAAAAATTCACAATAATAATAATAATAATAATAATAATAATAATAATAATAATAAAATTAATAATAATAATAATAATAATACGAATATTTTATTAGGATAACCCATCAATGCAAAAAAAGCACTGTTATCAATGGGTCCTGTCCAAAAATAGAAACAACAGCACCGTACTCCTGTAGAGCTTTCATTCCAAAAGTTGCATTCTATGATGATTTCGTCTACAGTCTCAAAAGTTGCAACCACTGCTTTACACGTCAAAGTGTTTGTTTCTGTTTTGGTTATGAACGAGAACATTCCCGTGGTACTTTAACAAGAGAATTTGATACACAAAAGAACATGGTCCAATACCAGCAATATCAGTATTTTCTTTCAGTTTCCTCGAAACATGTAGCTTGTGGCTACCATAGTTACTCGAAAAAGCGCCGCGGTCCTTGTTACATTTTTCTACTTTTTGATGCGGCGCTTATTCTAGTGTGCACAGGCCATTGGAAAGAGAAAGGGAGAAATTAGGACTCCCTGTGCCTGCGAGCAATGGAACTACGCATTGCGGAAGTTTCAGAAAGTGGGCGGAAGACAAGACATGCCAGTTCAGTTCCAGCTGAAAAATATTGTCATTCATGAGAATAAATTTCCGCAGTTGGTTTAAAGCGAAACATATTGTTTGATGATATATTATATTATAGATTTTAGGTAGTTTTTATATGGACCACAAGTTTATCAGTAATTATATTCACTGGCATGTGTAACCCTGTTTTAATAAAGTTCATTATTATTATTACTCAAGTGCTTCCAATGAGTAAAAAACAGCTCACTTGTTTTAGAATTTAGTGTACAGTAGTTTTGTCCCAACGTAAAATCGCTTTAGGCGTAAATTGTTGATTAAGATTAAACTTCAGAATTTATATGTGATATAAAGCAACATCCAACAACTCTATGATCGGTTAATATCATTACGATCCATCTAAGCCCTGTGAAACAGCGTATGATATATAGTCGATGATAGTGTCGATGATAGTTGGGGTAAGAGTTTTGATCCCAAACTATCATCCACTATTAAATGTTGAACCACGTAGCAATCAGAGAATTAACTCTGTGTGTAAATTATAGTGCTAAGGTCAATCCATACATTTCCCTGTACTGAGCGTTAGCCCTTTTAGTAAGGAAATGAGGGACCACACGAGGGAAAGAAAAAAATCTTTGACCTCGGTGGGATTCGAACCCACGATCTCCGGATTAGATCTTTCGTCGCTCTACCGCTTGAGCCACGGAGCCGTACGGGAGCAGATCGTGGGTAATAAGGTGGTAATTCGTGGCAATGAGAATGTATTTATTTGTACCCTTCACATTTCTGTTTCATGCTGATGCGTTTCTTAATATATAGGATGCGTAGCGAGAAATCATCCTGGAGTGGTTCTAAAGAGGTTCTTAAAATTGTTTCTGGAAATGTTGTATACAGTATCTGCTGAACATCCATCCCCCTCTCCTCCCACCCCCACAGAGGGATTTCCCAAAACTGAGCCCCAAAATTTAATAGAAAATTAGGCATTAGGCAAATTACTCCCCCGGAAAACTAGGCAAATTCATTCTGGAAAATCCAATCCCTTCTGCGAGGGAGGATATTTTATGAAACTACACATTGTGTGTTTTTAATGGTCCAGCACACAAACACTGTACTTGGATCTGCCCCAGTGTTATCTAATCTTTAGTAATTTTTCGTATAAGAACCTGCTACATTTATCAGACTGAATTGGTTATTATACATTAGGTGCTTTATTGGCCAAATTTCAGCCTGGAGGTTCTTAATCCACTGTTTTTTTTATGCGGGTGTTACTGTAGCACAATTTACAGTTGTCTGCTTAAGGTCCTGTGGCTGTCCTTTCAATGGAAGTGAGGCGGTAGTTGACCTTGTTTTGATACAAATCTTCCTGATTTATGTTGTTCTCAGTGCCAACTAGCTTTTGTTCAGCACTGAGGCTTAGAATTTAACCCAAGCAAGGCGTTCTTCGTCGCTAAATTTCAGTTTTATTTCTAAATTTTTCCTAGATTAGCATCCGTCGAGCCTTGAAAAACAGGGCCCTGAATTTTACCACATCTGATTTGCAAGTTAACGCTTGTTGTCGCCCAGATTCTAGATCTGGGATGAGCTGCAGATGCTGGGAATCATCACTTGACCTGCCTGCTCTGTTCCATTTTCGAATCTTGTCTTCGTCGTTTAGGATTTGCTCCTGAGCTTCCAAAAGCTTTTTAAGAATCACCTCATCGCTGATGTTAATGTCTTTTTGCGCCGATTAATGTCTCTTACGCCAAAACGGCATGGTTGACTTCCTCTTCTGAAAATGAATTGAAAAGGAAGCAAGGATAGCTTAGAAAAAAATTACCGTTTCCATTGTCTTTTACATAAGTAGACACTCAAGTCACGGTATTTTAAACTCGAATCTTATTTTTAGTTTTCTTTTTATTGGATTGTTATCATTGTTAGTATTTAAACAAGAGAAAATGATCTATTTTTTCTTAATTTTAAGGTTTAAGGTTACTGTAAACCTTTATTGGTCCCATTTTGCATAATTTTATTTTTTTTTAATTTCTGTAAAGATATAACAGTAATCTAGAAAATATTGAAAGAAGTTTTGCAAAATCATTAAAAGAACTCGAGATATTCTTCAAAAAGAGTTCCAAGAGAATAGTTGATAAGTAGCTATAGGTGTGATAATCCGATAATCTCTTTCCGGAGTGCAGCGCCCCCTTCTTGTACTTTTCCCGCTAAACTTTATCCGCAGGATCTCGCATTACATGTTATGCATATTTTGTTTACATCGCAATGCCGAGCGCATTTCGCATCGTCATAGCGTATTCTATTGTAGCGTCATAGCGTATTCTCCCCGGCCATTTTCCATGTTTTACACGGTCGTCTACGCTTGTTCCAACTCCTGAAGATTTACAATTTGACTATTAAAGCCAAAGTGGAAATTTTTGGTTAGCAGAATTGTAGAGATCACGAGTGAAAAGAACCTCGGCGAAGAGTAAAAGAATAATAAATGAATGAATAGCTAACTTGCTTGCATTTACTGCTGATACCAGCGCGTGTTTTCGGTCAATTTCCGCGGCCACGTCTGTTGTGTTTTCATTTCCTTGAAAACTCTCACTGGCCCTTTTCGCTCGTTTGTTTCCACAACAATTTTGCTGCGTTTTCGTTACGTTCTTTCCGCTCATCTGGATTTGCAGTTGCGCGAAACTTTGCCGTTTTTTCTATGGTTTTTCCCTTCGAATAACTTGAATAATCGGCGGTTAATCGAATTCACATACACTGCTGTGTGACGATGCTCTTCAGGGGGTTGTATGTTTCATTTCATTGGTTGGCGGCCCGACCACGATGACAGCCGCTAAAATGAGGTGTGAAAACAGTGAAAATCTTTCGAGGCCAAAAACTCGAGGTTTGTTTTTGCGAGAATGGCCTCTGTTCAAATGAATTAATAGGGTATGTAGATTTGTCAGATTTTCACGAAACTTGGCCAGTATGTTTGCTGGATATTTATGCACCAAAGCGTGTAGGGCTTTTACGAAATTCCAAATACTCTTCTCGTGGCGCCCCAAAGAGTGACGCGCAAAGAACAATTTTCTTTGTCCAACTTCAAAGTGGATTTACTCGGGAACCAATGAAAATATCGAAAAAGCCCCACACACTTTGTTAGGCCATTAACTCTCGAGTGACACGGACCAGTTTGTCTTGATATTCGAGCTAACACGGAGACTGGTAATTCAGTGAAGCAAACACCGTCGGTTTTGCGTTTAAGGTTAGCGCACGCTTAACTAAAGCAAAAACAGGAGAAATAATTGCTATTTTCGGGATCTACAATTTATTAGCTTTACAGTGATATATAGTTTTCTGGGATTTCGTTAAAAATAGCGCGAGTACGAAAGATTTTCGGGAAGGCACCCTCGAAGGTTTACAGTAACCTTAAGGGGGGAGAAACTTAACTACAAGGTGGTTGCTATGGAAGAGTTCCAAACGTCATATAATGAGTTTCTTTACTTCCTCGGCTATGATGTTTGGTCACGTTCATTCTGTTAATGGTACCATTAAATTTCGTAAGTCACAGCCATATTTGGTAAGTCACGTGACCAGAACATAAAAACCCTTAAAACTCAAACATCTTACATTTTTTTCCAATAAAACCAATGTCAACGGCTTAAGAACATCCTAATAAAAAATCTGTAGCATGGATTTGTTAAAATTCACGTAATTGAAAAAGCTATGACGTCATAAAGGTGTATTTTGATACATTTTCTTTAATAACTTTCCTGTTTTTTCGCCTAACGGTAATTCCATGCTACAGATTTTTAAAAAGGTTGAATTGCTTATGATTCGGCAAAAAAATCAGATTTTTATCTCGTTTCCTTTGAGTTTTTACGCTTTTTCATTCTTACGCGCGGTTGGGGACTGGCACTAGTTACGCATGTGCAATGTCGATTTAGTGATGTCTTGTGTTCAGTTTCATAGTTCCCACCACATTAGCAGTTTATGACACGTGAGAAATGCTAACCATGAAATAATGTCCCTAGCAACGACTCCAAAACTGTAGTTAAGTTTCTCCCCCCTTAATAGAGGATTTACGGTATTTGGTTTTGATTATAATCCAAAATTATGACCATTCAAATGAAACTCTTCAGGTGTACTCGTATACCTATGCGCTGTTTGTTTCTCAATTAAAATTTACGAAGGAAATTGTGCGTACCATCTCGGCATGCATTATACCGGCAAAAATACATCCCAAATTGAAAATCAACAACTAAATTAATCTTTATTTACGCCTTACTGTCACCACCTTTCTGGTGAGAAATTCATTTTATGTTTTGTTTTTGGGGGTAAAAGCAGTTTTAAGTCAACTTATCAACTGGCCAAGAATTTAATCTGTAACTGAGAAATATCGAGCAGTTATCAGTTTTTGAGCCTTTAGTGATAAGTTTATATTTTATGATAAGGAGAAACATGAATCGACAACAACAAGAAGCGGTCCAACTGATCCCAAAATACTACAATACATAAAGTAACTCGGTGTACAGCGTTGTTTTCTTATTGCAACGAATGTGCTACTCTTTTTTTCCATTTTATAATAACAAGCATGTATAAGTATCAGCTCAATCGACTTCGGTCTGGGGAAAAAATGAGGAGGGGACGGGGTGGGGAAATCAATTTTTCTCTCATCCCCGCTCCCAACCCTGTCCCGTTTATCTCGTCTAGCCCTTCACCGATCACTCGGCCCAAAGAGTCGCCTGCGGAGGAGGCTATTACTTCACTCGTTTTCTCTCATCCCCGCTCTCCACCCTAGTCAGTCGCATTTCTATTTTTTTCGCCACACCCTACGCTGTTTCCACTTTCATTCTCCCCCTGAGCAGATTTTGCACTCTCCCTAGTTTTTATCGCGCCGTGTCATTCAAGATGGCGACCGAAACGAACCAAACGATAGAACTCGACGAACACACGGGGAACTGTGAACAGTCTATAAAGAAAATCACTTTTAAGAAGTCAATAGTACCCGGGGAGGGGGTACTCCCTATAATGGGCTATACGGGGATGCTCCGCCAGAAAGGGGTACCTTTTTGAGGCTGGAGGTATATGAAAGGGTCGGGATTTCACGAGTTGATGTCAGTATGAAAGGGTAGGGATTTCACGAAGAATAGGAAATGGTAGCGAAAACACGAGATGAAGCATAAAAAAGGTAGGGAAAACTGCAATTTAAGTATTATAAAAAGGGCCTTTCAAAATATATCAAACAGATGCACGCAAAGGCTATATGAAAGGAGTACCATTTTCAACGAAAGGTATATGAAAGAGGTACCTTTTCTGTCAAAAAGGGTATATGAAAGGGTAAGGGTTTGGACCTCGGGGCGGAGCATCCCCGTACAAAACGTTTTACTAGCAATGCATGCTCGACCATGCAAACGGAATATTGAAGTCTGATCTCGAATTTTTAGGTTCCAATAAATTTTGTCCATTAGAGTCATCAGATAGATGGTATATAACACTCATATTTCTTTTACAACGTTTATTTCTACAAACATAAACATTACATTTTAAACTAAAGCTTGAAGGCCTGGATAATAACTTAATCTAACGACCTCTAAATCTTAAAACCAATCATAATAAAGATGGCGCATATTCCTTCGTTTTATAACGTATTAATCGTATCAACAGCAAAATTCTCGATTGTGATTGGCTATCGCGCCTATTTCTTGAGTAATTGGCGAGCAGTTGCGTGAGTGTCCAATTACAGATATCTGATTATTACTTTTTGTAATTGGATAGCTGTAATTGGACACCTACGTTACGCGCGCGTCAATCAGGTGTACTTAAATGATTTCTTTTTTTGTTGTTGTTGTTTTCCTCTTGCTTTTAAAATGATAGAAAATAATTGGACTTCGTGTCGTATGATTTAGGGATAATCGTGCTCGCGCTACACGCTCGGCCGATTTGAAACTACTGGCCTGATTACTCGCTTTACTATAATTAAATGTATATAGCCGTAATGAGCGCTTTAATACAATGATAACTTTTTGGTTTACATTTTACAGCTAATTTGAAACTGACCTTGGACGTACTTGACAAGTTAGTGACTGAAGCAAGACAAGCCAAATTGACCCATGTCAAAGAATATGGGTTGACCATTATGCCACTTTTTTATGAAATTTAATCAGCCTGAAATCATTCGACAACATATAAATATAAGTCGCCGCACAAACGATTTCACCTCAAATTTAAAGAATGCACCTTTTCTGCTCTATTACTTTGTGTTAGGACTTAAAGTCATGCAGCAGATAGTGGCATGACTCCCATTTCCTCGAAAAAGCACTCAAGCGCTTACCATCGAATTTCGTATTTTTGCCTTTCTAACATCAATAAACAATTCATTATCCTTGGCAGTAAAAGAGAAGTAAATTCAACTTTTTTTACCTTTCTTTAGAGAAGGGTTGGTGGTTATATCTGATTTCACGATACTAAGGGCCAGGTGTCGCCAGATGTCAAACTGTGGGCGCTTTACAGGCTTAATCGAGAAAATGTTGCTGTTGCCGTAAAAAAAAAAAAAAATACAGCTACGCCTTGAAAAAAGTACTGATTAAGAATGGTAATAGGACTTCGTGTCATCCAATTCGGTTTGTAATTATACGACTGAAATATATGTATGCAGAAAATTATGTGATGTGATTGGTCCATTTAGCCAAAAGCTTTAAATGTGATTGGCTCATGAAACTGTCCGATCAGTTACATTGCCCGATTACAACAAACTGTCCGTATCAGGTTTGTCCTATTAAAATTTAACAAGTAAATTAACGGAAAATACAGAGGTTTATGAACCAATCAAATATGAGGAAATTATAATAGTTATGATTGAAAAAGTATAGCCTATTTCGAAAAATACCATAATAATCTTTTATGTGCAGGCTCAGCCTCACCAGGGTGTAATTATTCAAGTCTCCTTTGTTAGAATGACACAATGGAATTCAGAGTACATGTAGGAACGCTAGGACGTAGCATTGTGTGTTCGTATACAAATGTGGACCGTATGTAAATTGCCAAGAAGTTGAAGCATAGCACGTGCAGTTCGTGCTGAAAACAAAAGAAATTGGAAACATCAGGCTTACATCAAGCACCACCCAAACCTGCACTTTAAAGAGTATTATGGTATTTTTCGAAGTGGCCTATTGATTCAAGTTTTTCATGTTCCAGTCTCATAAACAGAGTAACCTCAGTGAACGCCTCAAACGATGACGGGCTCATTCGCTTCACCGCTCTTTGAACCGCCTGCTTCTGCAACATAAAAAAAGTTGTTAATGAGTGGTAGTTTTGCATTACAACCATAGTTAATAGAACAAACTGGTTATGAAGCTTAACAAATTTCAAAAAGAGTGTACAAAGCTGCTATGTTTTATGTTGAACGAACCGTGACCCTGCACATTGTTTTGTTTAACGTGTGAGCCCAAATGTTTCTACTGGTCAGTTGCTCATATGCATTTCAATACCTTTTGTATTTTGTGCAGGGTCAAGGCAAACGAACAAAAGAAATGGAGAACAAAAACATATAACAAAAGACTGACTGAGTTTCATAACCAGTTTATTCTATTAACTATGTTACAACTTATTATACTATAGCCGCCTATTTTTTTTTAAATTATTATCTGTAACTCTAATTACGGCGTCCATAAAGTTCATGATCGTATGTTTAGTTTTACTGAGCTCTCATTGACTTAATTCTTCTCAAGGTGCGAGAATCATCGGTTTCATGATCATGTTCGACCTAAATTGCTCGGAGAATAAATTCCTGGTTTCTGCCTCTGTTTCTCTTAGACAAGAGGCTTTGTCCCACATTGTGCATCTCAATCAGCTGATCCCATCCCTATTCATCCCATTCAGGGAGAATCAGCAGTATACAATATACAGTACAGTATATAATCTCTAATTTCGATCCTAGTTTTCCTCATGTAACAGAATGCGGCTTGTTACATAAAAACAGCACTGGGAGTTTAGAAAATGCAAATGGGAAAAAATGGAGGAAAATCCTTACCCTCACTGAACACCTTCAGGTTGACAAAATCCAGGTTTCGACAAAAAACAAAAGGATTGCCGCTACGTCGGCTTGTTCTCGGCAAGAAAGCTTTCCGTTGAATGAAGATCACTCCGTCCGTGTTGTCGCATATCACTCGAGCTATAGACGCTTTTCTTATTTCGGCCAGCTGAGCTTTGGTAAACCCTATTTCTGTGTCATTTCTCTCATACCAAAAGCGGTCGCCAAAGCGTAAATCTCTGAACTGCTGGGTAAGAATTTTGGTGAAGGTGAAGCCTAATACACTTCCGTTAAGAGGAAACTCCTGCAATGCTCCTGGAAATAAGTCGATGTCCTTCACCACTGCGTAAACTGTTTTCAATTCGTCAATTCGTGCTTGAGGTATTGTGGTACGAAGATTTGAGAAAAATTCAGCTGGTCCACCTCCCAACGCTTCTCGGTAGGCAGTGTAGCCTGGTAAGCCATGATCCCGGGCGCGCTGAATGTTAATGGCAGGAAGGTCGCCAACGATTCCGTTAATAGTCGTTCCTTCGACAATAAGTCGCTCACCTACAGCTTCAGTGAAGAAACTAAAAAAAAAATAACCATCTTATTAGCCTCAATGCGGCAATTTCCAGATCAAAACTGGATCATTTGTGTTACTTCAATTAAGTTCAGCATCCAACTTCATTGGACCCCGGTTTAAATAACTACGAATCGAGGAAATTCTACGTTTGATTTTCATAATATTTGATGCTCGTTACAATTGATTCTATAATTTAGTTCTACTTAATTATATGCGATATTGACCTCGGCAATGATTTAAAGAATTGACAGCATAAGTTTTCTCACGCTTAAGCCTGCAACTGTCCTTTTCGGGCGCGCAATCAGTTTCCCTTCCCTCGAAAACATACTCTCACAAGATAAGTTGCATTAATTATACTATGCATATCTTGCATTTAATTAGAAAAAGCTATGATTCAGGGCCCGGTTGTTCGAAAGTCGGTTAACGCTAACCCAGGATTAAAACCTAACCGACGATTTAATTTCTCTTGTTAGAAGTGTTTTCAAAAACTTATTTTAAGCCACACGCGAAGACAAGTCAAAGTTGAAACTAAAGGACGAAAATACTTTGGAAAAATCTCCACCGATTAAGTATTTAACTGGAATCAAAATTGACGCTAACCCTGGGTTAGCTAAATCGTGCTTTGAACAACTCGGCCCTGAACAGCTATATCTCGAAACTGCTTTGGTTTTGGACTCAAACCACATGATAACTCCTTAACTTATCTCACATTTGTTCGTAGAGTCAATCTTTGAGTAGCTAGTTGTAAATGCGGCTATTAAAAAAACCTATAGCTATGTAGTAGTGTTAAAAAATAAACTGTGGTATTCTCGTTCTTCAATTTTTTAATGTTAATGTTACATATATAATCATGTTTAGTAATTTCACAACTGAACCCGCGAAACAGATAGTCAGCGTTAAATAGGCAAAAGTGATTAGTAACTGAACAATGGATCTGAGTTAATCTCAGTTTGATGGTTTCTTTTATTAAACTGATTTAATTTGTTAAAATTCTACTTCACGGGTTATGTGAAACTACTTTATGATGTTTGTTCGCAAAAATATTCTACATTACAGCGTTCTTAGGAAATAAATGATAATTAACCCTTTCCCTCCCAGAGTCAATTATGAAGACATGTAATGTAGGTCTACTGAACTTTTGAGTCTGTGGAAGAAGCTATGGTGTGACCATTCAAATCAAATCTCTTCAGCATAACTTTCGCATGCATGGTACCATTTGTTTTTCAATATTTTACAAAATGAAATTTGGGATTTTTCTTGAATTTTTATCTTTGGCGCTCTTGGGCGTTAAATGGTTAATTTGACATGGATAAACATCTTACTTACTGATCAACATTCCTGGCTGGAAATCCTGTCAGACCTCTCATGATTCCTCCGTATATGTTAAAACCTCCTTCATTAAAGAATGCTACGGGGTTAAAAAAGTCCTTGACTTTTAAAAAGAAACGTGCATATCTTGGACTTCCACAAGGGGAAACTAAAGGAAAAGTGTTTCGAATCAAAGTATGACCCATTCTGAGGGCTGCTGTTGCGAATGGGTTGGTAATTTCTGGGTTCACTGTTGGATCATAACCAGTAAAGAACGTGCCTTTAGGCTCCAACAAAAGACCTTCTGTTCTCCTCTGAAATAGAAGTACAAATAGAAATGATTTTAGAAACGCTTCGTTGTATTTCATATCAAAGCCGGCGGGAGTAACACTGAGTTCAGTTTGCGAAAAATCACTGTGCCCTGGTTTGATTGCAAGCTCGGCGTCGCAGGATAAGTGAGTTAAGTTTGGTGTTGGTCACGCCTTCGTATTACTGGCGGCATCCGAAACGCTGCAACTTTTCGTGCAGCAAATCTGGCAACGGCGATGCAAGCTCAATAGATCATTGCTGCCGCACGAACCGGGATGTTACACGGTGCAACCGTGATTCTTCGAGCAGCTTGCAATGATGGTTGTCACGCACGCGCGAGACTTGCTGCAAAGGGGGTGTTACATGCAGCTGTAATGCTAAACAAAGTTGCTGCAATCGTTGCGAATAGTAGAACCCAATTCTACTTTCTGCAACGATTGCAGCAGCTTGTCTCGCAACGATTTCGACCATTGCAGGGGGTGTTACAAGCTGCAATGGTTCATGCAGCATGTCTCGCAAACCGGATGCTGCATTAAAAATTGCAGGGTGTAACACCGCCTTGGGCGGTTAACAATCCAAGGTCAGGGTTTTCGCTATTGCAGTTAAATATGTTTCTGTGCTGGGTAACTTGGCTTTTCTCCATCGTTCTAGACATCAGGCATTTGATAAATGTGTATATATACAATATTTACTAATAGTAAAAATTAAACGAAAAGTGGGTCTTTCATAAAAGCAATGAAATCAGGCTTATTCCATTCTTGAGCCAACAATACAGTTGTCTACAAAGATGCTAGCTACATGTTTTCACACAGCTCTTACCAAATCTTCGCTGAACAGAACTGCAAGCCATTCGTTGTAGGTGATATGTTGAAGCTCGGCAATAACGATTCTTCGCGTCTCTTGAAACAATCTCTCGTCACACCAGTGTTTATTCAATTCGTGCAGATTTCTGGCTATACGATTATGCTCACGAACCCACAAAGTGTGCATCGCTATCAGAGCTGTGAACAAAAAGAATGGTTAAATATTTTAATATGATTGAAGCGATATCATTCAAACGATGTTTATAACTGACTAGGCTAATAAAGAACTTTGTGTCTGATGTAAACCAGCGTTAAGTCTAGTTCGCACTTGTTGCGTTTATCCAGCAAATCTAAAGATGTGCATGTGTTGAGGCAACGTTTAAATGGACACTAAACAAACTACAGTAACTTGGAACTGTTTAAAATGACTTTAAAACCGTTATTTAACTTTTAAAGGATGTTAACAATACAGTTTTTACGTGTCGTTTTTTTAATAGAGAGATTGGGCACCGCGTTCTTTGGAAAGCGGAAAACGTAAGCTTGCAGTTGATTAGTTACATTTCCTCGAATCGTTATATAAATCCACCACTGAGAAAAATCGAAAATAATTCACATGTTCATGACAAACGTAAAACTGCTCACTTTCATAAAGAAACCGGCGGCAAATGATAGACGGCAAAAGTTGGATTTTTGTCATTCGTAGGAAAAACAAAGTCGTGATGCTTAACCCTCGGATGTACAAGCAAACTTATACCCCCACCGTGGTAAAGGGGGGGGGGGGGGGGGGGGGGGGGGGGGGTTGCAATGTTGCAATTTTTCGGAAATATTTTACGTCCAATAAATAGCCTTTGATGTGCTCTATCTTATGGGTTGTAGCGCTGCTGGGGGTCCGTGACGTCATCCAAACTAGGAGCCAAGATGGCCGCCATCTTTGATTTTACTAAAAATTCACATTTATCGGAAAAATGCGGAAATTGCAAATGTTATTTGCTAGAGTTGCAAAATAACATACAACATAACAAACATTTGATGCTTTTGGTATCATTTTATATGTTTTTTCACCGAAAAAAGGTGAAAAACACGCATTTTTATTCAAAAATGGCTTGACCTCGTCCTACTTACGACGTCATATCTCGTTACCGTAGCAACCGGTTGTCGCCAAACTTTACCAAAATGTGTCGTATGGATAAATGAACAGCTACTAAAGACAGCATATGCTAATCTTAAACGATCTTGAAAAAATTGGAGAAAAATCTTAAGAACCCCCCCCCCCCCCCCCCCCCCTCCACCCCGTTGTACGTCCTAGGGTTAATCTCTCTAATATCACGTTACCTTTGTCAGTCATTAGGCCTAGAAACGTTGGAGACTGCAATTGTTTCAGGGAATCAGGAAATTTAGGCTGGTATGACCTTTGCAAAATCTGTAACGTGAACACGGCTGGTTCATATACCGCAATGGCTCGCACATTTAGGAACATGATCCAGTTGTCAGTAATGTTTCCTACCGTGATTTTCATTCACTCGAGCATCACCAGCAACAAAGCAATCCGCTTCTGTACGATTAGGCGATCTACAGAAAGCCTCAGGATTGCTAGGAGGAAGCCTCGGTCTGTCTCCAGAGTTTCGCACTATCCGCTCATCCAGAAGACCGTGGCCTTTCTTGCTTCGAAGAACCAATCTTGCGAATTCATCGTCTGATCCGTACACTTGTGACCCGTCAATGTAAGAGGTTATTATATTTATCTGCATTCATGATCAATAGTAAAATAAAATGAGTCCAGATTCAGCACTCTCTTAAGGCCTTCTTACAAAATATCGTGACAACGTTTAAAATTGCGCTTATTTTAACCCATTGACACCTGAGGATTTTTACGTTTTTGAGTGATTTTCTGCATACACACGCCCCATAGGATTTCGTGACTTCATATTTGGAGTTACCATTGAAAGTGCTGCTGTTCTAAAACACTGATGGCTCGAGTACTGGAAACGTCATTGTGACGATCTCATTTTGCTTGGTTGATTTGCAATAAAGGGTCCAATATGAATTATCTACGATTTTTGGTAAGTTCACAGTCATTTTTCATCTTTAGTAGCTGCCTGATGAGCATCATTAAGCTTGGAGGTAGTTCAGAGTCCACTTCTCAATGAAGCGAGTTAGGTGTTGTACTTCGTTTACGAATTTGGCTCGTTGCTCGTTGAACTGGAAAAATGGCCGCCTGGAAACGAAGTAGCTTTGGGACTCGACTCTGGATGAATTTCTCGACCTACCGCGGCATATTTTGGAAGTTGCGACCACAGGAGAACACAACAAGCGCGAAATTTCGGCGGTGGGTCAGAGTGGCTGTGGACTTAGCATATATATGAAAATTGTGGAGGACGGAATGAACGCTGTCGAAAAATCTGTTTATTTCCCAGCATGCAGTGCGGTGGTGATGTTGAAAATCGAGGCAAGGTGAGTATGCACTAGTATAAGAAGCTGTAGCTAGGCCCGAGCAACGAATAAGAGCAAAAAAATTCACTGCTAAGCTAGGACTAGGACTGAATTTTGCTGTAAATGTTGACTTTTGGGTTTGCCACGATGATTTGAATAAAAAAAACTAAAGGCAAAAACGTGATTTTTGTTGTTTTTCTATGACGTTAAAAACGGTAATTTTTGTTATTGTCCAAATTCAAACGCTGATATTCTGCAAAAATCGCTAACTTTTTTGTGTTTATTGGGTATCTCAATTAGAAAGACTTTCTAGTCAATGCTCACAACTGCTAGTTAAGGCAATGTTCGCACGATTGAGAAAGTTACAATTTTTTAAAACTGTGGAGTCTTGTACGGGTGGTTACGGGCGGTTCAGGTGTCAATGGGTTAAGGGTGATAATTAACGTGGCGCTACACATTTTTAACTAATTCCGCCAAAACTGAATTGTTGACACTTGCTATCAACAACGTTTTCTTTTTCGCGTTATTATTTTAGTGTCGCAAAAAAATTCTGAAAAGCGTATTTTTATTTTTAGAAAGCATATTGTTGTCTAGGTACTGATGAGGTTTGTGCAAGAAAGCTGTAAATTTCACACTGACTAACCTGTTCACCATCTTTGTCTCTAAATGACCTAGGGAGTGGGATACATTGTGCCGATCGGTTGAACTGCAGTTTATCCCCTACGGGGATATCTATTCCAATGCAATCAGAATTTTGAGGACACGGCTCATTGTTGATTCCACACTCCACTCCTTGGGTAAGTTCTGTTAAGGTGATGTCATGATCTAGGAATTGCCCCCAAGTCATTGTCAGGTGGGTAAAATTCGGAGCTGTTCCATTGATATCCGCCGTATTATTAACAGTAAACACCGCCCGGCTAATTCTTCTGGCATTGGATAGGAGTTTGTCGGGAACGACAGATTGACTTCGAGGTTGGTTGTCTGGTTGTTGGTAAGCATTAGGCAGTAATCGTCGCAGTGGTCTGTTGGCGGCTCCAAGGCTTATGTTGCACAGATTGTTGCATGTGCCGTCAAATGTTCGAAACTTGCGCTCAGCACATGTAGACCGCAATGGGAGTGAATCGCAGTTGGTCAGATTAAGCGTCTGCAAAAGTTGGTTTGCAGCAGAAGCTTGGCGCATTTCATACGCACCAACAATCACGAAGATGCCAAGTAGAAAGCTGAAAGAGAGCGCCAAGTCAATATACGTAAACTGTTATCTTCATATCTTAACCTTCGGACGTACACTCAAACTATTTTAATATGTTTAAATAAAGTTATCTTATCTTATCTTTAATGTTACCTTATTGCACCTAAAGAAGGCTGGTTTGACCAGCCAAAATATAGCACACCTTTAAAAATTTTACCTACGTTGTATCGGTCTCTAGTTTGCTTCTACTATTTTCACTTGTTAAACCGATCAGATCACTAGTTTGATCCAACACACACCAGCAGGATTGTCGTCCACGGTAACTTGCTTGAACTTCTCGTTTATTTTTTTTTTCACCGAAAAAAATTGAAAAACACGCATTTTTATTAAAAAATGACTCGACCTCATGCTACTTATGACATTATATCTCGTTACCATAGCAACTGATTGTTGCCAAAATGTGTCTCAAGGATAAACGAATAGCTACTGAAGAAGGCATGAGCTAAAACAATGCTCTTGAAAAAATCTCAGGAAAACCGTAAGGAGGGAGGGAGCATTTACCACCCCCTCCCCTGGGGGGTACGTCCGAGAGTTAAACACTTTATAGTGACAAGAGAAGGTTATTATGCTTATTAGATTTTCGTGCACGTGATTTCCATATGTAGGCTTCTCCATATAAATGTTTCTAAAAAATTGTGAATTCCATTATCGCTTTAAAAAGTGTCATAATTTATGCAATTTATTCTTCTAAAACTTGCAGGCATAATATTGCTTGCGCATTTTTTGCCTCGCATTGGTGGTTGGCCAAATTCTCGTCATTCAGGCTTGTGCTAAGTAAAAATATTTCAGCATTCTCTTTTACTAAAAGGGCCATTTTCACCAAAAGGTTTGTTATCAGCAAAGCCTAAAGTCAAAGCATTAATCGTGACTAAATTATCAAACCACGTGATAATTCATAAAGACTGTAAGATGGGCTCGGTAATGAAATGAGAAATTAGAAAGTTGTGTATCGCGACGTTCGTCTGCTTACTGCTTCTGGTCTTCGTCAGGTGAATTCAGGATTGCCGAGTGAAATTAAAAAAAAGGGTTAATTTTAGGAAGTTCAACTTCCAGGAAGTAAAAAATTGACGAACCTTGTTGCCTTCATTTTGCTCTTGGATTGCTTCTCACTTTACAACTGTTGAAACAAGAGAACGAGTATTAAAATCAGACAATGCAAGTACCGTCCGATCCGATAAAGACACTTACTACCTTTACTCACTCGAAAAAAAAAATCAAGGAAAAGGTTGCTAAAGGTACACGCAGACATCAAGGCGACCCACACAGCTGCCGCCAAACTCTCGTAGTTCTGAAGAACGATGCAACTAGTTTAGGAGTATTAGTATTTCCACTGGATACAACGCAACTAACCAACGATATTATCTTATACATGATCAGACAACTATCCTTATGGTTTTTGTTACTAGCCACGGTGTGTACTAAACACTTCTATGATAAGATAATATCTTGTTTCACTTTACTCAAGTCGTTTGATGTAAAGAAAGCGGAAAAAAACACTATACAAAACAAACGCAAGCGTCGTTTGATAGATACATTTGAGCTTGATTTGTAAATTGTTGAAAAAAAAAAAACTAGGCAAGCGTTTGCCTGGCTTTTCGCAAAAAAGTTACGAAATTAACAAATTGCAAACTTGGATATAAAGATAGCTAAAGATGTCAGTTGTACTCTACTCTGACAAAATTGACTGAGAAAATAAATAATTGCATGCAATGTAAGAGAAAAACAATTTAGTACCTTTTCGAAGCTGTAGATTTGAGCCGAGAAACCAATGCAAGATAGGGCAGAAGGATTCCTTGATTTGAGCTCCGCTGTATCTCTTCTGTGGAGAACCTTGATGGCTGAAGTAAAGTGATCGAGCGTAGCTCCTTCCTTTTATACAATTTGTTACCTGATATCTTCCAGTTATGGGGGCAAAGTCTCTTGGCGTGTGTCCGTAATTAAAAGCAATATTTTATGTTAAGGGCTGATATCTGCACTAGTGTGAGGCCGCTAACTATTTTCAGGCACACGCGCAAACGGTAAAAGACTTCTCAAAACAAGATATTGTTTATTGTTTGTTTTATGACGAAAGAAGGATATTAATTTTCTTTGTCGCATTCAAAACAAAGTGGACATCGATCGATATGGCAATTATAGCTCAAACGTAAGTTTCAGACCGTTTAAGAAACAAAAGAAGTGTATCTGATAGCCATGAGAAAAATACAACCAAGAGGTTACTGGAGCGGGTAATAACTTATTGCAACAGAAATAACCGTTTAAAAACTCTATATTTCACATCGATAATTTTACATTTGAATTCAAGTATATTGTATATAGTATAGTAAAGTTTGCTTTTTGTTATCTTTTTAATTGTAAATTCGATGTAATTCAGTTTTAGCCAAAGTCGAGTATTAAAGTATTATTATTATTATTATTATTATTATTGACGTCACCTTGTATCGTTCATAATGTTACCTGTGTTTGATATTTGTTCACTTAAGACTATTATATCTATTTAAAGGACAGAGATGCAATACTAAAAAATGAATGTTTTCAGGGCAATATCCTTTATTGGATCTGAAATCGATGTGGTCAGTGCAACCGCTTAAGTTTCGAACCGGACTTAACTGTGCAAATACTCGATATTATATTTCAATAAAATCTCAGGCGTTATCAACAGTAAAAATTCACTGCCAAATACACAGCTAACGAAAAAAGAACAACTCGACATGTGTACATCTACCATGCAAGAAACACAAACAAATCAACAAACAGCCCAAATTAAGGCGAGAAAGGCGTCATTAACGTGAACGTTTATTTGAGATTGAACGTTAATCCTAAAGTTCCGCCCCAGCCCTACATGTAATCCTTAAGTCATCTCAGAACTGATTTGGTTCCAAAGTTTCAACTTATGGACGGCAATCATTCAAATGTGGGTAGCTGCCTGTTTTTCTGTTGTTTGCTGCGGTTATAATTATGAAATTTGCGTGTTTTCTTTCACCTTAACCATTCATAAGGAGTGAAACCAACCGTACTGATTACGCTGTAATTTTTAGACAATACAAAAGTTTTTTCATAGAATTGTACCTTGTACTCACACGATAAATGTGTCAGTTCTTCGTACTCAGATGCTTTGTTTCTTGCGGACTAATCGGCTCATTTTTCCATCTGAAAAACCCTTTTGAAACCAAAGTTTGCGAAATTACGTCAGCTGACTTTCCTTCAAAGTTTTCGATGGAACAAAAACGATTTACCCCATTTCAGGGGGGACGGGGTGGGTTAGACTGTGTTGTTCTGGAGACCGATACCTGCACTCAGCTCTTATGCTGTAATGTGTAAACAAAACACTTTACATCAGTTCCGAGAGCTAGTGCTAAACATTCCACTTTCACATCGTATAACATTCCATTACTCAATCACAGAGTCAACGAAAAATGCAAAGAAGGCTGGGTGTAGCCTGCATCCCAATGATGTTTTTTTAGCGGGGGAGGAGGGGGGGAGGGGGAGGGGGAGGGGGAGGGGGAGGGGGAGGGGGAGGGGGAGGGGGAGGGGGAGGGGGAGGGGGAGGGGGAGGGGGAGGCGGTTAGTAACTTAAATTTATCGTGCGAAACCGAATTCTGAGGTTTTTGAGTACTCAAGGTTGGAGCTTTGTACTATAGAAGCCTCAATATTGCTATTCTTCACAGTACTGCATTGTCACGAGGAATGAGAAGAAGTGTAAAGTTCCGCTGACGTACGTATAATAAAGCTCTTTCTACGATTTCATTTCGTTTGCGAATTTCCTGTCATTTGCATGTCTTTATCAAGTTTGGCGTGACTTTCAGTAAAATGCCATTTAACTTTTTATGAAGGCTGCACTATTTAACTATTTTTTAAGTGTTAAAATTGAAAGGTTATTTTATTATACTTCATTTTCCATCTTGTGTACTCTTGAAGTGATAGGTGTAAAACGGCTATGTCACAAATTTCAGTGTTACCCCTCAAAGACGTATTTGTATCAATGGAAACCCATAAGCAATGATTTAGCTCTGTTTCAGTAAAATGACTATGAATGTTCTAAGATTAAAAATAATTGTCTTGGGCTGCAGATGGCCAGGATGGAAAACTGGCTAAAACTCAATCAGCTTATAGTTGATCCTTTCTTCGAAGACTTGAAGTTCACGATGTCTTCCTGTTAGTGTTCTGTAAGCATTTTATGAATGACAAAGATACTTAATGACCCATCAACCCTTTTCACTTCAAGAGTCAATTATGGAGAAATGTAAAGTAGTTCTAACTTTTGAGTCGGTGTTCGAAATCCTATGGTGTGACCATTCCGCAAATGAAACCTTTTTGGCAGAAAACTTTTGCATGGTATCATTTGTTTTTCAAAATTGTACAAAATGAAATTTGGGATTTTTTTAAATTTTGATGTTTGGTTAATTAGCTAGGGGCGCAGTTCTGACCCAAAAACGTCAAACTTCTCGTGACATATAGTAGCTCTTTCAAGCACGTACCAATGCACTTTCGAAGGCAAGAAAAGAAATATTAAGCTAGGGTATGTTAGCCTTTTTTGGTCGAATTAAAATACGTAAGTATCATCTCTCCCACGACTGTTTCATACATGATGACCACTTATAAACATAGCAAATTATTACAATCAATAATTTCCACCAATATCCGGCAGTTAAATTACCTTCATTGTATCTTCTGCACCACAATATCGGTAAACGGTATTGGAATGACACATCCAACTTTTTACGAACCAATTTGTAATATTGTTCTTAATTAACTAAACCCGTAATATTTCGATCATTAGGTGTTTTTTAAACAGTTACTGTTGTTGGGTACCAATGAACGAACCTACTTAGTGATATTCGCGAAAAACAACAAACTACATATAACAACAGAAGGGTACATACATTTCCGCTTTCAAGTATATATACAAACGCAAGTTGTCTTCGAAATTAAAAGGACTATTTGTCATTGCAATTACTGCAATATTTATTTAAGGAGGATATTTTCTTTTTGGCCGAGGGGTGCATGTTTTGAAATCAACCGCGCCAGTTTAGTGCCCTTTGTTTTAAACAATGTCGTTTATCTCAAATTCTAGTCAGAGACTTCACAATGAAACTTTTAAATTTTGCAGTACTATGTACTTATTGACTAAGTGGGAGGACCGGATGGGAAAATATTTGGCTCGAGGTCATGGCGTACGGACCTCGCTGCGCTCGGTCCGTGCGCCATGACCGAGAACCAAATATTTTCCCATCCGACCCGACCTAACTTAGTCGATGAGTATTTTATCATATGACCAATCTGGAGACAAAATTACTTGAAATTTTAACGCGCGAGACCGTCCGCTTTTGTAGTAGGGCCGTACGGCTTTTTCCGGCCCTTCTCGCGCAAATGAGTGCGGCCTCTTATACGGGACTTTCATCAATGGTTTTGCAAAGAAAAGGTTCGCAGGGCCGTATGGGCCATATGATAATGAAACGTGTCACTAGCTACAGACGAAGTTTTGTGACAATTTATAAGACGGTTTTCGAGTGAATCAAAAATCATTTTTAAATGCCCTGCAAAGTTAAGCACAATAAGCGGGGTGACAAGAATGACAAGGGTTTTATGGACCGGGAAAAAGGCGACAAAATCCTTGGTTTGTCAGAGTATTTCACTCTTCTACACCTTTAAATTGAATATTTTACATAAAACTAGAACGCAGGGATACACATATAGAAAACTATAGAACTATGTATGACTAAAGAAACGGTAGGAATACATATGCAGTGGTCAGCACTGGACACTTTATAGCCTGCGGACAGGCTTCCAGTCAGACGGCTTCTCCGAGCCAGGAGCCTGCTGTTCGCAGGCTAGGTACTTTTTTTTTTGCCTTTTTTTTTTTTCCTGATTCATAAGGAATGAAACCAATTCAACCTTGTTGAGAAAGCGGAGTGCTCGATACGTTTTGTAAAAGAACTTTTTTAGGGAACTAGCTTGACTGTTCTTCTAGTACACTCAAATAAGTATGCTTGTTCAGTTTCAAAAGTGACTTCTTTCCTAAAATTTCACAAATTTCCTGAAATCAATCCAGTCAAAACAACCATAAAGTGGACCCCGTCGTCCGACTCGAAGCCTCAGTTTCCGCAGGCTAAAAAGTACCCCACATTTTAATGGTTGTCCTAAACGTTTTGTTTTTTTGCAGTCCAAAAGTTGAATGTTGAAACAATATAAATCACAGTCGAGATGACTCTGTCAAGGATTACATGTAGTTCTGGGACAAAGGGATTAACGTTTTCTCAAATAAACGTCGACGAAGTAACTGTATTTGCAAAAGCCACCGGGTTATCATCTGTAAGACTTTGAAGAAGAAGCCGAAAGGCTCTGTGCCTTTTCAAATATTGGATATTTTACAAATATAGTCGTTTCCGTACCGTAAATCAGCCTTACGTTTTTATTAAATCGTTTAATGGACTGTTAATGTGTTTGTGTTTCTTGAATGCAACAAGGTTGAGAAGATGACTTTCCCTTTTTATTACCTGTGAAAACCCCTGATTAATTTTTTTCTGTATTTTATCTCTGTCCTTTAAATAAATATCATACTAGTAGTAATTGGAAATTAGGGGAGTGCGTTCGACAGGGTGGGGTGATGGTACGAGGGAGTGAGAAAGTGTGAGGTGGAGGAGGTGGGGGCCAATAGGCGGTGGTGGGGGAGGGGGGAGGATCAAGGAGTGGCAGTTATTATATCGTTGTCATATTCTCTAGATATTTTCAGCAGTTTAGAACTATAAAATCCAAGTCTTGTTTTGTTTACATAAAATCGCTTTACAACCTATGAAATTAATGAACAAACACATAAAACTGGACAACAAAATCTTCTTTTGAAAAAAAATTTATTCAAATATTCGTTGTTTATGTTTAAAAGCAAAAATAAATAAATCTGATTTGCCAATAGCAGTTATTGTAAAATTTGACGTCTACAAAGGTCCATCTCTCAGTCACAGTCTTCCATCTTGTGTACCCTTATGCCCAGTCACTGCCTCAGCTCAATTATCAATTATCAGATGGCTTCCATGAAAGACAGCAGCTTCCTCTTGCACTTGCATGGGCAATAACAATTCACAAAAGTCAAGACTTACTTACCTAGAGCATGGGTAGATAACCTGAGAAAAGAACAAGATAAGAGCAAAAAAAATTAAAGTGAGGGAAAATTAAACTAAGAGTAAATTACCTTTAACACATGTTTGTCCTTGCCTACTTACCTAATTGACAAATTATATTATTGCAAGTCTTATGATAACTATTAATCGGGGGATGCACATTACATTCCCCTAGCTGTAAAACCATGTCTAAACACTTTGGTTGAATTATAACAGAACTAATGATGGTGTTCAGTGTTATGAAATCTATTGTGCTAATGCCATTCGGTCTAGTCTGTCTTCCTCAGTCAGTCGATACCGCAAAGTATTTAATGATTTTAAACTTGTTAACCGTTCATAGGTCATTGGCCCAATAACATACGATGATAATGTTTTATTCCTGCTAAGAGCTACATATGAGACTCCTGGAGTTTTATATTGTTCGAGTCTCACAAGTCTGAGCGCAGAGAGAAGTTGAATCTCCTAAGAAGTGGGGGGGGCTAAGAAAAGCAGCTGAATTGACACATCACAACTCGCTGTCGTAGCCGGGGCGAATCGCAGCGTGTTTCCTAGAAAACACACTCCCCCTGCACAGTTTTCTGATATGTAGCTTCAGACATATTTTCAAGGGGAAGTTCGAATAAATCTACAAAACTTCACTTACCTTGGGGAAGACTGCGAAAAACAGCAAAGGCAGATCAAGAAAGCACGAAGAAGGACAGCACGAACAAAAACAGAAAAACATAATCGTCGTCGAAAGTAATTTCACTGCATTTGTAAATACCAGTTCCCGGCGGCAGCCAGCCAGCCAGCCAGTCCAAGATGGCGTCCAAACCCTGAGACATATGGCATCGCGATTTTATGCGTTCTCCTTCATCGTCGAACGCAAGTATTCAACAAATATCAAACACAAGTGACGTTAATTATGAACACAAGACGACGTCGACATCTGAATTCAAAGCTGTTTTGCTCCAATCAGAGCTTTTGGTTGTATTTTTTTCTTTAACGTTCTTAAACTTCATTTTCAGCTATAATTACCATATCAATGTCCACTTTATTTTGAATGCGACAAAGAAAATTAAAATCTTTCTTTCGTCATAAAACAAATAAAAATAAATAAACAATATCTTGTTTTGACGAGTCTTCTACCGTTTGCGCGTGTGCCTGAAAATAGTTTACGGCCTCACACAAGTGCGGATATCAGCCTTAACATTAAAAGTGCTTTAATTTGTAATATCAGGCTTTTGATTACCGACACGCGCCGAGAGACTTTGCCCCCATAGCTGGAGGATATGAATTAATGCTCAGATCACGGTAGCCATCAAGGCTCTGCAGAGAACATATACTGTGGACCTCAAGTCAAGGAATCCTTCTGCCCTATATGTTGGTTTCTTGATTCAAAGACGACAACCACAAAGTCCGAACCTTATTCCAAAATGGCGGCCATTTTATTATTCTTTTATATCCATGTAAATTAGCCCTCTTGGCCTCGTCAGCATGTGCAAAATACAAAATAATTTTCAAGCGAAAATGAGGCCAAGACGGCTAATTTAACTTGCTTATAAAAAAATGGCCGCCATTTTGGAATAAGGTGTGTTCCTTTTTATATCTGTTAGTTACATTAATTTATAGTGCGACTTACCGTGAGCCCCCAACAAACTTTTTCTACAAGAAAGCCAATCCGAGAGCGCAAATTTAATTGACGGACACGCCTTCTCGCAAAGTTGAGCACGATTAAATTTAATCTTGTCGCTTTGTGTTTATTATGGGAGGTAAAGTTAGTTACAAAATAATTTTATTCACCGTATTTCTTCACACGTATCCGCAGTTACAAAAACAATTATAAGAATTCGACTGGTGATATCGTAGAAACTTGTAAATGAAAAAGGTTAATTTGTTGGGTGTTCAAGGTAACTAAGGCGCATCGCCGCTTTTTGCTGTGAGATGCCTGCTTGCTACGCTTCGCTGCTGCCAAAACGATCGTAAAAATTCTTTTGACAGCACAATGGCCGGGCATAAAATAACATAAGGCTGCGGCCACGCACGTGTAACACGTTTAAATGTGGGTTTGTATTAAAGGAATGGCAAACTCGCAATTCAAAAGCGCACAAATATGTAGAATGTAGACAAAAGAGAAGGTCCCAAATAAACTAGCTGTCAGCAAATAATACGGCAATGAAACTTTGGAAGACGAATGAGCAAGACCCCAATACTTTTAATTTTATTTCGCGCCCTTAAAATGATTCAATGCACTTGAAATGAACAGAGAGAGAGTACATTACATGTTAAACTTTAGATCAAAAGATTTTTTAAGAATTTCAGTGACTATAAATAAACAAACGCTTCCCTAACACAAGTTCTACTTCTTGTTTGTAATCAGTTATTATCAGAATATGCTTTACTCCTTTTATCCAGAACAAGTACGAATTTACTCATTATGATAATCTGAATAACTCAATGGCCGTATTTATACTAGAATACGGTTAAGTCGTTCAGACGACCTTAACACTTTTAGTTAAGGTCGTCTAGTGTAAATCCGAGACGACCTTACGACGTCCTTACGCGTTAAGGTCATCGATCAGACGCCCTTAATTTCAGATGGCTAAGCCGTCAGACGGCTAAGCCGTCTTCCCTTTTTCTCGAATTTATACTAGACGACATTAGCCGCTTTGGTGGGCTAAGGTCGTCTACTCGCTAAGGTCGTCTCTGGTATAAATACGGCCAATGAAGCGTTTACTTAGCATCAACTTTTAGCCTTTTGTATCTCAACAAATAGGGCTAATTATTAAGTGTTAAGAAAACATATCACACACCAGTAATGAAACAAACGTCGACTGACTATTACAAACTTGCTTTCACTATAACAAAAGAAACTAAACTAGTAATGTTTCAATATAAGATCCTGCATAATATAGTCAGTTTTACAAAAAGTAAGTTGTTCAAAACAAAGCTAGCAAACAATAGCTTATGTTACTTATGCAAATCTATTTCTCTGCCCTATTGTTGCTCAGTTCTGGGACTCCTTCAGTGTGAGTTATACAAAGATTACATGCCCTCAGCAATAGAGCTTTCAATCGTCAAAATCATGTTTGGAATTCTTAAAAGAGACGAGTTTGATAGACTTATCAATCATTTAATACTAATCGCGAAATATTATATTTATTATTGCTGTAGTGTTCAGTAAAGAGGAGCCATTATCTAACAGTATTATCTATATCAACGTCCCAAGCTATAGTTGTAAGTAAAGCTGAAATTGAAAAACGAATTGCAACTAGGTCTAACTCTGACAACTTTTTACAATAAATGGAAGCTCTTAATAGATACAAATATCATCCAAAAGTAAGGATTGCTTTACAAGCGAAGATTTCTCTCTAACGCCCCGTACTTGCTCTTTGTCCTCTTTTATTTGTTGTGTATCTGTGTTTAAGAATTTAGGTCTAGACGTTGAGAAAAGTACTAATATGCAAAAACCATGACTTCATCAGTTCGTTGTTATGGTAACACCGATGTCAATCAAATCTACTTTTTTGGAAAGTTTATTTCATCTATAGTATATGTACAGGTGTGAAGCAGCTCGCCTGACCGAGCTCAGACAGTGAAGTATCAGCCGTTCAATGTTGGGATGTTGTGTCGCCAAAAAAAAAAAAAACAGTGGAGCCACCTTAAGTAGCACTATGCCACTATACAACTGCTACAACGGCTTACTGTAAACCTTGAGCAATGCAAGCAGTGCATGATTCGATATGTTTCATCTTGTTAACAACTCACACGTCTGGTAAGATACAATTTTTATTGACCAGAAAACGTTTGTGAACTACATCAATCTCTACGTTTAATCACAGCCAAACACTTTCTTCACAAACGCATTATCAAGCGGTTTATCCTTTCAGATCGACGTAATTCATCTTAGATTCTAATAGTTTCAAAACAAGTGCTCAAGATTAAATCCAATGTACAGAACTAAATTTATTCTAGTCTAACGAATACTATAGCTGCACTAAACAGATTAAACTTTAGAGAGATTCCAAGCAAATTTTGATTCTTTTTGGTAAGAGCCAGTTTAATATAGGACTGCTCAAATAGAGATATCGCTCATTACTCAGCTTGATTAGCTTTTTAGTTATTCTGGGTAATTAATTACCTATTTTTGTTGATAACTCTATATTGTAAAAATGTTTTTGTGAAGTACATGGTAATAAAGTGTGTTCTTCTTCTTCTGCGCGTAGTTTCAGTTGAAATGGCCCTCAAACGTAAGGATTTCGTTAAAAAAAATTTATAATCAGGAGAACACGCCAGGAAAGACCCAACCTCTTATAGTAGCTTTCATTCGAATGGAAACACCTTAAGATTTCATTCACAGACTCCATTTTTATCTCGTTATAATGTGCGCATGCGCAAAAGAGATATAGGTATGAGTAGAAAAAAGGGATAAAAGTTGTTAACTTTTGTCTGGGGGGGGGGGGGGGGGGGGGTAGTTTTTTATACAAGCTATATAAGGGCATTAAGGATAGGTTGGTAATACCGGTTAGAATTTCAAGAAGGGCGTCGCATACCGCCACTAAAATTTTTGGGGAGTACTGGCCCCGGACCTATTGTTAATTTCCCTATTGTTAATTTCCCTAGGTTTCGATATATAACGTTACGTATTAATCTTTCAAATTTGTTTTTAAGTGGATGTGTCCGAGACGGCTTAATTGATCTTCAAAGGTTCAAGAAATTTGTGTTTTTCTTGTTAATCATTTGTCGTAAAGCCATTAGTGCTCCTTTAGAAGGTTAAGAAAGGTCAAATGTGTGTTTTTGGAAAACGCAGTTTGAGAATTTCACGGTGTATTTTTAAAATGAATGGAGACGTTTTGAAGAAGGTATATGGCAGGGGAAAGTTTGTGTTTTCATCAGTGAGCGATAATATAATAAATTGAGCTATAATCAATTCACCGAAATAACGAAATATAATATCCAATTTATTGAACACTTTTGAGAGATTGGACAGATTGTAAAGTATAAATAGCTTATGTCACCTTCAATTCTCGCGCGGAGCGAATTTTTGTGTTTAGTTAAATATACGTATTGCATTCGTTTACCAGTAAAATTTTGTTCCTGGAGTTTTTTTCTTTTGTGTGTTGACAGTTTGTCGTGATTTTTGAGGAAAGCTTTAATTAGTTATTTCAATTTTGAATCGCTAAATGTTGAGCTCTCATTATTATGCAATAGTATGCAAGAGAGATGAGATTTTGCTGATTAGGTAAGTAGAAATCTTTTTGTCGCACTTGTCGATGCAATTTTTGTCGCGCGCAAGTTGCATCTTCAAATCGCATGTGTAAACGGGCGGCGATTTCAGTGCGATTTGGGCGCGATTTGTCGCGCAATCACAGGAAGCCCAGACAATCTGTTTGTGTAACATGACCGTTTGTAATTTTAAAGGAAATGTATGGGATTTACCTAAATTTCATATTATGGCGACGTATCGCCAAATGTATGTACTGATTAACGCTAAATAAACGTTACAGTCAACGGCGAACTCAAAATCCTTCAAAATCGCTCAAAATATCACTTTTACACCAAAAGGACGACAACACACGACAAATAGGGTAATTTAACGTTTATTTAGCGTTAATCAGTACATACATTTGGCGATACGTCGCTACAATATAAAATTTAGGTAAATCCCATACATTTCCTTTAAAATTACAAACGGTCATGTTACACAAACAGATTGTCTGGGTCCCTGTGGCGCAATGTCGCAAGTTGCAACTTGGCGGCGATTTTTGGGAAATCACAGCAATTCAAAGCAAATTTCGCACCCAAATCGCACAGGAAATCGCCGCTAGTTTACAAAAATCGCATCAAAAATTGCATGTGTAAACGGGCCTTAACATCTTGTCGCTGGTGTTGCTTTCAAAGCCAGAAAGCAAACTACTAAATACGCAGATATATGGTAGAGTCTACCTGCTATAGCTCAAAAGGAGGTCGGATACCTTAATGAGAGTTATATGACGTAATGTAACGTAATATTTTCAATGAATTTTTAAGTGTAAAAAGGTAAATCTAAAATCTCCACTCAGGATTGAACTTGTGACCTCGCCTAGGCTTAGGCTTTCGTAGCCTACCGTACCACCTAACTTCTCGGGTTATTTAGGCCTAAATTTAACTATATAAACTGCTAACCCCAACCTCAACTGAAAGCTAACCAGTTACTCCGTTATATAAGTCTCAATAAGGTGTCCGACCTCCTTCTAAGCTACAGCATTTAGACTTTACCCAGATATATTGACTGTACTCGGTGCCCAAAACTGGGTGTTGTTCAGACTTCTGGTGGGCAAATTTTAAAGTTCTTTTTACATTCGGTGCCCAGCATCTTGCTTTTTGTCAGTATTTTTAATATTCTGCTATTTTTAACATTTCTACTATTTTTTACGGATTATCCACCATTTTGATAAGTGTTTTTATAGAGCCAGGGCTTTGTTAGTAAAATAACGACTAAGAGAATTCAAAGGGGTTTTTGGCAAAGTGCCTGGGAACTTACGAAAATCATGAGCAGACTTTTTTCTTTTAGAACGTAAAGACAGAACTTTTTTTATTTGACTTTGACTTTGACATTTTTAAGTCTGCCGTTCGCGACCATCTTGTTAAGCAAGGAGAGTGGTTTTAATTTTTAATCTCTATTTTATTAGTATTTATTTTGCTAGATGGAAATTTTAATTTTACACTTTATAATAAATAGAGGATATTACATGGCCGCGCGAAGATAAATTCTCGTGTTAAAAAATATTTCACTCGTTCGCTGCGCTCACTCGTGAAATATTTTTCAACACTCGAAGAGAAATTTCGTATCTTCAAGCGGCCATGTAATGTTCTGTTTATTATATAAACACCAATGAAATCAAATCATTTCACTTTAATATTTTTTTGTAGTCCTAAAGTAGAACGGTGATCTTTTCACGTGTGAAGATAACATGTTATTCTCACGTGTGAAGATATGATGTTTACGCGCGAAAGCTCACCTGGTATTTCATTGGTGTTTATATAATAATATTAAATTCTTTTATGAGCAGACTGGTGCTCATATTAACTTATTTATTGAGTCTGATAACCTAAATTCTCGCACTTTTTTATTTTATTTTATTTTTTATTTTAATTCAATATTTTAACAGGAACATCTAATTAGCGTTGGCTAGTTTGATTAGAGTCCTGTATAACATAAATATTACAAAGTAAAGTAAATAAACACGACGTTACAAATTACATATATAATACAATACAATTACAATACATCTCGAATCGATATTGTGCGCTGTGATCTTTCTAGCGTTTGAAATGGCGCTTGGCCTTGGCCTTAAACTCTTCGATATTTAAACTAATCCTTATACTTATAGGAAGTTGGTTGAAAGTGCGCGCTCCATTTATGCGGAAGCTGCCTTGTGTGAGTGTTCTTAAAAATTCCTAAGTGTTTATATAACTCAACAATGCACGAGGAACAAGTTTTTTTTTATTTCTTTTATAAAATGAAAACGGTTTTAATGAACCTACCGTCACGCGCGTGCTTTATCGAGTTATAATGAACTCGGTTTGACCAATCATAGCGCGCGTATTTCCTTGAGCATTTTATAATGTTTTCTAATGCACGTCGCGTTTTATGACAGGTATGGGATTGCAGATCAAGTACAGATGGTGCTCGCTTCCGTTCAATGAAGTATTCGTGATTATTGATTTTCCGGCGAAGGAGAATCTTGAATCACAATCCTACGCTGGTCATAACAGTTGATCGGAACTTGATTTATGTTTCAAAGCAAAGTAACACTCTTATTGCACATGTTCAGTTCTTTTGCAAAGTTTATTCCTACCAACATAAACATTACATTTTTAACTAAAGCTTGAAGGCATGAATTATAACCTGATCGAACAAACTCTAAATCCTAAAACTAATCATGAAAAAGATTGCGTAAACTACCTATTGCCTTCGCTTGGTACCCGTTGTGCGCAGGTCCAGGTCTAGCTTGCATCGGCTTTAAATGAAAAAACCTTTATAACACGTTTTACTAAATGTTAGACTACAGCTCATGACTACTTTGATGCAATGATGTCATGGTTTACATTATTTGGAAATTAAAGACGAATTCACCTTGGTTTACTTAACAAGTTAGTAACTGAAGCAAGACAAGCCATAATTGAAACATATGTTCGGGAATATTGATTGACCATTTTCCCATTTTTTTTTATGAAATAAGCCTGAAATCTTTCGAAAACATACAAAAATAGGTTAGCGCATGGATGATTTCGCTGATCAAATTTAAAGAATGTACCTTTTTAGCCTTTTCTGGTCTGTTACTTTGTGATAGGACTTACTATGCAGCAAATATCAATAATGGCACTGTGACTACACTGTACCGCATTTCCTCGAACAAGTTACTTAAGCGCTTAATTTGAATTTCGTATTTTTGGCTTTCTAACATAAATTAATTGGCTTGAAGTTTGAACAATTTCCTATCCTTGGCAGTAAAAGAGAAATGAATTAATTTTTTTTTTCACCGTTTGGACATAGTTAATCGAGGGACTGGTCATGAAACCTTGCAGACTTCAATGGCGTAAACAAAGGAGCTACAATTGATGTTGGACCGTACTTGACCGTGCACATCTTTTGTTTTTTGATCACACGCTATGACTGAATAACTTAATAGCACCATTTATATTGGTCAGTTGCTCGAACAAAAGTTTAACATATATTGTGTTGTGCACGGTCAAGGCCGAAAAACTGCGAAAAACGACAACAAAAACATCGAACAAAGACCCGATTTCACAAAACTAAGGACCGGATGTTGCTACAGTTCGAAACTAAGAGGGCGTTTCGAAAAAGTGAGCACTTAATCGAGGAAATATTGCTGTTGTCCAGCTTAGAAAAGCTATAACTACGTCTTGAAAAGTAAATAACAAAACTATTGATTCAAGGGACACTGTCTAGGCTGATATCTCGCGTTTTAACGATTATGTCCAGGAGCTTGCTTTGCTTACGTTATAAATTCCACAACATTTTCAATTTTGATTTCTTGACCGCCTGTCACGAAATCAAATTTGATGAAATGTAATCCACTTCCATCCTTGCAATCCTGCACTTTATCTCCAAACTACTGCTTCTGTTTTGCTTTATAGTGATCTTTTATCCAGTTAAGTTGTATATTATTTGCTTGCATTTAGTGATATAACGTGTAAATAAGGTAAGCGACATGTGTCAGTCATGTGGCAGGACAGTGTCCCTTTAAATATGGATTATAACCCATGCAGTGAACGCCTCACGCCCAAACGCCAACAGGCTCATTCGACTCTTGAGAACCCACCGAAGCACTGTATTCTCCAGCTGTGACATAAAAAAAAGAAAACGAGTCGTTGATTAGTGGTCGTATTGCCGCATATTTTTTTATATTTTTATTTGCAACTCTAATTGCGGCGTCGAGAAAGTTTATGATCGTATTGTCAAGGCTACTGGGTAATTCTTCCCAAGGTGTGGGAAGTGGCTGTGTCAAGTGGCTAGCTAGCGGAACGCTTACGTGTTCGATCTTTGGCTCGGAGATTTAATTCGTGGTTTCTGTCTCCGTTTCTCTTAGGCAAAAGGCTTTTTGTCCCACACTGTGCATCTCAACCATCTGATACTGTTCCTTGCGGTGGACAAGCTGATCCCATTCAGGAAGAGTAGCAATATACATTTTAATTTTTTTTACTCCTAGCGTTTTCATGCAACAGATAGCGTCCGCATGGCCTAATCTTACACCAATACACTTGTTACATCAAACCTCACTGGGGATTTACAAAATACAAACGAAAAAATGGAGAAAAACTCTTACCTTCAGCGAACTCCTTCAAGTTAACAAAATCCAGGTTGCCGCAAGGAACAGAAGGATTGCTGTAATCATTTTCCGGCCTGAACGCCTTCCGTTGAATGGAAAACACTATGTCTGTGTTGTCGCATATTACCCGAGCCATAGACGATTTTCTTATTTCACTGAGCTGAGCTTGGGTAAACCCAATCTGGGGGTCATTTCTCTCATACCAAAAGCGGTCGCCAAAGCGTGAAGCTCTGAACTGCCGGGTCAAAATCTCTGTGAAGACAAGGCCAAATATACTTCCTCTAACTGGATACTCGTTCATGCCTCCGGCAAATACGTCGATGTCCTTCGCCGCTACGTAAACTTCTTTCAATCGGTTAATTCGTGCCTGAGTTATTGTGGTACGAAGATCTGAGAAAAAGTTAACCTTACCACCTCCCAACGCTTCTCGGTAGGCAGCGTAGCCTGGTAAGCCATGATCCCGGCCTCGTTGAATGTTAATGGCAGGAAGGTCGGCCCCGAGGGTTCCGTTCGGTCCCGGTCCTTCGATAATAAGGTCCAAACCTACGGCTCTAACGAAGAAACTGAAAAAAAAATTATCATCTTATTAGCCTCACTACCTAAACAATTTTCCGATCAGTCGAAGTTCGATAGTTGTTTAAACATTTATAGATTTTCTGAGCGGAGCTCCTTTGCGGCCTACGGCCGAGAGCGCAGCACCATCGTTACAGAAAATGGGTTAATCTATGCAAGTTGATTATTTGTCCCACACAAGATACGCGGCACAGCTCGCGGGTGTATGCCCCCGTACAGATCGCGGTCTCATTGCCCCCATGTTTTTTGTCAGCCGTGTTTGTCTCTCCGGGTGAAAACATATATCAGTAAAGAGTTCAAAATGAAAAGAAAAAAGTCGTAAATAATACTAGAGCGCTGAGGTGGACACTACAGAAACTCAGTCGGTTAATATTTGGATAATTCATGATACTCGGCTACTATATTTTATTATAATTCTGTTGTGATTTTTGCTTGCAACAAATTATATTATACCATTCTAATTAGGAGGGATAAATTGTTATTGCGGAGTCTTACATTGATAAACATTGCGAACACTTCATTTTTGCATGGATAAAAATCTTTTACTTACTGATCAAAATTCCTTGCTTCTAATCTGGTCAGTCCTTCAAAGATTCCTCCGTATACGTTCTCCTCTTCAAAGAAACGTATAGGGTTAAACATATCGCTGACTTGGAGACTCCTCGGCTCGTTAAAAGCTGAAAAAGGGCGTAGAGCGAAAGTGTTTCGAATCAAAGAATGTCCCATTCTGAGGGCAGCTGTCGAGAAAGGGTTCAACATTTCTGCGTTTACTGCTGGATCATAACCCGTGAAAAACGTGCCATCAGGCTCCAACAAAAGACCTGAGCTATTTCTCTGAAATAGAAGTACAAATAAAAATTATTTCAAAGACGCTTCATTGTATTCCGTATCAAAGCAGGGGTAACGCTACGCTCAGTTTGAGAAAAATTGCCTGCCTTCCTCGAAGGCCTGGTTCAATCCAACATTCGGCGTGAGTTAAGTGTGTTGATGTTTAACGTTCCTTTCGAGGGCTTTCAGTAATTTTTAATCCCACTGACTTAGAGGTTAACAAGTTCTTGAGCTGGTGAACTTAGCTTTTCTCCATCATCCTGCTAGATATCAGGCATTTAACAATCATGTAACAAACAACTTTATTAAAATTAAAAGAAAAGTGGGTCTCTCATGAAAGCAATGAAATTTTTATTGCATTCTTGAGCCAACAATACAGTTGCCTACAAAGATGCTATATATTTTCACACAGCTCTTACCAATTCTTCGTCGAACAGAACTGCAAGCCACTCGTTGTAGGTGATGTGCTGCATCTCGGCAATAACGATTCTACGCGCCTCTTGAAACAGTTTATCGTTACACCAGTATGGATTGTAATGGCGCAGATTACTGACTATACGATTGTGTTCACGTACCCACAAAGTATGCATCGCAATCAAAGCTGTGAAAAATAAGAATGGTTAAATATTTCAAACATAATTGAAGCGATATCTTTCAAACGAAGTTTATAACTAGGCTACTCCTTTGTCATAAAATCCGATGTTATCAATGTTTACCTATATCCGAAAGCTGTCGAAGTGTTTAGACGCTGCAGATACGATATATAAACGGCTACATTTTATAGTAACTTGGACCTTTTTAAATGCTTTTAAACCGTTATTTAACTTGTTTCCTGGTTTCAACTCTTTGGGCTTTTTTAAGGGATGTTAACATCAGACTTAAATAATCTATTTTTTAATGTTATTTTCACGTTGCGTGTACTTTAAATGTCACATTACTTGTATCAGTTACTCCTCAGTTTAACATTACTTATTAGGGCTTGGCGGTCGAGAACGTTAGAGACTGCGATTGTCTCACGGGATAAAACTCACTTATATCCAGAAATGCAGGCAAGTATTGTTTAATGAGTACTTCATATTTGACAAAATTGTTTGTCGTTTTCATATTACTTCATATGTGACAGAATTTCGTGTGTCTTAGTGAACTTTTATAGGTGAGGACACTTTGTGATCGCCAGTCATGGAATAGCGTGGCCCCACTGCCTGCATTTCTGGACATATCTAGGGACAGCTAGTAGTTTAGAGGCGCCTATGCTACTTAGGTAAAATTGTAAACAGCTATTCTCCTATTGACTGAAAATGAGTCATACAGGAACATGATCCAGTTGTCAGTCACGGTGTATCTTACCATGATTTTCATTCACTCGACCATCGCCAGCAAGAAAGCAATCAGCTTTTGTACGATTAGGCGATCTGCAGAAAGCCTCAGGATCGCTAGGAGGAAGCCTTGGTCTCTCTCCGGTGTTTGGCACTAGCCGATCATCCAGAAGAGCTTTGTCTTTGGGGTTACGAAGTCTGTTTGCTAATTCATCGTCTGATCCGTACACTTGTGACCCGTCAATGTAAGAGGTTAATTCATTTATCTGCATGCAATAGTAAAATAAAATGAGTCCAGATTTGCACTCTCCTTAATAGAGCTTCCGGTTTATACAAAATATTTTTTGCGTCAACGTACGTTTAAAATTTCGCCTTTTGTAATGGTGACATAAATATTTTTTCACACTTTCGTAACACCTAACAACTTTCTTTTTTCGCGTGATCTAAAAAAAAATTTCTGAAATAGGGTATTTTTGTTTTTAAAAAGCACATTGTTATCTAAGTACTGATGAGGTTTCTACAAGAAAACCGTAAACTTAACTCACTAACCTGTTCACCATCTTCGTTTCTAAAAGACCTTCGGAGTGGGATACATTGTACCGATGGGTTGTCTTGCAGTTGATTCTCTCCTTCAATATCGATTCCAATGCAATCAGGATTTTGAGGACACGGCTCATTGTTGGTTCCACACTCCACTCCTGGGGTAAGTTCTGTCAAGGTGACATCATGATCTAGGAATTGACCCCAAGTCATTGTCAGGTGGGTGAAATTCGGAGCTGTTTGATTGATATTTGCCCCATTATTAACAGTAAATACCGCCCGGCTAACAGTTCTGGCATTGGAAAGATATTTGTTGGGAACGACAGATTGACTTCGAGGTTGGTTGTTTGGTTGTTGGTAAGCATTAGGTAGTAATCGTTGCAGTGGTCTGCCGGCGCTTCCAATGGTTATGTTGCACAGATTGTTGCATGTGCCGTCAAATGTGCGATACTTGCGCTGAAAACATGTCAACCGTAATTTGAGGTCATCGCAGTTGAACAGCTGAAGCGTCTCTAATACTTGCTCAGCAGCTGCTGCAGAAGAAGACGATGCTTGGCGCACTTCATACGCACCGACAATCAGAACAATGCTGAGAAGAAAGCTAAAAGGGAGCGTCAAGTCAGTATACACACTTACGACATAAGCATGAAACCTTTTTTCGGTGAAAAACACATAAAATGCTACCAAAAGCATCAAAATGTAAAATTGTATCTTATTTTGTAACTCTAGCAAAAAATATTTGCAATTTCCGCATTTTTTCGATGAATTTGAATTTTTAGTAAAATCCAAGATGGCGGCCATCTTGGCGGCCATTTTGGATGACGTCACGGACCTCCAGCAGCGCCACAACCCATAATATTTACCTTGTCTTGTAGAGCACATCACAGGCTATCAATAAGACGTAAAATATTTCCGAAATATTGTAATATCACAAAATTCCAAGGGGGGGTTGCAATCCCCCCCAACAACCCCCACCCCCCCCCCCCCCCCCCCCCCCCTTGTACCACGGTGGGGGTATGAGTTTGCGTGTACGTGCGAGGGTTAATCGTATCTAAACTGCCAAACAGCTGCAACTTAACAATTGTCATGAAATTATGGTTATTCATCATGGTGGTTCTGAATGATGGCATTATTTACTGTTTGTCTCACGATGTACTCACTTTAGACTTTCTACTTTTTAATTAACCTTAACTAAACCCGCATTTATAAAAATTCTAGTAGCTTAATTTCTACTTTTTAATCAACCGTTAAAGTGTAAATTGTACTAAAGTGTACTCTAATTGAACTAGCGCCAGTATTGGAATGCAATCGCTGTGATTTTGGAGGTTTGGAGCGTTTAATGTCTTTTGAACTCTTCATGTCTTGCTTTTACCAACTTTTGATTCAAACTTGTTCAAAAATGCCTTATCTGAGTCATGTAGAGTAGTTCTTACTTTTTAGAGAATCTGTGCATGAATGTATTAAATCGTTTAAATATGCCGCTGTTTATCAGTTCTCCCGAGTGAAAAGAAATGTTTTAGGAATTTCAACTTCCAGGAAGTAAAAAATGACGAACCTTGTTGCCTTCATTTTGCTTTTGGATTTCTTCTCACTTTACAACTGTTGAAACAAGAGAACGAGTATTAATGTTAGACAAAAACTGTCTAACACGAAGACACTTACTACTTTCACGCTCTAAAAAAAAGCAATAATAATTAATAATAATAGTTATTTTAATTGTTAAATGATAATAAAGTGGTTGTATTATAATAATAATAATAATAATAATAAAACGAATATTTTAAGATCGCAAAATGGCTGCAAACATTGCCTTAGAGGCCAATAACAAAAAGGTACTTGGTAGGTAGAGGCCAAGCAGACTATGACAAGGCGGCATACTGACAGCTGCGGCCAAACTCACGTAGTTCTGAAGCACGAAGCAACTAACTAGCTTAGAGGGATTACTACTTCCACTGCATGGATGCCACGCACGCCAACCAACCGATTAATTAATCTCAGACAGCGCCCGTATATAATGGTTTTCTTTCTAGCCACGGTGTTTGCTAATATTCTACGATAAGATAATATCTTGTTTCACTTTAAGTCAGTTTGATTGATTATTTTAAAAAAGCGCGGAAAAACTGAACAAGCGTCGTTTGACAGGAGCTAATCGTTTCGGTCGGGAAAGCTGTTCGGAGGGCCTTAGTCTATGATCTTAAAAATTCATAACAAATTACATTAAAAACTATATTTTTTTTCAATGCCGCCTCAAACTTTCGTTACATTGAATAATTTAACTCCTTTTTTTTGGAGGGACAAAGAATGTCGTTTTGAGTACGAAATAACTGAGGTCAACTAGGATCTTTAACCGCGGTCAAACGAGAGAAATTTGCAAAAGTTAAGCAAAGTACTTAAAAGTTAAGGTTGTCATTTTCTCTGTTTAAAGTGTAATATATTGCCAATACACTGGCAATTTACCAAACGTTTTCAGTGAAAGTTTACCAAAAAAGTTCTAAGCGTTTAAAAAGTGTGAACTGCAGAATTGTCGGCGCCATTTGCCAACATAATTTCGATCAGGCGCAAAGAGTTTTTGTCAGTTTTCAACGGAAAAAAGCTCATAATTTTAAGAAAAATTAAAAGATAGTAACGTGAACTAATTTTTGTTATACATCCTTGCCCATATTTCCATTTAATATTAAAAAAAATCCCACTAAATAGAAACGAAAAACGCCTCGGACGTTTGACCGCGGTGGAGCTAGGATCAGTTCAAAAAGGTAAAAGCAGTCAGCAAATTCGTGGATAATATTTCTTTCCTTAAAATTTTCTGCCGCTAAATATAAATTATTCATCTAAAAGAACCAAAAGGCGCAAACTGTATTTATATTTAGCCTTCACATAGTTTCCGTTATATGGAAAATAGTGCAACGCCATTTCAAGCGTTTCCTAAACATTACTCAGGCTCGGTGCCTCCGGTTTGACACTGACACCGACATATGACTTGATACAGTTAATCGTTAAAAAATAAACATGCGTTTGCCTGGCTTTTTCGTAAAAAAGGTAGCAAGTTAAAGAATTGAAAACTAGAATTGAAAAATGTTTTGGCGGTTGTATTCTACACTGACAAAATTGACTGAGAAAATAAATGATTGCATGCAGTAGTTAGTACCTTTTCGAAGTGTAGATTTGAGCCGAGAAACCAAGATAAGGCAGAAGGATATTCTGACTTGAGCTCCGCAGTATCTCTTCTCTGGAAAGCCTTGCTGGCTGCAGTGAAGTGATCTGAGCATATATCTCCGTTCCTTATATAGTGATATCCTCCAGTCACGGGGGCAAAGTCTCTGGGGGTGTGTCGGTAATTAAAAGCAATGTTACAAAAGCACTTCTAATGTTAAAGCTAATATCCGCATTTGTGTGAGGCCGCAAACTATTTTCAGGCATACACGCAAACGGTAGATAACTTCTCAAAGCAATATATTGTTTGTTATTTGTTTTATGACGAATGAAGGATTTTAATTTTCTTTGTCGCATTCAAAACAAAGTGGACATCGATATGGTAATTATTGCTGAAACGTAAGTTTAAGACCGTTTAAGATACAAACACTATGTTTTATGGCCGTACGAAAATGACAACCTAGGACTTAACTGGGAATAAAATGGCTATCATGATTTATTGCAAAAGAAAACACTTAGTGAACTATGATTTCTGACGCCGGTAATTTTACTTTGAATTCAGCTGGACTCGACGTCGTCTTGTATCGTTCATAACGTTACATGTGTTTGATATTTGTTTAAGAATATGATATCTACTTAAAGGATATAGATGCAATACTGAAAAATGAATGTTTTCTTAGGGCAATATATTTTATTGGATCTGAAATCGATGTGGTCAGTGCAATCGCTTAATGATATGCATTTTCAAGTCAAGTTTCGAACCGGACTTAGATGTGCAAATACTCGATATTATATTTCCTTTAAATCTAAGGCGTTATCAACAGTAGCAATACACTATTAAACATACAGGTAACGAAAAAAGGAAAATAAACAATTCAACATGTGTACAGCTATCATGTAAGAAATACAAACAAATCAACAAACAGTCCAAATTAAGGCGAGAAAGGCGTCATTCGTTGACGATTTTTTGAGAAAACGTTAATCCCAAAGTTCCGCCACAGAACTATAATGAGAGTAATCCTTGAATCATCTCAGAACTGATTTGGTTCCAACGTTTCAACTTGTCGACGGACAAAAGCAAAACGTTTAGTACAACCATTCAAATTTATGGTGCTGTCTGTTTTTTCTTTTGCAGCGATGTCATTATGAAATGTGCGTCCTTTTTTTTTCACTTTCACCTTGGCCATTCATAAGGTGTGAAACCAACCGTGCTGATTTAATACGTAGCACTTTTTAGACAATAGAAAAGCTTATTCACATAACTGTACTTTGTACTTACACGATAAATGTTGTTTTCTATGCAGAATTCACCTCATTTTGAACAGAGAAGATTTATTAAATATTTGTAGGAGATAAAGCTGTGATGTTCTGGAGGCCAATGCCTATACTCAGCTCTATGCTGTGTCTCCACGCAAAACATGTACACTTCACACCAGTTCCGGAAAGTAATACTTCAATCTTTTGGTCGCTTGAAACACTTGCACCAGCATATCTACTTTATTACTCCGCAGTTTCAGACCAAAATAAGAAAATTGGTAAGAAAGCTGGTTGAAATTTGCAGCGGACATTATTTTTTCCTTTGGGAGGTTGGGGGTAGAGGAGTATATTAGTGACTTTAATTTATGCTGCAACACCAAAGCATTAAACGACAAAATACCCCAAGGGGTAGCTTTGTAACCTAGACGCCTCATTTGTCATTCTGCCTGTTATCGGGAACGGAAAGTGTAAAATTCCGCTGACGTATGTATGATACAGCTCTTTCTACAATTTTCTTTCGTTTGTAATGATTTCCTGCATAACGCGTCATAATTGCATGTCTTTATCGTGTTTCGCTTGTTTTTAAACGTGCTATTAAACCTTTTATGAAAGCTATTAATTAATTTTTCCACCCCTATCCACGTATTGTGCTGAGGTGTAAAAAGAGTAAAACATCGGAAAGTGTCTTGTTATGCAGATGGCTGGGATGGAAATCAAGTATCATGGAAAACTTGCTAAAACTCGCATTATGATTGATTCTTTGTTCGAAAATTCACTTGATATGACAATCTTCCTGTTAGTGTATTATAAGCAATTCTTATATTATAAGCAGTACTTAGTTTTAATTCGGGGCAGTTCCCATGGAGTACAACAGATCTTTTAAACACGTGTCAATGCACCTTTGAAGCCAAGGAAAAGAATGAAAATATTAAAAACGCAAACAAAATAAAAGAGTGCCATAACTTAATTGCTTGTCGTATTTCAGCTATCGCCGGGTAGTTACGGACTATAAAATACGTAAGTATCATCTCTCCCACGACGGTTTTCATACAGTATGAGCACTTATCCATCTAAACATAGAAACTTATTACGATCAGTAATTTCCACCAATATCCGGCAGGTGAATTACCTAATTGTATATGCAGCGTCGAGTGAAAAATATCGCTTTTAAAACTCTCTACTTTAATGTTAGTTTATGATGATACAAAAGCGTGATCACGGAATATGTTTTGCCTCTGTTACAGGTCATTTTTCAATAAAAGTAGCTTTTTATCTTGTTGGAAAATAACACAATCTTTGTGATCACTGAAAGCAAGTCAAATACAAATTGGTATTTTCACCTGCTGTTAGAACAATACCTATGTTATACCATTGAGCTTTAGTTTTTAAAGGTGCGAAAAATGATATCTTTAGAATATCCCGATCTATTTCGTAAGCTCACATTAGAAAAAAATCGGCTTTTTGAAATACTATTGGCTGCAACTCGTTTATACCGACCATTAGCCGGCTGTCGGTCATTGAAAGCTTTGAGTTCTGCCAGCAATTGATAAACAGTCAAGATCAGCAGTGAAACAAAATGTTTCTGATCCAGTCTCGATGTAGAGGATCCCAATTGGTAGCAGCACAGACAGCCCAAGTTCCATTACGAGAAGGGATTCATTTTTAGTGTTGTGTGAGTCGGGACGTGAAAATCCCTTGCCGTGTCTTAACGTGAGCTTGGAGAGTCGTATTAATCGATAAGCTGTTCCTATGCTTTTCCTTTGATCATGCAGTACCGCCTGTTCAAAGATGTATGTTTTCGATAAGCGACAATACATTGAAGGTTAAGATCCCCTAGTTAATGTCTAAATATTACCATCCACAGTTTAAAAAGCGAATATGGCGTTGTTCGGCTCAAAGGGGTTAGTAAAGTAATAAAGAAAATCAATGGCATTAATTCGCGCGATGGCCCCTGAAAACCTTATATCTGATTCAGTGTGGTTCAAGACGAAATCGTGGTCGAGATTTGTTTATCCACCCTTTCTAATTACCTGTAAAACACTCGAGACCTCTCAAAGAGGGTTTCATGGCGGCATTTAGGTAGTTACTAAGCTTAGCAGAACTAACTGCTAAAGGACCGAAACTGACCTGCACGCAATTTCTACCCTATTGGCAAAGCCGCCTTGTAGTATGTTTTATTGAAATGTTCTAAATTTTCTTATTGTATGCATGCATATGTTCCTGTTCAGAAGGTACTGAACATCTCTGCATGGAATAGAAGATGTGATGAAATTAACCAGGATGGCTTGTTATCGAAAAATTACATAATACTTGAAAGCGGAAATGTTTGAAGTCTAGATCTGCTCTGGTACTTATTTGCACACATGTTCCCTACCCTTCTGTTGTTATTGTATATACGTATTTTGTTTGTTTGTTGTTTTTGCGCTCTTACCACTGGGTAGGTTGGTTCGGTGGTACCAAACAACAAAAACTTTTTAAAAACACCTTGCGATCGATATGAAAAGGAAGGGAATTGGCGCAATAATAGGTATGTTACATAATGAAATACGGATTAATTTATGTGCAATATTACAATTTGGTTTGCGAAAAGCGGGATGTGCCAGTCCAATACAATTGCACTGCATCCCAAGTTTCAAAATAGACTAAGCAAAACTACTCTCACTTAGAGCTGATCGCAACAAAGCTGATGAAAAAAACTGAAAAGACACAACAACATATCAACTAACACATTCTAAAGGCATTAGCAAAACACCCTTTTCTATACACCCATAGAAAAATCGCTTCATATAAATTTGAGCACATAGCGGTGGATAAAATCTTGAAATTTGACCATCAAAATGAAAGGTATGGAGCAATATCTTATTTTAGTGCTGTTTGTTTTCAATGAATGAGAGTTTTATACTGACTGCTTGATTTCAGCCGGTTGGTATATCGTGAGCGATCAAACGTTATGACGTCAATTCGAACCGACAAAGAAACCATCTTCTCATGCAGCGTTATATTGATGTATGGAGCGGTTGAATACAATATTGAAGTAAAGGCATATTAAATTTAACTCTTGATAAAAAAAAATAAACAATAGTTAAAAGTCCCGTCATTTAAAATGGAAGTTCAATGTCTTGTGCAGCAAACGTTATGACGTCAACTCAAACCCATAAAGAAACCGCTAAAAAGGAATTTAAATATTGGCAAATAGTACTTTTAATTTAACTAAGCTGATCATATGTTTTCCATTTCAGAATATTTTGGGGAATAGTTTAAAGTATTTACATATTAAATTTAACTATTTATACAAAAGAAACAATATTCTTGTTATCCGCGTGAAATGGGGGTTCAATGAGGATTTAGTACCACTCTTTGTTTACTTTAATTTGGCATGACTGATGTATATATCCGGGAATTTCTTTCAGACCACGAGGATTCAACAAGAACTTTCAGTGTCGTCATCACAACTGATATAGTAGTAAAAGAGATTTATTGCAGATCGAACCAACGATAAGGTCAGCGGCGACTGTATAGTCAACTTGAGAGGTTTCAAGAGCGTACTACTCTCGATAGCTCAATATTATAATACCCAATGTTTGTTGTTATTTGAGTATCATCATTCAAAAGAAAATTTATTATCATGACTCGGTAAGAAATAGGGCAGATCTCTAAGTTAATATATCACTGTTGCGCATGAACGGTGCCTATTTCTGATCGGCAATTTTACTGATTAGAATATCAGTAATTGACTTGTTTTTTTTTTAAAAACGTTTAAGCAATATCACACCTAAGTTTGATTTTACTAAGATGCCTTGTCACAGAAGTCTTTTTTACCCGGCCATTCAATCATTCCTGGTATATTTTTCATAGTTTTCTTTGTCGACAGGAAAACTTAAACCCACTCATGCATGTGCGCAGCTGTATTTGGTAATTCTAATAAGGCATCATCGATACAGCTATCAGCAATCACAAACAAATGTTGCGTTTTGTAAAAGTGCTCTGCATTTTATACTTATTGGTTTAGCCTAAATGTTTTGGTCCCGAATACAATGCAATCTGGCTATAAAAATCACTAAATGAATGGGTTAGTTTCTAGAGAAACAGTGGTGCTGCGTCGGTGGGGGGATGAAACACGAGAATTTAGTTTTATCGACTGAGTCGATAAGGTAAATTGACCACCGTAAAAAGATTCAAATAGCTGACGTTTCGAGCGCTAGCCCTTCGTCGGAGCGAATCGATTCGCTCCGAAGAAGGGCTAGCGCTCGAAACGTCAGCTATTTGAATCTTTTTACGGTGGTCAATTTACCTTATCGACTCAGTCGATAAAACTAAATTCTCGTGTATAAAAATCACTAAGCCGACCAGCTCTGATCGGTGAAGCAGCGGCGAAAAAAATTTGATACGACTGCATGTGACATGTTATACGTCTTTGTCTTTGCATGTAGATTTAAATAAAAAAGGAACAAATACATATATTCGCTGATTTATGATGGCTTCACAGGAACACTAAAATAGAGTTAGCTGACGTCACTCTCCCAGTAATGACAGTAATTGCTCGTTCTGTCTTAACCTGTATTTACACTGACCACAAAATCAAGGGCAGTTTCGTGATGTTGTGGAAGTTGTGATCACGAAATGGCATGAAAATGACACTAAAGGTTCAAAAGACACTGTACGATACCAAAACCACAACACTGACAATAGCTAATTAACAGTTAGATTATGAGTTCTAGATTTCTATCGGCGTGATAGTTGCCCGAATCAACTATCACGCGATAGAAATCAAGAGCAAATAATCTATTTAAGTAATTGTTTTAGTATAAATCTACTGGACGTTCAAAACTTAACAACAAATACTCTCCACAGACACTTCGAAAACGATAAGAAGAGGCCGCCATTAGGCTACACACTCTACTCACTTTCTACAACAGAATATATAGATAGATAGTAGGTAGCATAGCCAACAGCATTCGTGATAGAATGTAGTAGATTTATGAATAAATAATAGTTTCCGCAACGCTAAGAAATTACTGAGACTGAATTGAGAGATTAACCTATAAATGAAAGACAAAGTTTTATAAAAAATGAAAATTATTCTTCATCCAGCTTAACTATTACTAACAGCAATATTTTACTTCTCATTTTAGCATTTAGTGTCTTTTAAAAGACGTCCAAGTCAGATATCGAGCAGTTTACGTATTTTATGTCTAATGACGTTAGTGTTGACGTAAATACCTAAAATTAAAAGATTTGAATAGACTTTCGGGCACATTCAATGCAATTAATAGAAGTTTTTTTTAACTTTAGCGCTTTCCCTTTGTGACTTACTTAGTTAACAAAACTTAATGAATTGTATGTTTTCTTTATTGTAAACCGACAATTTTTAATTTTAATGACATGTTTGTATAATTTATTTTATAACTGAGTAACTCCCTGAACTGAGCCGGAGTTCTCAGAAGTCTAACTCAAAATTTGCGAAGACGCTGAAAATGCGTGGAATATAACAGACCTTACGTAATATTCGGAAGCCTGAATTATTACCTTTATTAGAGACCGTTTTGTATGTTGTATTTCATGTGATCAGCCGGTCGGTTTTCATCTTAATCTTTAGGGTTATTACATGCAGAGATAAATCTTTCAGATCGGTTGAAAAGCATAGATTTCATTGAAATTCCTATTTATTTATTTATTTATTTATTTATTTAATACATGTATGTCAGTTGTTATCGGAAAAATAACCTAGGAGGTCACCTTGGCTTCGGAGTGACCTAGCCAAATTGTATGTTTGTATGTATCTATTGTAAGTATTCTTAATCTGGCAAATACAAATAAAACAAATTTAACAGTTTTAAAAAGCAATACAGGATTCTCATCTGACTCAACGAGGAGTGAATTGTTTGTGGTTGAAATACAGTAGGTGTTCATAATATTACACATTAGGTGTAGAAGTGACATTTCCGCAAGGCATATATGGTCAATGCCCAGGAGTCAATGTTGGAATTCAAGAATATTATAGTGTATTAAGATTCTATCAACAATAATTTGGTTTCTCAATATTTTTCGCCGCTCCAGTTTTGATAGTGTTGAGCCAGTCGTTTGTTTAAATTTCCGCAGTTAAGTGCGGTCTCATGCACCCAACGTGTACTGAGTGGCTTGCCGTTGCAGGACTGCTCCTGACTGTTTGAATGTAACGCAGATTGGTTTTAAGCGTGTCTTCCCGCTATGAAGCCGCGATAACGCGCGCATGGCTTTAATATAATGCACTGTCGATGACAACGGCGGGAAAAATCTCGGCAGCGTCTCCCTCGCCGCACAATGCAAGAGGTACACGGTCGCCGTCCGAGGAGGCGAGCAGAAAAACGATGGAACAAAACTTCGAAAAACTGGAAATCTTCAAGGTTTATTCGTAGAGTTCACACATACACAGTACATACACACTCATATATAAGGCTTTAGGTAAGTCAGCATGGTGATTCGAGGTTCGGAGGTAATTCGGAGGTAATTCGAAGTTGTACAATTAATGTAAAATAGTTCGTTATATACTAGCTCATAAAGTTCAAATAAAGTTCAGCAAGCCTTTCTACTTTTATTGAGTTCACAGCAGAGTAAATATTACTAATATAAATTCAAAATAAGAGCCTGGTGTGATAACAGTTATATAACCTGATACAATAAGATTTTACTTGTGGGCAATTTGTATAAGCCGCCGAGATCTAGAATGTGCCTGCAAGTGACTAATACTAATGTTCCACAAGTTTCGAAACTGAACTAAACAAACTGTAATAAAATTTTAATGTCTTAACTCAGTGTTCATCGCTGAAAGCCGGAAAAACTGAAAGAAACAAGACATCATCACAGTCGACAAATTCGAGCAAAACAATTCTTTATACCTGCCAAGTCAGTCTCACGCCTTTGCGTGAGTCTCACGCCTGCGAATGCAAAACTCCGATCTCACGCCTACTCACGCCGATGGAGCAATTTCTCACGCCTGACTTACATATTTGAGCTATCAGCCTTAACTGATCGCATGATCCAATAAAAAAATATAGTTACGTTCATGAAAAGATGGCACTTTTTTGTAGGTTTTTATCGGAACATTACACGGAGGTCTGAGGTCCATGGAAACTTCGGAATTAGGCGTTTTATTTTTTTGGTGGGCGAGTGTTGAATTTAGTGTTTGGTGAATTTAGTGCAACCCTCTTTAAATTCAGCCTGACTCCCACACCCGGCTTGGTCGCATCTTTTGACTCGCCTCAGTCTGCGGTTTTTATAACGCAGCGCTCCTTCGCCCCCCAAATACGCCATCGCAGGCTATTACTTCCAGTATATAAACGTACTTTAGACAACTTTGAGCCTGTGGTAACATCGCAAAATGCTGGTGACAATACAAATTGAAACCATAGAGCAGTATTTTCTAGCAGTAGTTTGTTTTATTTTTATCAAAACTTGGTTCTCTCGGAGTGAGAGTTCATATCACTGCATGGTCAGGTTAAATTTAACAAACAAATAGATTCCATCGCGTCGGTTCAGTTATAGATCACATATGACAATCAGTGACCAACTCGCCTACAGCTAGTTGGCCACTATTTTGTTAAAATGTTATTACAGTTTCGGAACTTGTGTAAACATTGCATCAGTATTGGTCACTTGCACATTCTAGATCTCGGCTTTTACAAATGCATGAACCAATTTGTAATATTGCCCACAAGTAAAACCTATTGTCAGGCAGATTAAATAACTATCATCAAACCAATTCTCTTATTTTATATTTATATTAGTAATATTTATCTCACCGTAATAACAGTCAAAACCATTGTCAAAAGAAAGAATGGCCACAATCAAAATTTACGAATAAAATTTTGTAAAATAATTAAAGATAAGCAGTACCACAAGGAAGTACTCTCTATTGACAAACACTCTCATTCATGTTTGGATAAAAAAAGACATGGGAAAATATTGATCCAGCGGTCTAATATTGACCAAGCTCTTTTGGCTTTAAGCGGTTGCAGTGACGCACAACGCACCCATGCGAACAGAACGGGCGAGTGGGAGGGCCGTTTCCGTTTCTCACTGCTCCGCTGAAAAAAAAAAACTGAGTAAGATCAGCTAGAAGGGAGTGTTTAACTCTGACTCCGTATTTAAATTAGCCATATTTCTTCGCAACGCACGAACCTATGAAGACTATGAACGCCAAGCTGCAAACGAGACATTATTTTAGCGTATTCCATTTTGCATCTCATGAATGAATAGAATAAAGACCCATTCAAATGCATGTAATTATATAAAGGATCACTTAAACCAGGGCATTACAGGCCCAGCCACCGCAGATTCAAAGGAAGTTTCTTACTCATGTGATCACATGGAGTTATCAAGACACAACTAGGTACAGTGAAGGGGATTTATTGAGCAAACAAATTCCGATATGATAAGAAACAGGTTTCAAGAGAGTGAACCCTTGTGATATAGCCCAGTTATATACCCAATGTTTGTTATTATTTAAGTATCATCATTTGAATCACTCTGTCGATATTATAACACTTTAGTGAAGTACATGATTCGATATCAATATAACCAATTAGAAAATCAGTGATTACCATGTTTTAGTTACAACAATATCACAGATCGGAATTGAAGGTAATACACTTAGGGTTTTTTCCATTGTATTATTTACTGAGTTTGCCTTGGAAATCTTTTTTATCAAACTTCAAACTTCAACTTCAAACTTTCTTTCTTTATTTCTTTATCGATTTAGTCATTCGAATTCCATGCAGATTTTTTTCTTTTTCGTAGTTTTTAACTCGTGAATACGCGAAGCGTAATGAACGAGTTTTAGCAGACAGGGACAAATATACCAATGTTCACTCTTTCCTTCCTTCCTTCCTTCCTTCCTTCCTTCCTTCCTTCCTTCCTTCCTTCCTTCCTTCCTTCCTTCCTTCCTACCTTCCGTCCATGGGCTAAAAACCTTTATCGGTACGTAATTCTGCCGGTGTCGCCTTTTACCCGTTCCACTGCAAAGAAATCTAGATTGGGAATACTCGACCGCCGAAAAAGAGGACATATATAACTAACGCGATGTACTGATAGCTACTGATGTTTCGTGTTTGGAGTCCTTTGATGGAAAATTAAAACCGATCTAAGTTTTCAACGTTCGAATCCGGTTAAGTCGTTCATCACGGTTCGTACTTAAAACTTCCTGTTTCGTGATGGTTTCAAATGCAGGAACAAGTACGGTTGTTGACGTCACTCTTTCCTAAATTGCTTTGAACAGTAAGTTGCGGTCTCTAGCAACACTCGTTAAAATTCACCAGGAGGGCTGTGTCTTTGTTTTCTACTTTAACATTAAAATCGCGCCAAACCACAGAATTGACGGTCATCCGGCATAGTGTAAGGTTTTTGCTAAGCTTCAACTCCTTCAAAACTTCCCGGTAGACCATTTCATTTTCAAAACTGGCATTTCATTTGTGTGGTGACATTTTATCAGAGTGTAATCGACAGACACAATAATATCGAGTTAAAACCACGTTAAGTACAGCAAAATAAAATACAACAGTTAACTATAGCTCAACTGCTCTGCTTTTAAATATCTTTCATTGGAATCGGTTGTACTTTTTAGCTTTTTTAATTTTTATCTGTAAATAGTTCCACCTGAAGAAGGCAGGCCGAAACGTCGAATTCAACAGCCGGAACGGTTAGAAGTTTGTTTCTATGTTGCATCTTCGTACACTTATCAACAAATTCACATAGAAGCACTGTATCCTGCGTGGATCCTTTTACTGGGAGTCCTTCGTTTTGTCAACCATCTTTATCCTGTTTAGTATATATTTCATTTTAATGGCAACACTTGAGATTTCATCCATCAGACTGAAAAGTTAGAACCACCTTGTAGAGCATAATAAACAGTACCGCATAAAAATTACTGCTCGTCGTTTTCATTTTAATGATCACACTGTAGGTTTTTGTCAACGGACTCAAATATATCAACAGACTCAGATATATATAGGTCTACCTTGTAGAGCACAATAAATATGACCATAAGAAAAAAATACTGCCAAGTAGTTTCACTTTAACAATAATGGTCACACTGTAGCATAAGTTTATCCACTGACTCAAAAGTTAAAACCACCTTGTTTAGGATAAAAATAACAACAGTACCATAAGAAATTACTGCTCATAAGAAAGTACTGCAAAGTATTTTTCATCATTTTAAGAAGTCACACGGAAAGACAGACGCGAGCGTTGATTGGTTGATTCATGGTCACATGACATCTAACAAACAAACTGTTTCCCGCCAATTGTAAATAAAATAAATAAATAAATCGTCTTTATTTAACGAGGGTGACACTAAATAGTCATTACTGTGGCCCTCGAATTCCAACATTTGCGAAAGCGGGCAATAATTTTGACGTCAGAAGGTAACATTGCACGGTTGCCCGCTAGCGCACGAGACAAAAGGTGGCATGATTATGATGCGATTGATGTTTACCTCGAGTGCTCGGCACGTTTTTCGAACTGTGTTGTGTTGTGTTTTATTTTTGTGTTGCTATAAAACAAATCACTTAATGACTGATCCCGCGGGAAACATTGAATTTTGTTTCCCTCGGAACCAGTCATTAAGTGTTTATTGTAGAGCATTATAAATTAAACAGTACCATAGAAAGTCAGTATTGTTAAGTTAGAGTTTTCAGTTTAAAATAGCCACACTGTAAGATAACATCCACAGACTCAAAAGTTAGAACAACAATAAGAACGTACTGCTATTAAGTAGCTTTTATGTTAATAGTCACATAGTAGGATTTTATCCACATGTACATGCACAGACTCAAAAGTTAGATCCTCCATGTACAGCATAATAAACAGTATAACTCAAGATAGTAATGCCATATATAAATTATTATTATTATTTAAATGGTCACGTTTTTTAGGAATTCATTCGCAGACTCAGTTAATATCAGTTCTTCAGACCATAATAAACGCCGGCACCAAAGGGAAGTTATGAGCCGTGGCGTTCATTTGAATGGTTACACTGTAGCATTTGACATCCGGTTTAGAACAGTTTATTGACTCGACGTCAGTAAAATGAATCTGGGAAATGAGAGAAAGGAGTAGAAGGTCTCGGTATGCCATTCTGGTTGCACTCCTTAACAATAGTTTGTGCAAGTTTTTTTCCCCTTTGATTTCGATTTGCTATGCATTAGCCAAACTATGAACAAAACTTAAAATTGAAGTCAATTGTAAGCCAGAGAATCATTTCATCAACTGTAGACTGTTCATTCACAGGGGCGGATTTAGGGGTGGGCCGAGGGGGCCGCGGCCCCCCCCCTTTTGCCTGGGATTATTATTATTATTTTTTAATATTTTAGTTAGCAACGTCTGTAAGATAGTATTTTGCAGCTTTTGCTTTGTTTCCTGAGATATATTTCCTTTATTATTAATATGAACATTATCAAGCGTTGTTCGAATCAACCCGCCTTTTTAAACAAGTTTCAAGAATGTTTACAGAAGCACCATGGGAGAAGACCGCCTCAACGTTAACGCACTGTTGCTGCTCTTTGTTCACAAAGACGTACTTTAGATTATGGTGCAATTGTTGACGACTATGCCAAGCGTAACCAGAGAAGGATAACATTAATCAACCCATGCAGTGACCCTTCTTAAAGTCATTTTCACGGGATATTTCGTTTGTTTAATTTGTTTTTAAAATCTGTCATCCGAAGCCTTCATTTTTGGTCACAAATGTTCCCAGAATGCATGCAGTATAGCATCAATTTTCCGGGGGAAATGTTGCTGCTTTGGCACGAGGTTGCGCTCTCGCCGCAATTGCTGCGGCTCATGTTTGATTTAATATTATTGTTAAGTTGGAAAAGGTCATGTCATTCATCAAAACACGTATCATTTTAAAAGTGTTTATTGTACTTCTTTGACAACCACACCTGTATTTTATTAAATATTTCAGCATTTCTTGTTCAATATGGAATCCAAGCAATTGATAAATTTAGGTGTCCAGAATGCACCAGATTGCATCTCCAAGTACTCCAATTATCAAAATTTTTCGGGGTGGCATGCCCCCGAACCCCCCTAGATTGTCACGCCTTCGGCACTCCTGATGGGCGCTGGCGCGCCCATACTGTCACTATAAAAATTGCTCCGGCCCCCTCTTTATAGATTTCCTGGATCCGCCCCTGATTCAGTCCCCTATTTTCCAGTGCGTTCGTCGAGATCGGTCCTTAAAAGTCAAATTGATCTTGAAGAAGTAGGGATCGAGGAATCATGCCGAAATAAAAACAAATCAGCATATGGTATACAAAAACAGAATTGGCTCATAGCTCTGCTCAGTTTGTTCCACCAGAAGGACTTTAACCCAGCCAGCTGAAATGTGTATGCGATCATCTTTTTTGTGGAACAGTTCCGTTTTACAAGGAGGCAGGGTATATCGCCAACAAAATTTGAATCTTTGATGTAAACATTGCGCACATAAAACGGCTTTCCGGGCCCGAAAATGTATTGGGACTTTCGAGAAACGGGCCCCCGAAATAACTACTCAAGTAAAGCAGAATAAGTTGGCACAAGCCAAGTATAAAATTCTTCGTGACAGATAACAGTAAAGAACTGACTACCCATAGACTGCTAGCAGTCCCTCTCTGGATAGTCGAGTCTCGCCGAGCTTGTTTTCGTGATCAGATCGCCCGCTCGAGTCGCTCGATTGACTGAAAAGGGACAGCTAGCAGTCCCTCTCTGGATAGTCGAGTCTCGCCGAGCTTGATTTCGTGATCAGATCGTCCGTTCGAGTCGCTCGATCGACTGAAAAGGGATAGCTAGCAGTCCCTCTCTGGATAGTCGAGTCTCGCCGAGCTTGTTTGCGTGATCAGCTCGCCCGATCGATTGACTGAAAAGTAAAGTAAAGTAAAGTAAAGTAAAGTAAAGCAAAGCAAAGCAAAGCAAAGCAAAGCAAGTTAGCGCGAGCTGGGATTGATATCTCGCAAATATAACAGTTTCCTAATAACTCCGTAATTACAATTCATTTATAAAGTAATTTTCGTATGCAACTTAATGCTGTTTTTTGCCTGGCTTCTATATCAGCGTAGGGTGACCGATAACGCCGGAGCAGGGGCGTAGCCAGGACTTTTTCAGAGGTACGCACAATCAATTTTCAAACACCCCCTCCCCCCTACCTCCCCCTCCCCTTCCACCCTCAAGTCCCAAATCTTTCTTTATTTTTTCCAACTTTTTCAGGTACGCACGTGCGTACGTGCGTACAGGTAACTACGCTCCTACGGAGGACGATCATAACCTCGTATTTCCCGCCAGAATTAACGCTTTCACTCATAAGTCACTGATCGAAACACGAAAATAGGGAGGCAAGCCTTGCACATTCGCGTTCGCGGTTAGCAATATTTTATTCTTGCGATATAGCAAATTCAAATATTCAGTAAAAATATGCAACAAAGACATGCGGAGATAACAATGCAGCTGAACAGTGCAGGAATAATTTCTAATCGAATCGCGAACATGTGGAAGCGCTGCGTATACTGCTTCGTGTATTCCTCTTAATAATTTTCTCATGCGAAAAAGGCTACTGAACTAACAACTAAAACTTACCGATAACGATGTGGCTCCGCTGACGTACAGATACAACTTACTAGAGTCGATTACGCGCCCGGAGGGGGGTACTTTGTATCGGGGTGTGTCGCTGAAAACCTTACCCTATACCAGACCATGTTCAGCTGATTTGCAACCCTACACTAGACTAGGCACCGAAAATCCCTACCCTATCCCAGACTTACTATTTTTAGAACTGTAAAATATTCACTTTATTCAGATATAAATTTTAACAGCGCCTGACAGTTACAACTTGAATTCGCAGAGATTCGGAAGAAAACTGTTAAACTTTGGGGTGGCCTCCAAAACCGCCTGCAAGATAGGGGGAAAAGGAACTGATTCAAATAAGGCTATATATTTAATATATAGCATTTATTTGACAAACATTTTTTTTCACACTCATTCATATTCATATAATATATATTTCATTGTTTACGTGACTGCGTGATGCAGTTGTTCATATATTTTCTTATTTACTCTGAGAGTTTATTCAATGTGACTGCGCGATGCAGTTAATCGGTGTGTTCATTGGCATACCTGTGGTTGGGTGATCCAATCCGTGTATCATACATAGCCCTCAATCTCTTCTCCTTGCCGTAAGGATCAGTTTGCCGTTTTTAAGTCGTGAATACGACTTGTCGCGGTTACTGGAGAAAAGTCACTCGCTCATCGTAAACTTTATATTAAATTTATATTAAATTGTTGATATGTTACACTTCGGTAATAGCATACATGGAGTAAATGAGAGTAAACCAAGTCCGCCATTGCGGTCGTTGTGTTTACGAATGTTCGATGAGATGAAACGTCGGTTTGGGAAAACGTTGGGGTTCTTTTACTTGTTATTATTGTTTGGCAAGGATATCTGACATTAATAATGAAGGAAAAGGTAAGTTTGTCCCGTAATTTTCATTTTCGCTAGTTAACACATTCCTTCGTGTGAGGCTGACAAACATAACATTGCCAAGCTGAGATTGCACAGTACGGACTGTAATTCATCTTTAAAGCATTGTTGATAAAAATCACAGTGCATTTTACCTGCCACGTATTTGCTATACGCTCTGGAGAATAACCCAGGACTCCCTCAGCCCCGGCCCTCAGCTCCTTTTTTGGTAAAAGATATTGGTACATGGATCTGGATTTAAGAGGACCCACCTTGTGTAGGGTAGGAAAAGGTCCGATGGTTGTTTCATATTCACGACTTGGCTCGCAAGGAGCCTTTGATTCAATGTTGAAACAATAACAGACCAGTGCATGTACTTGACCTTTCAACGCAGTGACAGTTTTCTTCGATACTTATGGCCTCAAATCTCGAGTTTTTTTCCCTAGTATTAAACTAGACTTGGATGGAGTATTGTCTGATTCTGGAAGAAAATCAGCCCCACGCCGCCCGTGCTTGAAAAGGATATTTAGCGCTACATGTGACCTTGGTTTCGAGTATTGGTTCCGCTAACATAGAGGCCATTCTCAGGATCTACTTATTTACTGAATCTGTTATCGATTTAAGCCATCTGAGGCATTGGAAAGTGGTTGAAGCTGGAAATAAGCCGAGTTGCGAAGCAGGTAAGCTATATTTATTGCAAAGTTTGCTCGCCTGATGGGTAGATTTCGCAATAGTCGGGAAAATCGCAAATGCTCGCACATGTGCCAATACAAACGGTCATAACTTTTAAAATACTGAAATCGTACGGGGCTTTTGCATAGTTTGCCAATAAAAGACTACAGTTTTTGCTGCATTAAGGCGTTCAAAACAACAAACAAAAAATTTACATACAACAAGGTAGCAACACGTGTACCCGGCGTCGAGCATCCGTTAAAATTCTCAGCTTATTTCTCATTTTTCTCCGACGGTTTGCCGCACGAAAAAAATAAATAAGAAGAAAAACTAGACACACTTTACGTCGGTCAACCATGTTGAGATTTCACGCCGGATCAACAATAAGGGCCGTCACGAACCTCTTTTAATTCTGACGTCATCCATAGGCTAATTAGAACTAACTGTAATGAACTGCGTGGTGTGACCGCAAAGTCGACCGAAAGCAATAACTGCAGTTAGGTAGATGCAATTCACGGACCGTGGTTTCTTGATTACGGTCCGTCTGTTCAGTTCACGAACCGTACGCTCCGTACGGATCGACTCTTAACGTCACGGTCGGAAGGAATTCCACGGACCGTAACTTAGCTTTCACGGAACGTGACTGTGCGTGTATATTGGACAACCCTCTAGGCGTTATGAACTAGGTCCCAATTTTAAAAAATGAACTTCTAAATCAAGTAAGACCATTTCAGCCTTCGTTGGATGGCGTTTAGTGGGGAAGGGGGGGGGGTGGGGGGGGGGGGGGGGAGGGGGGGTCATGATATGCTTCATTTCACGTTTCCAACTTAATTAAGAGAATAATTGCTCCCCTTATAGAAAACTAGAAAGGTTTATGAGTAAATTGATATAAAATTAACTGCTAGTTGACGCGAATTAGATATTTTTTTAGCGCCACGAAAATTGCCTAACAAGTTTTCAATTTTCGAGACGTTGCGACGGGCCCTAGCGGGGCAAAATATTCAACGGCTCTCTACGCGGGCAGAAAATTCGTGCGAAATTGAGTGGGTGGTTTTTACAAAAACAGCCCCTTAAATGTGTTTTACAACAATAAGAATTAATTTTAACTTTTTAAAATAATAGAAGTTAATTTTTAACTGGAAATTAATTTTTAAGATCTCTGTTAACCGTAACGGGAAGAAATTAACCGTTAGCCGTAAAAAGGCCAAAATTTTAACCACCCCATTGAGACCCTCTTGTATTGGAATCTAGTGTCAAAATGTTCGATAAAATTAAAATTTTCTAATATTTGTGAAATATAAATACGTACGATGCAAGAGAAAAGATTTTACGCATCAAATTTGAGGGATGTAGCTGTGTTTAGAAAGTGTGCAACTACTTTTTTTGTTTCTCATCAGTACATTTTTCTGTTCATTTTTCCGTGGACTTTACTCATGATTGGTTTTATTGACAAATCCCTTATGGCTCATAAAAATAATAAAATACAATTTATATCAGGACTTCACAAACGCTTTTCGAGTCTCAGGAATACTGGAAATGGCGTTAGAGGGTAAAATCGGAAAAAATGATCCAGGCGGAGCATGCTCCCACACTCCTCTAGAAGATTGACATCCACTCCCATGGCGTGGAAAGTTATTAAGGTGACAACCCCCTCCCCCTTCCCCTTTCAGAAATTCCTGGATCCGCCCCTGAGCTACATTCTTCAGATTTGAATCGTATCGTATCTTGCTATCGTAACTTTTCAATTCACAAATATTATACAATTTAAGTTTTACCGAAAGCCGAAGTCCATACAGACACTGTATTTGGCGTGGGTTTGGCACTGTGATTGCCAATGATTTTCATTAAGCGTGAACAGGTAATAAGCTCCTGGCGTGAGGTCCTTTCAGTGTGCATAAACCAAAGTTTAATATAAAAAAAAGTAACTGTTGTTTATTGTCCAACTACAGATGATAACTTACATCGATATTTTTACTACTAGACGTCATTTACCGATTAGTTTACTACTTAAAGGCTCCTGACACAAGCCATGACGTGAAATCTAACATTAGATGATTTCTACTGCGCTCATCGATCCATCCGAGCTCCTAAGAATTCCACGTGCAAAATTATCCCGCTATGGTGAACGTGCTTTCCATTATGCTGCACCAAAACTGTGGAATTCCTTACCTGATGTAATTCGTCGCTCGGTTTTAAAGCTAATATCAAAACTTATCTCTTTGATCAAGTTTACGATTAGTTTTTTAGTTTTTTATCTAGCGGCGATGAGTGATGAGTGGATAGACATCATGTCGCTCTACGAAACAGATTTGTATTAAAATCTGTCTGATGTGCTCACAAATTGAGTAGTTCGTATATTGATTTTATTGGCTCCTTCGTTGTAGAGCACGTGTTGGTTTAACCAGTGAACATCACCTTTTTACTGTACATCTACTTTTTACTGTTTAGTTTGTTTAATTTAACTATCTGTATATTTTAATAAGTTTTATTTTAATTCAATCTAGTCTCCAGTGAATTATATGATTGTAAAGCGCCATTGGGCTACAATTATTATGATTGAGGGCCAAAAAATACTTTTTGATATAATTCTAGTATATTTTAAAATATTTATTCATTCGTTTATTTGTTTGTTTGATTATTCAGTGTAGTTTTAAATTACACTGACACCAAATGATCTGCACGCTCGAGCTCGTATTCCGGCAAATTGGCGTCAACGGCACCGTCGCATGATTCCTTTTCAACAGGTTCTAAGAGAGAAAACAAAAAGTTATCAATAAATTTATGGCTCATTATACACAGTTACTATTTTTATAATAATCCACATAACTTGGCTTCCTTTACAAATGATTCTTTTCTGTATTGACATTCATTTTTATGAAGAAATTAATGATAAACAGTACAAGCGCTCTGATGAGTTGAAAACCATATATATCAGGTCAATGTGGGTGCTAATTAAAAAGAAATATTTGAAAACAAATCTTTTCATGTTCAGTACATAAGTCACACAACAAAGTCATTTTATTCATTCGACGATATGTGTATTAACACCCGAAAACTTAACAAAGAAGCCATAACTCCTTTCTGACACTATCAGTTAACTCAAATTTAAGTACCGCAATGGGAAACTCCTCGTAGTTTGCCTCTTTCCACTATCGAATTATTGATGAATTAATTTCGTAATTTTAATATATATACCTGAAAAACTACGGCTGGTCAATATAGTTATTTAGTGCAGTACACAGTTTCCTTTCTTTTTCTTTTTTAACTTTTATTTTGTTTTTGAAAGTATGTATGTATCTGAGTGTATATTATCACTGTTAATAGTTACTCTTTTTCATTTGCTGCTATATAAGTGTTGAAATAAATAAACTGATTATATTAAACAAAAGGCAAAACAACACTCAAAACATAGTTAATAAAGCGCAGTGGAAACACTCGCCTTCGACCCTTTTTTTCACAGCTTTTCTCGTTTTTCTAAAAGCTAGTCCAGTCGTGTGTTACCAGAACCTTATGGAAACACGGAGGTTTTTCTCCAAGAAGGCTGGACTTAGCTGTTTGACACAGAGTTTGCGTAACAGTAAACACCCACATATAAGATCCATCATTTTTTTGGTTATTATGTAATTGATGTTTAATAAGAAATTACTACTAATTAACACATCTATCCTCTGATTTATTTAAGCCCACAATAAGTTCTTGTATCCAGTACAACAGGCACATTTTGGTTGTCAGAGTAACCAATGTTTTAACTGATTTCTCCAAGTAAGACTGAGAACCAGGTTTCAATATTTAGGCTAAAACAGTAATTGGTTGGGGTCTAAATGACAAAAACCGGACAAATGTTAGCTAGCCTACAGATTATAAATCCATTAGATTCTTAAATATGGATGTTTATACTGTGTGCCTTAGTACTATAAATTTTGGTAAATAGCCGTGGAACACCTGATGAATAAGTGATTGCAGCAATTTGCAACCACAACCTAAACAATGTCCAGTCCTCCGTTCCCCTCCCTCTCTCCCCCAAAGTGTAACATTTACTCACCTTCTTTCCATTCATTCAAGTCCACAACTTTTAGGCTGGAACATTCCGTTAAGCAATTAACCGTACTCTTTTTGCGGAATACGTTTGGGAAGATTTGCGTAATTCCTTCCGAGTTATCGCACAAAACTTTTGCCAGGGTGGTATTTCGTATGGCATTCAACTGACCCATTGTGAATCCAATGTACGAATCGTTTCTTTCATACCAAAAGCGATCTCCAACACGGAGATGGTTAAACCCTTTGGCAAGAATGCACGCAAACGTATTTCCCAATATGCTTCCATGCAACGGAGATTCGCTTATTCCTCCTGCAAACAAGTCAACATCGTCTGTAGTATTGTTGTACGCCACCCGAAGTCTTTCTTGCTGTGCTAGGTCTATATTCGTGAATCCTTCGAAGGAGGTCGCTGAGGCTAGGCCGCACTCTTTACGAAACTGGTTGTATGACGGCAAACCATGGTCCCGGCCTCGCTGTATGTTTATGGATGACAGGTCACCCACCATTCCGTAAATTGTTGGTCCGGCTGTAACCAGATCCTCTCGCACAGCTGGTGCAAAGAATCTGATGTAAACAATTAAAGTAGTTAAAACAAAAATCTCTAAACTCAGCCTAACACAAAGCCATCATACACCCTACAGAAGTCATCAAGGAAACCATCTAGCAATACGCTAAAAATAGAAACCTAGCATGACGCAGGAGCTTCGATTGTGTCGATCCAAGGAACGCTGGTGCGGAAAGAAAACGTAGTGCAAGCGCAAGAAAGGTTCGCTTTTGCCATCCACAATTTGATCTGATGGCCTGAAACAGGCCATCGGAAACCGAGAAAGTAAATACACGATATAATAATAATAATAATAATAATAATAATAATAATAATAATAATAGTAATAAAAAAACAGCATTGAAAACAGAAAACATTCAGAAAACAGCATTGTTGGGTACAGCAAAGATCCTGAGAAAGGTGCTGTCCTTGTAAGAGGAAAGAAAGAAAAGTCCTGGAACCCATGGTGACATGTTGGAACCCGCTTCCAGGGAATATCAACCAGACAGAACATTGTGCCTGAGCCTTAAAGGAATAATAATAATAATAACAATAATTTTTCAGGAGACGTCTCTCACCGAAGTGGTTTTCAGGAAGGTCCTGAGTTAAATAATAGATAAATAGATAAAAAGAATAACTAGAAAAATTCTAAAAATACTAACTGTGTAGACCGATTAAAAGATCGCTAAAATCATTTGTAGGCACCATAAACGTTTCTAGACTGGTATCTAACTGCAAGTACTAACTTATACGCGGATATTACAAGGATGCCTCATCGGCGCATTAAAATTAACAAAAGCCGAGAATGGTTTTGTCCAAAGAATAAAACAATATTTGCAAAATAATGTTTCAATTTAAAAATGAAAGTCAATTTATCTACGTATTTTTAATATTATTGCGTATCAACCAACTTCGACAAAATAAAGAACCAAGACTTTTGTATCGGAAATTGGGAACCATGATTGCGTACATCTCGCGACTCCGGTCCACTGCTTAAACGTTGCCTTTCCGCTTGCATCACCGCCATCTACGCAGGATACTGCACAATAACACAGGGTCTAAGCCTGGAAAGACTGCCGGCATGGGTCTTTACATTTCTAAGCCAGGGTGCAGTTACTCAGGTTAACCCATACGTTTATAAACATGGTTAAAGCCTGGTGATCGTGGTGCTTTGAACATCAGGTTCAAGCCTGATAACACTGACTCAAGAACCAGGAAACCCTGGTTCAACAAGGCGGCTTAGACCAGGGTTAATCCTATCAGGCGTTTGGCGTAGGAGAGGAGCACTGCATGGAAAAGTGATGTCATTCTCACCTGTCTACTTTTTGAGAAGCTTGGGTTACCAATCCCAATAGGATTTCACGAATGCCATCGCCACTATTGGAATACAGAGACGTTGGGTCAAAAAAAGCGGTCTTGGTTGGAATGAAACTTCGCTGTTGGAATTGCCTGTTGAACTGACCAAAATCATCCCTTATTAAAGTGTGGCCCACCCGCAGAGCGGCGGCAGCGAAGGAGTTGATGATTTCTGGATTTACAGTTGGATTGTAACCGTTAAAGAATTGGCCCGCTGGCTCCAGCAAAATATCTGCATGTTTTCGCTGAATGAAAGAAGAGAATGGTTAATAATATATGGTTACATGCATGATAAAAAGGTAAATGTTAAGCTCGGTAATGAAATGAGAAAGATGTGATGTTCATCATGTCACGAACGTGGGACAAAGAAAAAAACCTGAATCTGAGTCACCGACGGGATTCGAACCTATGACCTGTTACATGTTAGTTGTGGCCAATGTGTACGTATTCCGTAATAAGTTCTAAAACAGCATGGCGTTGTAACTGCCAACAGACTATACTTTAGGATACCAAATAGTTTCAGCTTTCTCAGGGATCGCAATGTTTTTTGAAGCCAAAATACCTCTGCGGCCCCGTTGCTTTGGTTTGGTCCTATGCAATTAAGGGTGAGTCAAAGTATTATAACCTGACTTGAGGACGTATAGGGGCCCATATTTCGAAAGTCCAGATAACGTTTTGGGCATAGAACCATGCCCGTCATTTTTCATGGTCATGGCTTGCGGAATGTTTCGCGGGCGCGACGTCGTGCAGGGTTAGATCGCGGGCGCGTACGATGTCGCCCAACATGCGCGTACGACGTCGCGCAAGTGCTTTGTTTCAAAACCGTATTCGTCTTATTAGGTCTTATCGGAGTAATAACACATTTAAAATATTTAAAGTGGAAAAAGAAAGCTTTAAAGAATACTCAGAAACCGCTATAGTGGAAGAAGGGATAAAATCTTGCTTCGAGGAACTTCATACATTTTTATCAATGAGGGGGCGATATTTCTTCGGAAGTCAGAACCGAAGAAGCGGAGTTTTAAAGAATTTTTCAAGCAGCCGAGGGACTTAAAGGTAAAGAAATTACATTTTCGACGTGAATTTATGTTGATATCAATTTGTGATTGACTTTTTCTTTGTGTTCTCGTTAGTTTTGGAGAAATGTTTATGAAACGTGCTCAAATTCAGTCGTATTGATATCTTGAATTTCATCGAGAACAGCTCCTCGATGTGCTAATGGTACGCGTTTCCCTTTTAAACATAAACTAATGGATATTTGAATAAAATTTTTCAAAAGAAGATTTTATTGTCCATTTTTATGTGTTTGTTCATTAATTATACATAGATTGAAACGTATTTTTATGTAAACAAAACAAGACTTGGATTTTATAGTTCTAACTTCACTCGCGTCGCCTTATGCAAAGATGTCTGTGTATTTTTTGCAATTTTCCAAATCAGTTTCTCGGGCAATTTTCGATACGCAACAGGTGTATTTTATTCTGAAATTAGTCATACTAGTTATTCTAGGCCGAGAAAAGGTTGTTTTTGTGAGCTTTTGTAAAGTCTAAATGTTCAGTATTGTGCAGACGGTCGCGTAATTCTGTTTTTGAGAATTGCCAAAATTGAAAAATAGCCCAGTCGTCAATCTTAATTCTTGTGCTTCCGACCTTTCACCTTAGTTAAGCTTATCATCAGCTTTCTGTTCAGAGAGCTTCGCTGTTAGGCTAAGTCTATCTATATATATATTAGTTTTTAGCCCGCAAACCAGCCCGACTTGTTTTGTCAACTTATAATTTTGTTACTTAGCATTCAAAACCAACAAAATGAAACAAAACATCATGCGCATTTTATAGTTACAGGGGCCCAAAAGTTACCGGGAATTTCGAAAAACGGGCGCCAGAGCGGCGCTTATTGGGATCGAGGATGGTATCAGTAAAATGCGGGGTTCACTTTTGATATAACGATAAATTTTAATTTAAATATAAATTTTTAAACCATTGTACACGTAGACCCAATTAGTAATGAGGAATATCAAATGAATTGAGAAGTTCCACAACTATTTTTTTTAAAATTTTTAAAATTCCCACTTCCCTTAAGAATTGACAAACGCATGCACAGGTTTACCAGGTTTTCATTGAAGAACACTGGAAGCCACTCGTTGTATGTAATGTGCTGTAGCTCGGCAATCACGATTTTTCGCGCCTCCTGGAACAGTCTTTCGTCCCGCCATGTTGGGTTTAGAATGTGAAGGAAGTTGGCAATCCGATTGTGTTCTCGAACCCAGACCGTGTGCATTGCCATCAATGCTGTCAACAAAATAGAAAACGTTTACAGCCCATCGAGCGAGCGAGTGAATTTGTCCCCAACCGCCATAAGTTACTTTACGCTTCGCATATTCACGAGTTAAAAAAGGTAAAAAAATGAAAATCGAGTAGAGCCCACTGTGGTGCCTTTCCACAGTGCTGTGAATAAAATAGAAAAAGGAAAAATAAAGGAGGATCTGGATCGCGGGTGCAGAATCTTAGTTGCAGATGATAATCTAAAGAGAATTGTAACGCGTTGCTTTCTTGAATATATGAATTTAAATTTAACACATTTCTTTGGGACAAGAAAGACGTTCTCTCCCAGACTTTTATGGTTGCGACGAAGCTGTCGTGACCGAAAACATTAAGGTCGCTAATTAATGACTGACGTTTTGATAACCTGAGCGGAAGCCATCTTCACTGTCTTGTGAACCGTTACAATTCGCATGACTCTGAAGATGGCTTTTGCTTCGGTTCTCAAAACGTCAGTCATTGTCAACAACAACATTTCTGTTCAGAACTACACTAACCCGGGCGACCACTTTCAGCTATCAGACAAGCTATATTAAAGCAAGGCTTTTTCCTCCGGTGCGATTTCCGTGACTAATATTAAGAAGTATTATTACTCACTCTAGTATTTGCTCGCACCTATTTAGAGAATGGTGAGCGGGATGTGAGAGAAGCGTCTCGCCCGAAAAAGTCTAACTTAGGTTCGGTGGGCTGCGGGATACTTTAAATGTTAAGGGCGCGATATGGGATGAAACTACCATAACGAGAAGTGAGATGTGGGTTGAGCGGTAGGCGGGATACGGGATACGGGATAAAAACAGCAAAGATCCACGCACAATTTCAAGCAACTCGCATCGCACTAAAGTAAGAACTGGCGCGGGTTTTCTTCCTGGATATTAGGGGTTCTCTCGCGGCAGGCTTTCTCTTTCTGGCGACAACGAGCGGCATATAAAGACATAAGAAGCGTGTAGTATTATTATAACAAAAATAAGAGCGCCAGGAAAACCCAGCAGGGTACGGCTTGTCTTTCTACCTCTCAAAATCCAAACCCGCAGATGTGAATTTACCTGGGTTTTCATTTACTCTTCTGTAGTCACCGGCATGAAAACATGGTCTTATTGTGGACTTTAAAGACCTGCAGTAAGATTGCGGCTCTGCCTTAGGTAGGATGGGGGATTTGGTGGAGCTCCCAGGGAAAGGGAGGACACGTAGTAAACCAAGTTTAGCTCCCCGGTCCCGAAGTAGTTCCGCTTCTTTGCAGTTAGCTCCGTAGATCTGCGATCCGTCAATGAAAGCAGAAACAATGTTCACCTGTGAACGGAACGATAATGATAATGTTGATCATTCAGTACATGGCCAAAAATTCTCATATCTGTTTCCGACAATATTAACCGTAAAACGTTAACAGTATGTTAATAAAAATTTATATGAGATGATGTAACCCATTCCAACTAACGAGGAGAGACTTGTGAAGATCGATGATTCTGTCATATTGAATCATCGCGCAGAATGCTGGGACAAAGCGTAGCCAATGAGTAAGAATTCGGCTCTGAGTTTTATTTTTTTATGTCTCACATAAGTGCATGCAACTTTAATTTATGCACGCATATCAGTAGTTTTACTGGTCTGGGGCCGTATTCACGAAAGCGTCCTAAGTCCAAAGAGCCTCCTAAGATATAACTGGTATTCACGAAGACCTCCTATTTTAAGACGTGTCGTATTTTTTCTTCTAAACTTAGGACCTCCTAAATTTTTAAGACAAGTCTTAACTAGTATTCACGAAGACCAGGGGCCGTATTCACGAAAGCATCCTAAGTCCAAAGAGCCTCCTAAGATATAACTTATGAAATAACTGGTATTCACGAAGACCTCCTATTTTAAGACATGTCTTATTTTTTCTCTCCTAAACTTAGGACCTCCTAAATTTTTAAGACATGTCTTAACTGGTATTCACGAAGACCTCCTAACTTAAGATGTCTTAAATTTTCTCCTAAACTTAGGAGGTCAATTCTGACCTCTTAACTTATTAAACTCATGTCTTGACGGGGGCTAATTTCGATTGTTGACGAGTTTTACGTCGATTTTCAGCGTGATTATTGTCTATCACAATAGTTACCAATAAAATAAACATTTTAAAGCATAATACTGCTTCCCTAAGAAAAATTAAATATTTTCTAGCAATTTCAAACAACACGGTTAGTTACATAAAGGCCTTCTTGTCATTAACGGGTTCCACATTTCTTTCTCATTGCAGAGTTAAATTTCCGTTTTTCGTGAAAATAAGCCCTTGTACAAGAAGTATTGAAGTAGACCGTATTTTAATGTTTGTTGCTTTCGCTACTGACCATTGACTAAGACATTATCAGTTTTGATAGCATTTGTCGTAAATCCTGTGATATAATAATAAATTTTACGTACTTTAAGTAGTATTTACAGATTGTTGTTTTTGTCCGAAAGTGTCAAGAAAACGTCCAAAACTTTTTTGTCCGAAGTTTAACGTCCGAAAGTTAAGAGTCCGAATATTTCCGTAGTTAAAGCTGAATTACAGTCCGTACTGCGCAATCTCGGGGTTGGTTTTCATTTTTTGTTTTGAATTTGTTTATATGTTACACTTTGGTGATAGCATACATGGAGTAAATAGGAGTATCGTCAGTCTGCCATTACGGCCATTGTGTTTACGAATGCTCGATGAACTGAAACGTCGGTTTGGGAAAACTTTGGGGTTCTTTTACTTGTTATTATTGTTTGGCAAGGACATCTGACGTTAATAAGTTTGTCGCGTAATTTTCATTTTCGCTAGTAAACGTTTCTTGTTTGTGAGTCTCACGTACAAACATTGCCGAGCTGAGATTGCGCAGTACGGACTGTAATTCATCTTTAAGGTATAGACATATTTTATGTTTCTCATCTCATTCTCATAACTGTATCTAAAGCGCCATGAGAATGTCATATGTGCGCTATATAAGTCATACTTTTCTTTTCTTTTTCTTTCCTCCGTAAAAACACTTAAAACATTCGGGAATTAATTCTGCAATGCCCGGCGGTTAAAGACGCCACGAGTTCAAGCTGTGAATAGCTTCTCAGTGTTCACGATCACCGAGGTGGTAAATTTAAGAGTACTTGTAGCGTTGGTAAACTTGCTGGCTCGCTTTTCTAACCTTTTTATGTCATAACTTATGTTCTTATGTTCTTCTGTTATATATCAATCTCTGTCAAGCGGTGGACTTAACTTCCCTAACTTTCGCACAGTCGTTAAATCTTGACGCTTGAGCTGGCTCGGCAGGTTTTTAAACCGTACAAATGAATAATGGCAAGCAATCCCAAATGACTCCTTTAACAGATATGGAGGGTTACCTTTTTTATTGAAGTGTAATTATGATTCTAAACTCTTAGACAAACAACCTCCTCTCTTTTATAGTGAAATGTTGGATTATTTTAAGGAACTGCGTACAGGTCACCCTGATGTCTATAGAAGTGAATTCATTCTTTGGAATAACAAGGAAATTACGATAGAGAATAAATCTATATTTTGGGCACATCTTTTTGAGAAAGGAATCTGTTTTGTTCAAGACTTATTAGACGAAAACGGAAAATTCTTGTCTCTTGATGATGTACAGATTAAATATAATGTACATCTGAATTTTCTTCAATATTTTCAACTTATTGCTGCGATTCCAAGTTGCTTGAAGAAAGCAGCTCAAGAAATTGCCGTAACGAAAAGAGACCTACTGAAGGAACAAGAGGTTTTTTACTTTTCTGACAATAGACCATTCTCCTTGACTAAATTGAAATGTAAGGACTACTACAATTTATTTCAGGAAGGTAAAACTACAGAGCCTACTGCTGTTAAACGCTGGTCTAGCTTATTTCCTTACTTTGCCACTAGTTGGGAACGGTCTTTCAATACAATTTATAAATCGACTAAAGACAATAAATTAAGAGAATTTGGTTACAAAATACTCCATAGAATTTTAGTAACCAACAAAGAACTCAAGCAATTCAAAATCAGAAATGATGATCTTTGTGATCAGTGTAAGACTCCTGATTCACTGGAACATGCTTTTTTACAATGCCCTGCAAATGTCAAATTTTATCATGAAATCTTATCATGGTTTAATGTGTCCCACAATACTCTTATTAATCTTTCCCCTGAGCAAATTCTGATGCAGAAATATATCCCTGGTCCTGTAAATGAGAACCTCAGACGCCGACTAGATCTACTCATCCTGTTTATTAAAAAGTATGTATATAGTTGTAAAATTAATGTGGTGCCCCCTAACTGTACGCAATTTATAAATAATTTAAAAACACAATGGAAAATAGAAAGATTAACTTGATGTAATTATTATCTCTCGTAGCTTCTCACTTGTAATTAACTAATAATTAAGTTAATAATGTAAATTGTTTTCTTTCCCTTTTAGTGTGTTTCTGTTTTTGTTTTCTTCTTTTTTTTTTTTGTATTTTAATGTCATTATTGCAAATAAAAAAAAATAAAAAATGTCCCAACTTATGCTTTGACCGGCGGGCTTTGGGAGAAAAATGGTGTATCTGCAATTTTAGCCGAAAATGAAGTCGTTTTCAAAGAATAAAAGCTAAATTAAAATAGCTGATCTTCAAATTTTGATTGTAGGTGGATAAAACATCAAATGAATACAGGGTGAAATAAAGTCTATCAACAGCCATAAAGGGAGACATTTCTGACAGCTTTAAAAGCTCACTTTGTTCTTGTTGTGATGTGCCCACAGGCTCATTTGCGGTCAGTGTTTTTAGAATCGCTTCCGTATAAAGTTGACAATCGAATCACAAAATTTGGTTCAATCTATCTTTGTAGTTGTCTGTATACAAATGCTAGCTCTTTCCATACAAATGAGAGAAATTGAGCTGTACTTCGGCTGTGGTTCTTTGGTTTTCCCTTTTGTTTCTTTTTTCTCTTGAATAAAGGTGATTTTCGAAAAATTAAGGTGGTTCTGAACCCCTTCCCACAAACTTTTTTAAATGTTGCAAAACGTATCTTAACATGCTACAATTCGATAACAAAAAATGGGGGTCACTGAGCTCCTTTTGTAGTTAGGGACTGTGCAATAATTATCAGGAGGGGGGGCCGGAAAACCAGAGGGGGGGGGGGGGGGGGGGGCATGAAGTAAAATCAAAGCAAGGATAGGGGGGGCTCAAAGAAAAATAAGTCACTCAGGAGGAGGGGGGGCTTTACATTTTATTTCAAGTTCTCACTGAAAGACACGATGATCTGTTCTAGCCCTGTGGCTGAACTGCAATTTCAATCTGTTGCAATACGATTATCTATTCTTCTCTATCTCTATAATATAGAGACGAATATTGTGATAAAGCGTTTCTGCCTTTTTAAATTTGAATAGCCCAATTTCGATATATTAAAATTCAACTTGAAACAAGACCAGTACTGCGAGGCTTAGGGGAATGATAGTAAGGATTTATATGGTTTATTTCCCTAAGCCTCGTAGTGTTGTCTTTTGTTTCAAGTTAAATTTTAATACATCGAAATTGTGCTATTGTCAACAACATTTGAACAGTAGAATATAGTTATATACCAGTGCAAATATTTTGCCCTGGTGAAAATATTTTGCTCCAGTTCTAATATTTTGCATTGGTTCAAAATAAATTTAAATTTAAATTTAACGTGCTCTTGGGTTTTTCGTGGGATGCAAGAATGATCACCACGAGCGTACTGGAGAACTCGTGCAACTAGTGCCATTTTACCTCACTGATCTTAAAGGTGGTCAGACATGAGGGGTCATGTAGCAGGGACATGTCGCAGCGACATGTAGCAGCGACAAAAGTTTGTGTAGTACACACTGAGGGACATGTAGCAGGGAGTGTAGCGGGGACATGTAGCAGAGAAAAAATCATAGCGCTTGCACACTGCATAAAAATGTCGCGGGGACATGTCTCAGGGACATGTTACAGCGACAGGTCCCCTCCTGTGAACTGATGCTATCATAATTGTGCAACACCAATTTTGGGTACATTTTGTCCCCCGCGACGTGTCCCATGAAGTTCAACAAGTTGAACACCGTGAGACATGTCGCGGGGACAAAATGTCCCCAAGATTGGTGTTGCACAATTATGATAGTATAAGTTCACACGAGGGGACGTGTCGCTGCAACATGTCCCTGAGACATGTCCCCGCGACATTTTCATGCGGTGTGCAAGCGCTATGATTTTTTCCCTGCTACATGTCCCTGCTTCACTCCCTGCTACATGTCCCTCAGTGTGTACTACACAAACATTTGTCGCTGCTACATGTCGCTGCGACATGTCCCTGCTACATGACCCCTCATGTCTGACCACCTTTAAGATCAGTGAGGTAAAATGGCACTGGTTGCACGAGTTCTCCAGTACGCTCGTGGTGATCATTCTTGCATCCCACGAGAAACCCAAGAGCACGTTAACGAGGAAATGAGTTCCAGTGCAAGCAACTCGGATTTGCAATGAAGTGATTCAGAAGTGGAATCGGATGGCTTTGTCGAACACTGCTTCGAGGTCATGTTTGTTCCAGATATGGATGTCCAACAAGTAAACATGTAGTATTGTTGTATATCCACGTCTGGAACAAACATTACCTCGTAGCTATAACAGGTGGGTGTATATTAAGAAAATGCTAGGTATTTGTATATAAAAAGTGTGTGAAGGGGGGGGGGGGGGGTCATACAAAATTTCTGACTGATCAGAGGGGGGGGGGGGGGGCAATAACTAAAGTTAGTTCTTTTGAAGGGGGGAGGGGGGGTATTACCTAATATTTTCCTACCTGAAGCCCATTTTCCGGCCCCCCCCCCCCACCCCCCCCCCCCCCCCCCCCCCCCCTCCTGATAATTATTGCACAGTCCCTTAACTAGTAAGAACTTAAAGCTAAAATTAAGGGTGTATTTAATAGATTATACTGTTACAATGGTAATCTGTTACGTTATCGCAATGACCCTGGACATTTGTTTGATACCATTATTGTAAAATCAACTGAAAATTAGTAGTAGTGTTGGTCCATCAAAGTGTAAGTACTGGAAATTACTAGAAACTGTTGTGATGTCAAATTAGGTCAAACTAACCTGCTCTCCATTTTTAATCGCCGACCTCCGAAGTGGCATACACGCGGCAGTTCGATTAGTTCTTAATTCATTTCCAGGTAGTATATCAATACTGATACATCCAACATCAGGTCCAAGACAAGGCAAGCTGTTATTCCCGCACTCCACAGTGTGGTTGTCTTGGGTTAAAACGATGTCGTGATCTAAAAATTGCCCCCACGTCATGGTCACGTGAGTGAAGTTTGGCGTTGTGTTGCCTTCGTTAGCCGTGGAGCTCACAAACACGATCTTGCTCACATTACGCGCGTTCGGAAGAGGCTGTTTGCTGATTCCTAAGCTCCGTGGCGCCTGTTTGCCGTCTTGATAGGCCGGTGGTAGCAGACGCGTGAACGGTCGATTGGCGCTTCCCCATGTCACGTTGCACAAGTTGTTGCAAGAGCCGTCAAACGTGCGGTACTGTCGCGTGAAGCACTTAAGCTGAGCCCGCAGTGATACGGCTTCGCAGTGTTCTGTGATAATTGATCTGAGAACACTACGCGTGAAGGTATTCCCAAAGTGCAAAGCGTGACTCAACGAGCACGTGACGGCCACAAAAATGAAGCTTTGCATAAATCTGTGTTTGAAAGAACATAATTAGCAAATGATCTAAATTAATCCAATTGAACCTATTATCCCTTTTTGTCGTCACGCAACGCTCCACCCCACAAGCGGCTGTTCAATCCTGGACCGCATTCCTTTCCATTAGTTTCAAAAGCGGCAGACATCACTTCTGGTTTTGCCAGACATCTCATCTCTCTGGGAGGAGCGTTGCGTAACGATACAAATAACGGCTGCGTAGAAGACTTCCATTTATAGCTGATTACACAGTACAAAGTACAACTGAAGCTACAACCTTAGCTAGCTAAATAATAGAGACTACCAGTAACATAGTTGAATTTCGTTTATATAAAAGCTAAACTGAAAATCTTCTATTTTATTACATGACAACGAGAAGACAAAGCAAATGGCGTTGTTTGTTATTTTGGTTAACTAATTCCTATATATATTGACCAATTTGATCCTAAATTCGTATTGGACAATGTACTGTTAAATTCCTGTTGACCAAAACCTAAATTCGTATTGACCAATGTCCTTCATGATGTTCTCAAATATGTATACCTCATCGTCAGTAAGCACATAGTTACTTATTGTAAAATACAAGTTAAACCTGCTTATGTATATCCAGCACAATAGTTTCCATGTGTCTGGAATGAGAACCAACAAAATAGCCAGAATGTGAATACCTTGCTTCTTTCATGGTTGTTTAGAACCGGGCGAGCAGACTGTCGTACGCTTCCCTGCACCTGTTTTTACGCACGATCAGGTTTTTTCCTCGGTAAGACAAGTTTGCTGAAAAATCATATGATATTGTGTTATTCTTACTTTAGTGTGCCACTTAAGCTATTTAATAGAACATCGATGACGCATTCTAAGATTTACGTGAGCCACTGTTTTGTTCTTTCTACACTATGACCCCATCTGGTTTCTTAAACTGAATCGAAACACGCGGAACGTGTGATCTATTTGTTATACGTTTTTCGTGTATTTATAATTGTGGATGTCTATGTGTTTGTTTAACTTTACCTCATTGATACCTACCGCAAGATACCTTAGTGAGCAATTAACATATAAATTGATATCAGCTGATTTTGTACGTACTTAGATCAGACAAATGAATGTGTTCTTACATATTGGATCTAATTTTTAGTCCTACATGCAGACTTGTTTAGAACATACACTCCTTTTTATACCTGGTTTTCTCTAACTGAAAAATACTAAACAAACAAAATATGCCAAAGAGCTTTTTAGCTTTCATGGTTCCTTTTTTTTATTTTTGCTTAAAACCATGAATTTTTTACTCTTCATTGGATTAGCGGTTACTTTTTAAGTGAAGCTTCTTATATTCAAGCTCAACATCCTAGAAAATAAGTTATTTTGAGAGTATTTACTAGATATTAAGCCTGGTTTTTACTGGTGACTTAAGCGGAACTGATAACAGCGCTTATGTCTAGTGAAAACGGGCCCGACATTTGTCCATAAACATAAGCGCAGGCCGCAGGCATTCGCCACTTTAGAAACGAGAAGGAAACTGGGCCGTGTGAACTTTCGCAAAGACTTCTGGGATCGTTACAGGGGACGCTTCTTTTGTCTCTGTCCCCAGTAACAGTCTCAGAAGTCGTTGCGAAGGTTCACTCGGCCCAGTTTCCTTCTCGTTTCTAAAGTGGCGAATTAAAGGATCAATCCCATACTTATGGCTGCGTCAATTCCAAGCTCGCTCATCCTCACCCCCACCACCCCCCGCCCCCACCCCCCACCAACCCCCCCCAACCCCCCCCCCCCCCCCCCCAACCCCCCCGCCCCCCCCACCTCCCCACCCCCCTCGGGCATTTGTCGGACATTTGCCTTTTTTTAATAATGTTGCAAATGCCCCACGGTGGGGTCAGCTCTGATACATACAAATTCCCACGAAGGGGCTTTTGGAAGAGTGCAAATGCCCGACCCATGGGACGAGATCAAAATTTTATTTTAATGATTAATGATGGACACAATGACAAATAAATGGATCTTTGTTCATGCTATGAATTCTTTCGTTTTACTTCAGTATTACTTATATCCGTTGCCTCATTCCTTCTAAAAAATTCAGTGTTTTGTTTCCGCACAATGTTCGTTTTCACTTGACGCAAATTCATATGCTTCCGGTTTTGCTAATGCTCGTACTTCTAGTATGTCGCTGAAGTGAAAACCAGGTTTAAATCTTTTTAGGACATTTGTATAAACTGCCACTGATAAAAATTTAATGCACTTACCTGTACGATATTGAGCGCGTTTCAGGAAAATCAAAAGGTTGAAGAAAAATAAAGCCTATATAAGGTTAAAACGAAATCAAAGAAAGACAAAAAATGGTAGCCATTGATAGTAATAGCGACCTTTAGATTGGACTACGAGTACGAGATTGAGTACGAGTACGAGTTTTCAAACCAAATTCGTGTGCCTCATATAATTAATTATCACATCAATCTTATCCCTAACGTTTATTTATGTGTTAGGTCAGCAACAGGAAAGAGTTATAGTTCGGGGGATACAATTATCTCGGAATTCCAAAGTCGTACTCGTACTCGATTTCGTACTCGTAGTCAAATCTAAAGGTCGCTAAATAGCGACCTTCAGATTTGACTACGAGTACGAAATCGAGTACGAGTACAATTTTAGAATTTCGAGATAATTGTATCCCCCGAACTATAACTCCTTCCTGTTGCTGACTAACACGTAAATAAACGTTAGGGATAAGATTGGTGCAATAATTAAGTATATGAGGCACAGGAATTTGGTTTGAAAACTCGTACTCGTACTCAATCTCGTACTCGTAGTCCAATCTGAAGGTCGCTAATATTACACTGGGGTAAATCGCACTCAAGTCAGTCCCCCGATAAACAAGCAAAGTTAAGATATTAATGAATAAGATATTGATTCTTTTTAAACTACTAGACAGTTAAAACTGACCGGGATAAAAATAACATTCTATGCTTGAAAAGAAAATTCTTCTGTTCAATAAAACGATCAATACAAGTTTTAAGTACTTCGTTGTCTCATTGTGGTGCACGTTTAATTTTTTCTTGTTGTGCACAGGACGAAATAATGAATTTACTAATCTTTAAGAGAAAATTAAATTTTACTTAAAGGTAGCGAAAATCTTTAAGTTGAGACGTAAATACTCTTAAATGTATTAAAGTTAGTAAGTATCTTTAATATGTGTTTAAGAACCTTTACGTTAACTTTAATTCAACTTTCCAACAACTTAAAGACCCTTAAAGGCAACTTAAATTGTTCATTACTAGCTTTAAGTGTTGTCAAGTAAAGGCTTATTTAAGTAATTTACGGTGCACTTAAAGATAGTCGAAATTGTTCTTTAAGTTTTCTTTAATGAACCTTTACTTGCACTTAAAGTCGTTATTTCGTCCTGTGGTGGTTGTTGTTTTTGGTTGATTCAGAGATTCTGTCCTGGTCAAGTGTTCGTTTTCACTTGACGCAAATTCGTATGCTTCCACTTTTGCTAATGCTTAGTGCTCGCTGAACTGAAAAACAGGCTTTAATATTTTTTAGGACATTTGTAGTAAATAAACCACTGATAAGAATTTGATGCAGTTACCTGTAAGATATTGAGCGCGTTTCCGGAAAACCAAAAGGCTGAAGAAAAATAAAGCCTATATAAAGTTAAAACGAAATTAAAAAAAAAAAAGACAAAAAATGGTAGCTATTGATAGTAATATTACAGTAAATCGCACTCAAGTCAGTCCACCGATAAACAAGCAAAGTTTAGATATTAATTAATAAAATATTGATTCTTTTTAAACTACTAGATAGTTCAAACTGACCTGGAATAAAAGTAACATTTTATTCTTGAAAGAAAATTCTTCTAGTCAATAATTTACGATCAATACAAGTTTTAAGTTATTCGTTGTCTCGTTGTGGTGCACGTTGTTTTGTTGTTGTGGTTGTTGTTTTTGTCTGATTTAGAGATTAATATGTTCAGTATATTCAGCGAAAGCCGGTCTAGGAAAATGTGATGTTCAAGTAAGCGACCACTTATATAAAAATGCTATTTCTTCTTTAAGCAAAAAAGATAGAGGTATTAAAATAAACTCATCACGCCTCCGCTTCATTTCTTACACTCATCCGGCCTTTTCATACATGTCGTGAATTTTATAATTGAAACCTTAACTTCTTCTTCAGTTTGGCGCCACATTTCCCCCTTTTTTCTACCTGTTTCGCCCATTGTCCCGACAGCATAACCACTAACGCCCCATGAAGTCTACACCTCCAAATATGGCGAAATTACTAATAACCGCAGGCGAGGCAGATGTAACGACTTACATCAGTATCCGGAATATCTTTTCACATTTTTTGCTTTCAATGTCTCTACTTCTGCAAGCCTTAGAAGTATAACTGCTTAATTCTAAGCTGAATTTTTGTCGGTATGTGACGAAGAGTTCAATCAGTTTAATCGCTCAGTTGGTTGATCGCTGGCTGCTGAGCGGGAGGTCGCGGGTTCGATCTCCGGCCGGACCGACATTAAGGGTCTTACAATAACTGAGGACGAAGGTACTACCTTTGCTATGATATGTGGTCGAAGTTAGCTAGACCTTCACGTGGCTCGAATGCTCTCCCGTCTCTAGCAGGAGACGTTGAAATAGTCAGTCTCAATTAGTACGTTCGCCTAAAGTGATATTTTAGGCCTCACAGGACTTTATAACTATTGCCCACGAACAATTCATTCGAGTCGTGTTATTTGGTCAGTTAGAGCGGTTTTAATTTCAATTGAGTTTCGTAAGACCAAAACCAAACTGATGTCTCTTGACAATCATGGCAGGCACATGCAAACAATCCAATGAACCAATCAGAACTCGAAGCAAATACTTGAGTTGGCGCCGAAGCGCGGGAAAACGCGAGCGAGTAAGTCGCAATTGGTTTTGGTTTTATTTCTGCGGTTGAGAAAGTGGCCCTTGATTTTTAGCCAATCACAAAGCGTAGCATTGCAAAACCAAAGCAATTGTAAAATTATTTTCGACAGTCAATTGAAAATCACTTTATCAGTAATCTTTAATCCAACTTAAAAGAGTGAACTGATCCAGAAAACTGAGCAATATCGACATGCTGTGCGAGGTGGCTTTAACTTTTGAGTCTGTACTGACTTTCTTGCGGTACTGATTATTATGATGTACAAGGCGGTTGTAGTGATAGTCTGTGGATCAAATCCTCAGGAGTGACCTTTAAATGAAAGCTAGTCTTCTTTCAGCATTCACACTTTCTTGTGACGGTCAGTCAGAAAATTTAATATATTAATTGTGACCATTCAAATAAAAGCTTAACTGAGCAGCTATTTCATGTGATACTGTTTATGCTGTACAGGGTAGTTTTAATTTTTGAGTCATCCAGTGTGGATGAAATCCTGGGGGTGTGACCATTCAAATGAAAGCTCCGGAGCAGTACTTTTCTGGGCCGTGCAGCAGTATTATGTTGTACAATGTAGTTCTAATTTTGAGGCTGTGCGTGGATGAAATCCTAACGTGTGGCCAATCAAATTAACACCAATGAGAAGAACATTTCTTCGGTGATATAGGTTGTGATATAGGTTGTTATTTAACCACACACTCCTTTGGACGAGATCATTCGCCAAAGAAGCAGACAGCTTTCCGAATCATCTCCTAGCTCTGACGCTTGAAGCAAGCTACATAATGGTTAAATAAAAGTTCAAAAACTATTTTCTGTTATCGACTGATAGTAACCACAAGATAACTAACAAAAAAGAAACAAAATTGTTCAATTTAATTTAAACCTGTGTGTTTCTGTGAACACATCACATTTTTCAGTAAGTGTTCATAGCTTTGGAATGTAAGAAAAGATTATCTGTATTCGACTAATCGGTGAGTAATCATTCCAATAACTGTGTTTCTTAATATTTATTAACTAAGCACCAACTTGGTATGCTTAAAGAAAAATAAAACCTTGAGAAAGAGGTAATGTTCATGTTTAGGACAAAGGAAAAGAAGATTCATCGCGGAACCTATGACCTTCCGCACACCGGTCAGATTCTCTAACCACTAAGCCACGAGAGACTCGCAGCGAGCTGCATTCTCAGCCGTTAATCGTTGTAACACTTGACGTTTTATAATCCTGTACCCCGTTTCCCTGTTCAAAGTTGCAAACATCCGGCGATCTTTAACCAGAACTCAAAACACGAACGGTTTTCAAGTTGTGAAGGGGTGGAGGGGACACATTTTTACATGTGTTCCCGGCAACATTATTGTCTGAGGTTGTAGGCCCGTATGCTAGGTTCATGTACGGACAAGCGTCCTGCGTACTGCTTAAGGGTCATCAATGTCGAAAGCGCCATGTGAGGTGAAAAATAAATAAAGATGGTAAATCATTTACCATTTTTCTTTATTTTCTTCATTTTCGTTAGCTCAATAATGGAATGACAAAAATGAGAACGATCCAACATAAATGTTCGTGTATCCTTCTTTAACACTTTGATAAACGATGGGTATAACGGTGGAATTATGATGTCTGAGTGCATACATTAGACACTATAGAAGTTGCGGTAAATCTTAACGAAGGAATAGCCGGTCACTCACACGCTGTTAATTGAAGAGATTTGGTTAGTATTTGCAAACTCACTCTCATTCGAACCACCGTAAAAAATGAAATATAACAACAAAGAAACCTGGAGTGGGCTATACAGTATACAGAAAGAAAGTTGTTTAGTTATGGACCAAGTTCGGTTGCCGTGAGACTTATTTCTAGTTGTGGGTCCAACACTGATAAATTGATTATAATTTCTGAAAGCCGCCTAAATCTCAGCATCCAATCCTAGAAATTCTCGTCTATTTTGATTCCGATTAAAAGATGCCAAAAAGATGCATTCACCTACTCGTAAAATAATCCCTAACCCGGCCTCGAACTAATTGCAAACCAAAATATGTGATAAGCTAATAGAACATGTTCAAGGGCGACCCGTTATTTGTACATGCCCTTGAGGTTGGATATATTTGTTTAGAAAACAAATTGTCATGCTTTCTACCTATTATTAGCGTTCCTTCCGGTTTACTTGCACACTTACCTTATCATCAGCAGCCAAAACCCTTGCCTATAGATTCTGTTAAGCTTTCTCGAAACAGTGACAGCTCGATTTGTGGTGGTTAACTTCGTGTCTACAGTAAATATGCAGTGTCAAATATTCAATAAATTGTTGTTTTGCACTTCGGCCAACGCTAGCTGGTCGTGAGCCAATCAGAAAGCGGGCACGTGTATGATCACTCGCCCCAGGCCGAAGTATCCATGGTAATTGTTTTGTTTTCCACTGTTTTGTGGTCTTCTTGTGTATTTTCAGAAGCGGAACAAAAGCATATATAGGCACTGTCTTCAAAGCATGTGCAAGAATTGAGACTGAACTGTAAAGCTTGCTCTCCAGGCCTAAAAATTCCCGGAAATTAGAGGATTCAAAAGGACTTAATAAAAGGACTCATGGAATTTCACATTTCTGTTCAAACAACCGAACGCAAAACCCAGAAGGTGCTAGAGCAATTTTATTATTCAATCCGTAGGAGTTGTGTGGGGTCGGCTTTCAATACACCTTGACGGTCACAGAAGCAAATCTCACAAACCCCGTAGGAGTTTTGGCGGCTTGCAGCTCTCACCAAAATGTAACCGATATATTTACCATTGAATTTTATTCACCAGTCCGCGTTGAAACGAATCTCACAAACCGCAGGCGTCGTGTGGGTCAACTTTTCTAAAGAAGCTATATTCTAACATAGAATCGTTATGGAAACGGATTTCAAAAGCTTTATCTCAAGATATATTCTAAGATTAATGTCTCTTATGTCAAGGAAAAGTCACGTAAACGTCAATGAATGATCAACTCAAAAAATCAGTAATGTGAAGTTCTATGATTTTGTTTAGGTGTTTTATCTGCTTATTTAAGGGATAGTATTGTGAAAATGTTATCCTTATCAGTCAGTTTTAAGTGTTCTGTACCTTAAAAATGATAATAAACATCTTAACTTGTTTAGTAATACATTGGTGATTGGCGGATTGACTTGAGTAGGAGTTACAGTAATATCATTAATTAGCTACCAATTTTTTGTCTAGAGCGAGCGTTTTAATGTTATATCGCTTTATTTTTCTTCAGGCTTTTGGCTTTACGCACTTAATATCCCCTAGGTAAGTGCCTCGAAGTCTTAAGAGTGGTTTTACAATTGTCCTAAAAAGATCGATTAATATCTTAAATTCTCCCAAAATAGCTCGATGCACTACTCATTATTGGCTAGAAGCTTGTACGAAATTTTATTTAAAAGATGACCGCTGTGGCTGTATTATTTTATCACTAACAGTAAACTCTCGGCTTTATTGCCAAGCAACGCCTAATCAAATGTATGGTACATCTTAGCTAACGAATCAAGGTTTCAACAACATTCGGTTATTATAAAGGCGACTATCTTATTCTTCAATAGTGAAACCCACAATAAAAGTAAAACACTCTACGTGGACGGGTACCCAGCAACGCTGAATTCAAGCAAATGGTTTCCATGGTTTTTGTTTTTTGTTGTTGTTCGAAGTTTGATATTTTTCCATATCGTTTCAGGACCTTTAAAGCCGGATACTGCAACTGAACCTAACACAATCTCATCTCTCCGGGTTCTTTACTTGAATATTTAAGTGGCAGAAAATTTAAAGAGTTTACGAGCGGCTGCTGCCTTTCCCTAGATCCTCGGTGGTCTTTTTGTATTTTTGTCAGTCCCTGTAGAAACAAATTATGTCAGACATTAATTCACCTATGTCAAGAAACTTCCATCCGAACTCATGTTTAACTAACAAAACACTTCTATGTTTATTATCGCAATCAAATACAAATAAGGGCTTCTGAACAGATATTGCCTTAATTCCACTGAAACAATCTAGTGTCCTTGCGTGGATCCGGTGCACGATATAGTAAAATTGGTGCAACGTGCTGCAGCAGAAGACTTGCAGTTAGTTTTGAACTGTTTTTAAATATATATATCCCTCTGTACTCTAGTAGGTTTTTTTTCCAGTGCGGGTGATTTCAAAATGAGTTCACTGAGTCCGTAACGGGTTTAGTTGCAACTTTGTGCAGCAGCTAAGGTAATTTATATGTTTGCACAACAACAATTAGTATCGTTAAAGGATGATGATCATACTACTCGTACTGTCTAATAATAAAGTCTATTATAAAAGGCGTTTGTCTCACGATGTAGATCGCGACGTTCGACTGAGCTGCTTATACTCGGCTAGTCTTCATTAGGCGGCGATGAAGTAGATTTCTTAGGTTTAATTTGATATCAGTCGTTTTTATTACTCGTGGAGCAGTCCACGATTTGCAAATCCGGCTCTGAGTTTTCCTTTTTTTTTTTTCGTGTCACATTAGCGCATGCAAATTTATGCACGCATATTTTAGTTTATGTCGTCGACTATATGGCTTTCAGCCATGAAATACATACCGCAAAATCTCTCCGTGTGTTGACTTGAGAAGCAAAAGAAGGAACTACAGCGTACAATTCCGTATGATATTGTGTTCGCCGCTTATTCCCGTGGGATTTTTGTTCCGGCAAGTTTTGTGTTTTATATAAATGAATGTAGTGTAGTCTTACTTTTTAACCCGTGAATACGCGCAAGCGTAATGAACGAACTATCGGTAACGGTGGCTAATTCACTCACTCATTCACTCACTCTCTCGCTCCTTCCATCAGCTGTAAACTTAGTGAGTAATGTTTTGTTACGAATGCGTTTCGTAACAAGAACTAAAATCGATCTAAAAGGATTTTTCAACCGAGACACGCGTTTTGATGCGTATCTACTTTGAAATAATAAAATTTAGTCTTAAAGAGCATATGACACGAAATTTTTTTCTTCGGTTTCTTGTAGTTCAATGTGTATAAAAAACGATTTCACGCTTTTACAGTGCTTGAATTTTCTAAAAAGCCTTTTTTTCGCCTTCAAAATACGCGCTTTTCAGCCTAAAAAGTGTCCCGGAGACTGGGATCTAGTTTAGCCCACGCGACGCAATTATGACGTCAGTACGTGGACATCGGCCATGTGTGAGTTCTATAACAAATGTTGACCTCAAATCCTCAATGTTGAGCAATTTGAAGGATTCGTCGACGTAGGAATTGACTGAAAGCTACATGGAAGAAGAAGAGAAACCAGGAGAAGAAGTGTAGGTTGTTATTGGCGAGATCGAACGAATAATACGAAGAAGAACCGGTCGCTTACTGTTCATGTAAACAGTGCTGGAAAACCTTTGCAGGCGCCCTCGAGGTTTTTGTTTTCGCTGTGGCTAAATGCCCGGCAGCCGGGCACGGTCTTAAATAGACTAAATGCCCGGCAGTCAGAAATTTTCACAAAATTTTCACTGAAAGGCTCTTTCAAACCTTTTGAGAGTATTCGATGTTCCTTTAGAAATGTCAAGCGCTTCCAAAAATTATTTTGCTTTTACAATTGACGAAATATCCAAGCTTGGGCATACCGTAAGATCGCTATGTTCTCGACACTTAGAAATTTTCTGCTGGGACTCGCAGTCAGAAATTTTCACAGAGTTTCGACTGAACGTCTTACTCAAACCTGTTAAGATTATTCAAAGTTCCTTTAGAAATGTCAAGCGATTTCCAAAATTTTTTTGATTTTCCAGTTGACGAAATATCCAAGTTTGGGCATACTATAAGATCTCGAAAGATCGCTATGTTCTCGACACTGACTGCCGGGCACGGCCTCAAATAGACTAAATGCCCGGCAGTGAGAAATTTTCATAGAATTTTCACTGAAAGGCTCTTTCAAACCTTTTGAGAGTATTCGATGTTCGTTTAGAAATGTCAAGCGCTTCCGAAAATTATTTTGCTTTTCCAGTTGACGAAATATTCAAGCTTGGGCATACTATACGGATCGCTATGTTTACGGAGACTGCCGGGCACGGCCTCAAATAGACTAAATGCCCGGCAGTCAGAAATTTTCACAGAAGTTGACTTTAAATAATACTTTCAAATAATTTGGGAATCGCTTGACATTTCTAAACGAACTTTGAATACTCTTAAGAGGTTTGAGTGAGACGTTCAGTCAAAATTATGTGAAAATTTCTGACTGCCGGACATTTACATGTAGTCTATTTGAGGCCGTGCCCGCCAGTCTCCATGAACATAGCGATCTTACAGTATGCCCAAGCTTGAATATTTCGTCAACTGGAAAAGCAAAATAATTTTTGGAAGCGCTTGACATTTCTAAACGAACATCGAATACTCTCAAAAGGTTTGAAAGAGCCTTTCAGTGAAAATTCTATGAAAATTTCTCACTGCCGGGCATTTAGTTTATTTAAGCGTGCCCGGCAGTCTGTGCGGAAATTTTTTAAGTGTCAAGAACATAGCGATCTTAAAGTATGCCCAAGCTTGGATGATTGGATATTTCGTCAACTGGAAAATCAAAATAATTTTGGGAATTGCTTGACATTTCTAAAGGAACTTTGAATACCCTTAAGAGGTTTGAGTGAGACGTTCAGTCGAAACTCTGTGAAAATTTCTGACTGCGAATCTCAGCAAAAATTTTCTAAGTGTCGAGAACATAGCGATCTTACGGTATGCCCAAGCTTGGATATTTCGTCAACTGGAAAAGCAAAATAATTTTTGGAAGCGCTTGACATTTCTAAAGGAACATCGAATACTCTCAAAAGGTTTGAAAGAGCCTTTCAGCGAAAATTTTGTGAAAATTTCTGACTGCCGGGCATTTAGTCTATTTGAGACCGTGCCCGGTTGCCGGGCATTTAGCCACAGCGTTTTGTTTTCAAAAGAGTACCACTACTACTCGCTTTCGATGGCTCAATCGAAACAATATGCTGAATTCCGTACTGAGAAACACAACAGTCTTGTTTTCGTGGCTCAGGGATAAAAATGGAAAGCCACACCGGCAATGAGGAGCGAGTGAATTTGGGTGAGTAACAACAATATAAAATGAATACAGATCTCTAAAACAGTTGAAGAGTTGTTTTGATTGAGGAAAGTTGTATGATTGAAACTCTGACTTATTTGTGCTATTAGCCTCATTTTCATCTTGTCTGTTGGAAATGAAGATTTCTCAGAACAGCTTGTAACATGGTTGTTTTCGAATACTTGGGCTGGGACAAAACTAGACCCATACCATCTTGTATACAGTGTACATGTATATGCCACTGACCATTATAATAATTCAATTTTAAGATTGAAAGCCACTCGTCGCATGGCCTGGGTATTCCACTGCACAAGCAAGAGAACAGCATGGCCTTTACACCAGGCTGAAGTGAAATTTTTGCTTGATATGTACATGTAAATGACAATAAATAAATAAAAATCATCTTTTTATCACCCAGATACTTCTTATTTTATCAGAATAAAAAAAAACACCACCTTTGGGGAACAGGGGGGTAAACCATTATGATATGAGGACATTTCACAAAACAGATGAGAAATACAGACTAGTGTTTTCTTCTTTGGTACACTGCTTGAAGGCAAGCATGATATCTAAGGTTTATTTCCTGGGGATAGGGGTTTGGTACTACCAAGGGCGTTTGAATAAAACATGACCCATCAGGATACCTTTTAGGGTTTTAAGCCAGAAAATATGCTGATGGGAAATATGCTTAGGGGTAAAATATGATGTGAGCCAAACTCACAAAACAGGTCTCTAGTGCCTTTTAGGGGTTCCCTTCAAAATTTCTAATGATCGCTACTGTCCATTTTATGTGGGAGCCCCCCATCCTATAGGTTATATGTCCGGCCAATTCTTAGTTAGGATCCATGGGTACTCCTGACCATCATGCATTACAAGATATATAGGTTACGGTAAGTGTGGCCCCAGCGGTAATGGAGTTTGAGCATCATCTTTAGCTTTGCAATGTGGTGTCATGAGTATTGTGAGAATGCGTGGAGTAATTGGCATGAAAAATGAAACATTTTAGGGTTAATGGTCCCCATGTAAGTCTAAGACAAACTCATCTAGCTATTTGTCCATTTAAAGCACCCTGTAATCTTTTCTAAATACCCCTTTGTGCTATTGGTATACTTGCAACACTGTGACTGCCGTTGTGGACACAAAACCATAACCAAAATACTCTGAAAACCATTTTGAAGGATAATATAAAGATGCACACTCAAGATTTATACTTATTAGTACTTTTAACACTATAAAGATTAGGACCTACAGTGTACTCCTTTGCAGATGTGGACAACTAATTTGGACACAACTATTATAAAAAATATACAGATTTAGGCAAGGTACAACAATTTTAATGGGAAAGAGAATTGTTTGAAATCCCTATATACTAATGGAAGTATCTTCTGAACTAGAATATTTTCAACAGACAAATGGAGGAAATAATTCTGAAAAGCACCTTGTTTAGTCTAATTAAATATGGCAGTGTATACTGTTTTGCAGTTATACTATATTTAAGAAGGTTTTCGATTTAAATCAAAACCTAAACGCTAGGCTAGGAGTATAAACAAGATGCATGCTCTTTGGGTTTTTTTATTATTTTTTAGTCTGAACCAGACCAGAAAGAATCCTCATAATTCAACACCGCACCTTTGCTAAAATTATCTCATTTCCAAGCGGGCTTCTTCGTTTGTGGATCCTGCGTGAGATAGCGATCAAAGTGTGCATGCCAAGTCGCCGCGAGTCGAGCTATAAAGAAGCAGTGTGGCATGTGGTTGCTCTCCGATTCGAAGAAGTCTGTACGGTTTTGCTGGAGAAATCGAACTCAGTTTACTGTACCTGTCGGATGGGAAGAAAAGTAATGCACTGTTTGGTCCGAAGTTATGAATCGCTAGAGCAAGTTGTCTTTTTAGGCGCTCAAGCCAATAATTTTTTCCAGTCTTTCGGTCTTTCCTCTCTTTCCGCCATGTTTGTTTTCAATGTGGTGTACACGTTTTTACGTCACAGGGCATGTCACGTGACCTTTTGGCCGCGCGATGGCCGGGACACTTTTTAGGCTAAAAGCGCGTATTTTGAAGGCGAAAAAAAGGCTTTTTCGAAATTTCAAACATTTTAAAAGCTTTTAGTCGTTTTTTATACATATTAACCTACAAGAAACCGAAGAAAAAAATTTCGTGTCATATGCTCTTTAAATTAGTATGTGTTACTCGATAGTGTAGTGGATTGAGGTTGTGGCTTAGTGCCGGGAGTGACAGTCGGAAGGCCCGTTCAAGTCGCGCCCAGGAATTTTTTTTCTCTTTTTTTTTTCTTTCTTCGGATTGGACATCATGAAAGTGATGTACTGTTTTTATGTTTGCGTTCGTAAAAAAATCCTTACGTTTAATTTAAAAAAAAAATACCTAACCGTGTCAGTGTGAAAACATAAGCTTACCGCAATATTGCGTTACACGTTAGCATTTCTTCAGTCACGGGTTGACTGTTAGGAGCCTTTGATTAGACATAATTTTAAGCTTATGTTTCTCCGTAAAAGCACTCAAAACACTCGGGAATCAATGCTGCAATGAGTTAAAGGCGCCACGAGTTCAAGCTGTGTACAGCTTCTTGTTGATTTTACAATTATCATGCATCATATATTATAAATAATATTGTAATTTCTTAGCTTGTTTATTGTAGTTTTTTTATTTTATATCATGTTATAAATTCAGTTCTGAAAAATCAAGTTGAAAGAACTAACAAATCTATTGTATTATTTGAATTGTCGACTGAACATGCACTTCGAATTCATATAATTATTGTCACCAACTCTTTCACTATCGTAGTACTATCTGTTAAATATGTCCGCCATGATTAGCAAGAGAAAATAAGTTTTTCTTTTGATATTAGACTCGAAGCAATGAGACTACGCAGAAGGTATGCATGAAACACAAAAATCAGAAATAAGACAACCGTGTAAAACACTCATGGAAGTAAACCAACAATTAAACGGATCATTTTTCGCTTTGACTGATTGTGGATAGCATGTGAGAATTTGTGGCGACTGCCAATTCAAGGTCAGCTGATTGTCATGTCAGAGCAAACATATCGACAAACAAACATTGACAAAACGTGGTCTTGTATTAACTTTCACCAATATTTCGGTTTAGAATACACGTGATTAAAAAAAACAGATTTCGATTCCAAAATGTTTTGGAATTGTAAAGAGTTTAAAACTACACAACTGGGTGACACTCACTGAGTTAAAGCGCAAGAGCATTTCGTTCAAGAGTTCAAGGCGAATAAGTATTAGAAGTTTTAGTGAAAATACATGGAGCGGCCACTTAGTGTTGGCGACCAAAACTTCAAAGTCTTAATTACACCAAACATCTCATCACAAAAAAATGGATTCACTTCAAGTTAAAAAGTGCCCTTCGTTTTTATTTTTATTATCATCATTATTTTTTGTCACGATTTTGCATGCAAATTTATGCACGCATATTTTAAATTGTACATTTCCGGTTCATAGCTTTGCCATTTACACTTCCTGTTTAGTGACTTCCCGATACTCTCACTTCCGGTAAAACAGCGTTACTGAAGTGTCTCCTACAACCCTACTTACATTGGCACCGCGGCAGAACGCACTGCGCATGAGTAGAAAACTGAGCATCCGGTGAATTACGCATTTCCGGTGACATACTGTAATCCCATGTAAATGTTGTAGTTAATTTGTTTATCTCAGGTAATTTTTATTTTTCTATTGTTTTTGGGTATGGTAATATATGCTCATGAATTTGAAACAAAGGAAAAACAAAAATTACCTGAAATAAAAAATGAACTACAACATAAACAACATAAAACTCCCGTACCGCGAAGTTTGAAAACAAAAAGTAAGAGTTATAAAACAAAGGTAGAGAAAAAGTTTGTTTCGTTGAAAAGTTTTTTCATCGTTCAAGTTTCAAGCGTTTGCACCAAGGGGTTTGGTGTTTGCACCAACAACGAAATATGAACAAATAATTTTTGCATCGCATTTTTTAACAAAAAAACAAGTCTTCACTCCATCTCGAAATGTATTCATGCAAGAACCGATCGTGTACGTACCATAATTTTCTTCGGTTTTGGTCCTTTCATCATTGCATCTAGAAAATCTAGGTCTGTTGGTTCATGCAGAAGTGTTGTTTTATGCTGTTCGCATCGATGTTGACTGGTAGTTTAACGGACCGGAAGTGCTTGAAGTTTACGCATGCGCAAACGTTCTGCCGCGGTGCCACTTACATTACTGATGTTCACGTTAGGTATATACAGAAGCTCATAACAGAGAAGCGATTAGCGCTCTTCAATTTCAGCTGCTTACGTGAGTCAGCGCGCGCAAAGTTTTGAGAAAAACAAACGTGGCGCCTATTCAGCGATCATTTTATTTTGCTCAGCGTGGATTGCGAAAGTGTTGTTTTTCGTCTTAAAATGAAGCAATTTGTTGTTTATAAAAATGTTTGTTGAATCAATAGATAATATATAGAACCATTGAAGAAATACACTGCCTTTTTGGTCGTTTTTGTCTTTGGATCGAGAACCCAGTCAAATGCAACGCATGCGCAGTTAACCAAAAAATTGTGACTGGATGTTTTAGCGACTTTCCTCGGAAACGTGCTGATTTCTATGGAACCACTCTTTAGAATTTCACGAAATTTGGCACAATAATAGTTCCGAATATGCCGAACTCAACTGCCACCAAAAATTTGAAGTCTAACAGAGGAGATTTTTACAAAACGCAAACATATTAAACAACAAATTACGGAAGATCCCTCTGTCAAAATTACATGAGACTAGTGTTAACATGTGAATATTTTTACGAGTTTACTAGAGACAAATGATGGACAAAATCTAATGACTAGATTTTCTGAAAATAAACGAAACCAAATATTGCAGGCTGATTTCCAATCCACCGTGTTGCCATGGCAACACCCTAAAAGCTCAACAAAAATATCAAAATATAAAGCTTGTTGCTTAATCTTATGCCTCGCCAATTTTGGGCGCCCAGTCGTAAGTGGTTTTAAAATGACAATGAATGATGCATAGGTACAGTAAAACTGTGTTCAGCCACCTTAACTCGTTTCCGATGCTGGGGATTTTTAGAAAACGCGGGGAGCCAATCAGAATTTACTTCCTAATATGGAGTTCTAAAAGAAGCCTACTTCCACGGAACACTTCCACGCGAAACGCGCGCTCCTACAACACTTGCAGGAAAAGCTTGTATCTTGTTTCATACAAGCTACTACAAAGGTCAATAATTGCACTTTGCAGTTCTAAGACTCGACCAAAATGTCAACTTTATACTATTCAAACGGCCATTGACTCCCTTTGGAGAAAAGAAGGCCGATTATGCCGAACTGGAGGAAGCGGAGAAAAGGAGAAATTGTATCAACCGTGGAAAAACTTTACCGGCAGAGCGAAAAAATTCTCATTTAGATTGCTTGCCGTCTCAGGTTTAACTTAATACTCCACAGCGATTTGTGTCAACAGCAACATACCAGCAATCAAAATCAGTTATGCGCCGATCAATTCGAAACATCAACATCCCCCCCCCCCCCCGGGCAATGCCCCGGGCATTTGAACTTTTGAAGATCGACTTGTTCAAATTCCCGCCCCGTTGGGCCAAAATTGCATTCAAATACCCCACCCTAGCACTGGATTTGACTGTCAAATGCCCCTCCTAACGATAAAATGTTTTAGTGAGATTAAAAAATACACTTTGCATTCACTTTTTCTGATTTATTCTAGCTATTGTTTTCCTCGAGAATATACTCAACTGAACCGCGTATACTTTGCAACTGATATTTCACGGCACTCCTGTGGCACTCCTGTGGTTGTCTTGGGGATTTACTTTTCGATATTTTTTTATTTGAGTAATTTCTCGTGTGATCAACAAATATTGCAAAAATATTTAGCAACGCGGTTGATTCATTTTTGGAAGCGTTAATTTCCACGAAGTGAAAATTTATTATTCTAAACGCGTTTTATATCAACTGACAAATGTTTCCTTAAAGAATTTTCTGTTTGAGAGAGTTCATTTTGCAGTGTTTTTTTCTTTCAATCAATGGCCGTTTAAAATCTGCGTACATTTAATAGACTGGCACAGGACTGGCAATGCAGTCAGCCATTTTGACTTCGAAATATAAAACGCGTTGAATGGCAGTTGAATTTAACTTTCATACAAACCTTCAAAAACACTGCAAAGCTTTGTCAGTCCATTTTACTAGCCATTCACTAACAAAAACGATATTTTCCCCTTTAAATTGCTCCATGTTGAATCTGAACTGCTACCGCATGTGTTTGATAGGCGCCGGCCAAAAAAATATATTTTGAACACTTCCGGTTCAAATTCCCCACCCCACCCAGGCAAAGTCAAATTCCCCACCCCTGGGATGGCCTTTCACATCAAATTCCCGACTCCCCGGGCACAGAAAATGTTCAAATACCCGGGGCTTGCCCGGGGGGGGATGTTGAAGTTTCGAATTGATCGGCGCATTAATGAATGAAATACGGTGAAATGATAAAAACACAGAGTTCAAAACTTCAGGACACCTGCATCAAAGAAAGATGAAAATGAAATAAAGATGCACACAACATGTAGGTTTCTCCAAATCACTTTTATTTAAAAACAAAGACAAATAGACTCAAATACAATGTAGTTGAATGAATAAATACAGATCTTCAACAGCCAGTTTATCACAGTTAAAATTACTCATAACAAATCGTAACTCGAAACAGCTCATGATAGCTTCTGCTTGAAAACAATTAAGCTTAACCCATTCGCTCCTACACCGGCCAAAACCGGCCGTACAATACTCCACTGCTTTAAAAAATTGCAACTTTCTCAATCGCGCGAACATTGCCCTATTTAGCAGTTCTGAGCATTGACTAGAAAGTCCTCAAATTGAGATACCCAATAAACACAAAAAAGTCAGCGATTTTTGCAGAATATCAGCGTTTGAATTTGGACAATAACAAAAATGACCGTTTTTAACGTCATAGAAAAACAACAAAAATCACGTTTTTCCCTTTAGTTTTTTTTATTCAAATCATCATGGCAAACCCAAAAGTCAACATTCACAGCAAAATTCAGTCCTAGTCCTAGCTTAGCAGTGAATGTTTTTGCTCTTATTCGTTGCTCGGGCCGAGCTCTAGCCTCTCGTTCTAATGCATACTGACCTTGCCTCAATTTTCAATATCACCACCGCACTGCATGCTGGGAAATGGCCAAGAATTTTGACAGCGTTCGTTTCTTTCCGCACACATTTCATATTTATACTAAGTCCACAGCCACTCCGACCCACCGCCGAAATTTCGCGCTTGTTGTGTTCTCCTGTGGTCGCAACTTCCAAAATATGCCGCGGTAGGTCGAGAAATTCATCCAGAGTCGAGTCCCAAAGCTGCTTCGTTTCCAGGCGGCCATTTTTTCCAGTTCAACGAGCAACGAGCCAAATTCGTAAACGAAGTACAACAACTAACTCGCTTCATTGAGAAGTGGACTCTGAACTACCTCCAAGCTTAATGATGCTCACCAGGCAGCTACTAAAGATGAAAAATGGCTGTGAACTTACCAAAAATCGTAGATAATTCATATTGGACCCTTTATTGCAAATCAACGAAGCAAAATGAGATCGTCACAATGACGTTTTCAGTAAACTCGAGCCTTCAGTGTTTTAGAACAGCAGCACTTTCAATGGTAACTTCAAATATGGAGTCACGAAATCCTATGGGGCGTGTGAATGCAGAAAATCGCTCAAAAACGTAAAAATTCTCAGGAGTGAATGGGTTAATGATACGAAAACTTCGAAATTCCTCAAGACAACCGCAATTTAGTTTTGTCGAGATGATGAAAACGTACTCCGTGAATTCAGAACCTAAGCGATGCCACATTTACAAAACAAAATATTAATGCAACTCAGTTTAAAAAAATAGTACGTTAAATTATTTCTCAAGATACAAATGATCAGAACTTTCTCGTACGAAATCATAAATTCGGAAAACAAGTAGGCTCGAGAGCTAAATAAACATGTTTGAAACGTACTGATTTGGTATGCTCATTTCCTCTCAAAAATCGCTTTGAAAAACAATTATAGTATATACAAAGAAAAACCATGGTACATGTAAGGATGGGTTGACAAAGTCGGTGAAAGTTTTAAAAAGTGTTGGTTGTTTAAAATACAGCGAACTGAATATTTATAAACACCGCGCCGCCGTTCGTATTTCAAAATCTATACAACAAATTTTATTCCAACCGATTTGGGAAGAAAAACCCTAAGCTCAAGTCAGACACGAATTATTGTATGTTTGAGCGATAAATTATAAGCGAAAAGGAGAGTAAAAACACTTTTGTTTTCAAAATAAAACAGAAAAACACATGGCATGCGTACTGAATCATGAGAATTTGCTTCGCTTCTTCCGTACGCTTCAATCTCTTTGTGAAGTTAAAAACAATTCATATTTTCTTACTACCATAAAAACCTGACTTAAACAATCTTTCTAATTTGAAACTACATTTGAATAAGTAAAATACATTACCATATTGCACATGAAATTCTTTAAAGAGCCATTTTTGTGGTGATTTGGTAGAGATGAAACAAGGCTTGAAAAAACCTGAGTTGTCCAGATTTCGCGGTGTTGAGCTTTTTTTCGTTCCTTACTCTGTCGTTATCTTCTTGGAACTACTAAAATATTCAATACTTTTTCCTCCTCATTTTTGAACCTCAAAATGTGATTTGGTAGCGACGAAAATAGCCGTGAAAGTAAGCTGTCCATATTTCGCGAAGCGCTTGTAGTTTCCTCGATGTTTTCTTGCCGATTAGAGGGGCCGCGCGTACGCGCGTGGAGCTGAAAACCTCCTTCCATATAAGGGCAAAAATTCAATCCGCGATTCTGATTGGTCGGTTGGGAATTCTAATAATCTCCAGCATAGTTCTGAACATATAGGGGGAAGTTGCACGCTTCTACGTGATAAGCTTCTGGTATATATAACACTTAGTAGAATCACTGGCTCCATTGTGGTACAGCCTTCATTTACATTTACATTTACATCATTTATTTTTCATTAAATGAAAGGAGTAACTCTTTTCCATGTCGGACATCTTCTTATCATGTTTAAATATATCATAAAACTTTCTTACGCATGTGCATGAGTATAGGCTGCTTGGAGCCTCTTGTTAACATCTATACTGTAAAAATAACTTTCGACTGGTTCAATTTTGTTTGTTTTCAAGGCTTATCTGAAATAGCGTGACGAATTATGTGACATTTAATACCTTTACACTCAGAGATCGCAAGCAAAACCTTTTGTGAAAGATTTAACACTGATATCCACATACCAATCATGTTAGAAACAGCTTTGTAGGATATATAGTTTAGACTTTGGAATTTTATGACGTCACTGAGCAAAGCAAGAATACAACACTGTAAAAATGATCAGTTTAAGCCCCAAAATTAGGGCCGCTTCAGTAAGTAAAACACAGTACTTTTTGGGGGGGGGGGCTAATTTAGCCCTTCTAAAATGGAGCTATTTTGGACAACTTATTAGACTTGAAATGGCCCTATAGCGCCAAAACAGTGCAACAAGTGCTAAACTGGCTTTCAATGGGGCCGTTCACACTTAGTCATTTAGATCGATCTAAATAAGATCGGTCTCGGATCGATCCGAGACTAGTTTGCCCCAGGAAAAATTGAGCGTTCACATTTACCAGTCGCACCTGCGTAGCCAGGCCTTAGTTTTGAAGTGAAACAAACGAAACGGCAAACTGATCCTTACGGCAGAAAAACAGAAGTAGAAGCAGAAGCAAATAAAATAAAATAAGAGTGGAATACAATAGTGCCCAATATTTCGCATTGTAAAACAAAGCTTCTTCAGGGGCTAGCAATATAAATGATTACAACTATAAAACCGTTATACAAGTGGTTTTGTAAAAAACTAAAGAATAACAAAAACAATGAATATGATTGGTGAAGGGTTTGTCGCCCATTATCGCATCAACTTCTTCATAAAAACCACGGCTCTTTTTTTTCTTGTAGTGCCTAACTTGGCAAGCTGGTCCTTATCCTTCTTATATTCGTCTTTTAGGTGTTTAACTTTCGTTCGACACTGAGCAAAATCTCGCTCGAAACCTCCTTTTCGTAATTCTTCGGTGATTTCTTTATACACGTCCATTGTTTTTCGAACTCGTGGCTTTGAACTTATTTCAGTTCTTACCCATGAATTTATGGGTAAACGCGTTTCTTGCTGCGTCCAAGTTTCCCTCTTTTCGCCGCCATCGTTCGCTGTGAACTTACAGATTCAACGAAAGCCAAGCTAGTGCTAAGCGAGCGAGGCTTCCAAGCACTTAAAAGGCGCGGAAGCAAAGCTGTTTAGTCCGCCGTTTGGCCCAGTTTTAAGTTCACATTTGGGCTCAAAAGTCTCGGATCGATCCGAGACCACCTCCCGAGGCGATCTAATTTAGATCGATCTCGGCCCTGTTCGAAAAGTTCATTTTCGGGTCATAAAATACTCGGATCGATCCGAGATCGATCTAACAGCTAGGTAAGTGTGAACGGCCCCAATGTAAATCAGTCCCATCGATGTCCAAAATGACCCCAAGAAGGTTTGAATTAGCTTTAAGGACTCGGGGCCAAGTTAAACCTTTATAACGACCAAACAGTTTCAGTGCACCAGCGTAATATTTTTTTAACAAAACTGGAGTATTTTATTTTCCGTCGGTGCAAATATCAAGTCCTAGACTTTTCAAAGTGATGCTTAAATATAGCTAACAAAAATCCACGTGGTAAAAACAGACATGCCACGACGAGTGAGTTTCAGTCCGGAGGTAATTTCGTACTCAGGTTCTTCTCGGTATTTTAAATATCTTGGAGATTTTTATTAATTCGAAACCGTGGCAGGCATTGCTACGCTTTGTGGTTGGCTAAACAATCTCGCGCCACTTTATTAACCAATCAGAAGTAAAACCAAAACCAATCGTGATTTGCTCGCACGCGTTTTCCCGCGCTTGGCGCCGGCTACATGTATTTGCTTCGAGTTCTGATTGGTTCATTGGATCAGTCTGCGAGTTTTTTTCTGTGATTGGTCTAAGTAATTACTTTGGATTTAGCTTTACGGCACTTTTAAATTAAAAACCGCTTCATCTACTAGCTTCTACTAATTCATTATATTCGTTTGTCTGATATTAATATTTGTAAGTACTGCTTCAAGAGATCTATAAAATTAAAAATAATTATTTTCTTAAACTTTTAACTTTTTTGTACATACACCTTATTGCCAAAAAGTTGTCATAGAAAGAAAAAAAAATACAAAATAGGAATTAATTACCTTAGTGATATTCGCTGAGGTATTTTTTCGCATACATGATCTTTTAACAGATATTTCTTCAGAACAAATTTCTATCAAATAAATGAATCAATTTTTATCTCAGCAATGAATAGTTTTTTTATTCCTTAAAAATTTCTGTTCTTTCATCCTCTGTGAATAGAGCGGTTTTCAATTCAGTGTCGCAAAACCATTTGGCCAAGAACCAATCAGAACGCGAAGCAAACGCATGTAGCCGCCGCCAAGCGCGGGAAAACGCATGCGACTGGTTTTGGTTTCGCTTCTGATTGGTTGAAAAACTGGGGCAAGATTTTTTTAACCAATCACAAAGCGTAGCAATGAAAACCAAAGCAATCGCGAAATTACTTAATGCACTTCGGTTTTGGGCTCCGTGAAACGATTGTACTATCAACAGAAATATAAATGCTGCCATTGGTTTCATTTTGTTCGTTTACTTTTTTTCTACCGTTACATTTTCTGAAAACACGTTTTCAGTTTCACAGCGTTAGGGAGAGGAACTATCTATTTGTACAGTATCAGACTGTACTTGTCTTAATTCATTCACTTTTATTAGCTGTCCAACAAAAAACACTTCATGTAAAAAAGTTAATTAAAAATGTAATTAAAAAGTGCTTACATTCAGTGTACATTCAGTGTTGATACATTTTAATCATAATACAGTCGATTAGCTCTCTGGACGGACATTCTCGTAAGTGGACAGCTCCACTTATGGCGCCTTGACAAAACCCCACTTGAACTCTACGCTTACAAGCATCAAAACGGCCAGGGGCTCATTTCTCGAACGCGTTCCGATAACTTTTCGGGTCCTTCCGATAACTTACGGGTCCTTCCGATAACTTTTGGGTCTTTCTGATATCTTTTCGGGTCTTTCCGATAACTTTTTGGGTTTTTTCGATAAGTTTCGGGTCCTGAGCTGTAGAATAGTGGTGTAGGTTTTAGTCTGCAAACCCGTCAGACGTGTTTCGCAAACTAAGAATTTTGGTGCTTAGCTTTCCAAACCAGCAAAATTTAAATCTCTCAATGTGAGTATTGCGTACATAAAATGGCCCGAAAAGTTACCGGGACTTTCAAAAAACGGATCCTAGCTATACGTGCGCGCTTTCTGCTTCCCGAGATGGTTGGGGGGGGGGGGGGGGGGGGGGAGGTGGGGGGGGGGGGGGGGAGGTGGGGCGGGGGAGGTGGGGGGGGGGGGGGAGTACTGTCCTTTATAAGCTATATGGTGGTGTGCCGCTGTGAAGGGTAAAGTTTAGTCTGAGATAGGCTAGGAAACTGATCAGTGGTGTATTGATAGAGTTTCTAGAAAAAAGCGAGTCTGGAACAGGGTAGCGAGTAAGACTGTTTTGTTGATTAGCTTTGAAAAGGGTTGCAAAATGTAGCTGAACGTGGTCTGGTATAGGGTAAGGGTTTCAGAGTCCTAGCAGCAAACACCCCCCCCCCCCCCCCCCCCCCCCCCCCCCCTCTCAATAGTCTGCAATACGGGAGCTTCGACTGTTCTAAGAAAGAAAACAAAGCTACGCTGCTGTGCCATTTCTATCCTGAGTTGATTATTTAATAACGGGCAAATGTCCTGATTCAAATCGTTAGAAAATTAAATATCTACCTTCATTTTAACTTAAAATGAGTGCAGTTAGATTATTTCGGAATTTATCAGCACAACCATGTAATGACCAGACATTACATTAGTATCAGTTTTCCTTTCATTTGCATTCTTCCCGTTCGTCTGGCTTTTCTTCCATTCCTGGCTCTAGATAGAAAAAAAATAATAAGAAGATTGTTAATGTTATTTACTGCAACTAGACGTTCTTTTTTTTCGTGTCCTTTTCATAGAAAAAAGGAGGTGGGAAGTGCTGCACAAAGAGAAAAGGCGGCGGGACGTGTACGGGAGCTGGATAGCGGGATTCCCTAGGGCGCGGGATGCAGAGGAAATAGGTGACAAATAGACCAATTTCGATATATTAAAATTCAACTTGAAATAAAAGACATCACTACGAGGCTTAGGGGAATAAACCATATAAATCCCTACTATCATTCCTCTAAGCCTCGCAATGATGTCTTTTGTTTCAATGCAAGTTGAATTTTAATATATCGAAATTGGTCTATTACATTAGTCTCTGGATTTGCTTTGTCTGCAAGCTTTGCATTCGGCAACAAGGCTAAATTTGTAACTCAAGTTGAACTTTAAATAGGCCTTAGTAGGGGATTAGCTGAAGGAATTCTCATCAACCATACCTTCTAAGAAAATTCTTTCAGGGCAACTTGGTTATAGCCTAGAAGAATACTGTTATGAAGCCCAAACCGAGAACTCGTTTATTGGTCTTTGTATAGAACCAGTCGATCTAACTACGAGCTATGCGAGAGGTTTTGCGCTTGACCTGGAAGACTTTCCTTCTCGGTACTGTTTTTTAAAGTACTACACATTACAAGATAGAAAAACGAGACAAACAAAATAACAACGGAAAAGAGCTATGGTGTTCTAGTTCCAGTACTTTTCGGTTGAAGACATTTCAAGATGCCGTCCTTTGAGGTTCACCGCGGTCAAACGTCCGAGGCGTTTTCCGTTTTATTTAGTGGAATTCCATTTAATATTAGGTGGAAATATGGCAAGGATGTATAAAAAAATTAGTCTATGTCTTTTCATCTTTTTCAAAATAATTCAGAGCTTCTTTTCGTTGAAAACTGACCAAAACGCTTCGTGCCTGAGCAAAATGATTGTGTTGGCAAATGGCCCCGACAATTCTGCGGTTCATAGTTTTCAAACGATTAGAACTTTTTTAGTAATTTTTCAAAACGTTTAGTGATAGAATTGACAGTGTATTGGTAATATATTAAACTTTAAACAGTGAAAATGACAAATTTCTCTCGTTTGACCGCGGTGGACCTTTGAGGACCGATTCGGCAGGTGTTCTCAAAAGCCTGGTTTTCTTATAGCGATATAAGGAGAAGCATAAGTAGACGAATTTGCGTCAACAATTTGACACAAGTATAAGATTGATCCTTATGCTAATGCTTGCGCTTATACTCATGTCGGGACCATTTTCACTGGACATGCGCGCTGTTATGCTTCTGCTTCTGCTTATGTTTATCTCGCTAGTGAAAACTAGGCTTAAAGTGTATATGACAGTGATTTTTTTATTTGCTTGATCGAATCTACATGATGTTCTGATAAGAAAATGGAAAACAATTTTTCGATATCGATTTTCCTTCTCCGCGTTTTGGCCGTCTAAACACGTGAAATTTCACTTCCGGTGTGTTACAAAACGCGCAAGAACTGAAAGACTGGAAATAGTCCGCTGTGACGTCAATACAAGAATGCCAGTGTTGCGATTTCTCAGTTCCTCCGTTTTTTGGTGCGTGTTGCTACAACCATAGACAAACACACCTTAATAGAACCATGTTTCTTCCTCAGGGCGCATCAAAAAATGTGAGGAACTGAGAAACCTCGACACTGGCATTCCTGTATTGACGTCACAGTGGACTATTTCACGTTTTTGGACGGCTACAACGCAGAGAAGAAAAATCGATATCGAATTTTTTTTTTCCATTTTCTTATCAGAACATCATGTGGATTCGATCAACCAAATAAAAAAATCACTGTCATATACACTTTAAAGGGGCATTGTTACGCAGATTTTGCTGTGTTTTGGTTAAAATACACTAAATATATGACAAAGTACCTTTGCTCAAACATAAAATTGCTTTTAAAACACCAAGAAGATAATATCAAGTTATTTCTTCAAAGAAGAACAAACCATAATAAGTTTTTCTGAGATTTTTCTACGACTCTTGGGAGGAACTTAAAAAAATTGGCCATTTTTTCGAATTGCAATCCATTTCCATCCTGGCCATCCGCAGCCAAAGATAACGAATACTAGTTTCTGTGCACTGATAGAGTATTTGTTAACAAAACTGGACCATTATTTGTAGGTTTCCATTGAAACAAATATGTTTTTTGGCTTTTCAAAGTGGTACTAAAAATAGGTGACAGTGTCCCATTAAAGGATTCAAGGAATATGTTTCCACCCTAAGAAGCTTATGTTTATGATTATGATTATGGATATGATTATGGATATGATCGTTATATTGTCAATGGGTACTAAGCATAAACAGGCTGACTTATCCCAGTTGCTCACTTACCTTCTTTCCACAAATTCAAGTTGATAGATGGTATCTGATTGCAGTTGACCAACTCCTGGCCAGTTTCAAAAACGCGCTTTTGGATTTGCCGTACGTTATCTGAATTGTCGCAGATAATTTTTGCAAGCGAGCTTCCTTCCCTGATAGAATCCAACTGCTCTCCATCGAATCCTATGTGAGTGTCGTTTCTCTCGTACCAGAATCGATCTCCGACACGAAACCTTCGGTACATTTCGGTGATCAGGCAGGTAAGGGTCTGTCCCAGAATGGACCCTGGTTGAGGATTCTCGCTGATAAATCCAACAAATGGGTCGATGTCAAAAGTAGAAATGTAGACACTGGCGATTCTCTTCACCTGCTCTTCGTCGATATTAACCAGATCTGTAAATTTCTTAGCAAGGCCTTCGTAGAGGTCTTCATCTAAGCCACAGAACCTTCGGAACTTTATGTAGGGCGCAAGACCATGGTCTCGGCCGCGCGCAATATTGATCGCCATTAGGTCTGCATTAGTGCCATTTGACTCATTTGGAATCACAAGATTTTCATGCAAAGCGTTTACGAAGGCCCTGGAAAAAAATCAAATCATCCTTTATTATTGAGCCGTCATTTCTGTGCCTGTTCGTGGTATAGACTACAGAAAGTTATTCTCTTCAACTTACGCATTTATAACTCCAAGGATTCACGCTACAGTGGTGGATCAGGTGTGGGGCCCGGCGGGACCAATTTCCCCCCACCCTTCTATCTCGGCAAAAAATAAGCCCCGAAGGGCCGAAATTCTTTTTCAGGTTCTTATATTTTTTCTTCTCTACCCCCTCGTTTTTCAGTCCCCTTCCTCTTCCACCCCCTGCCCTTACAATGAAATCTGGATCAGCCACTGCGCATGCGCTATGCTACGAAGATGCACCATGCATGGCAGATGGTGAGTCTGTTCACGTAAGTATGTTTCGGTTTAATTTTGTTTTGTTTTGTTTTATTTTTCAGGGTACCCTTTTGGTGAAGCTTTTGAGTTTAAAATACTCTTTCAAATTATTTCATTGATGACGTAAGCAGTTTGTTTTTATGGCTTTGAGGGCAACACCAGGTATAATATGGAGCAGAGACTGGTGCCCAAACCCTTCGAATCGCTAAAATTGGCCGTTTTCAGCTACAAGGACGGCAGTACACTGTCACAAAATCTTAGGTAAAAAAAGTCACACGATAGCCCAGTTCCGAGTTGCTCTTAGCCTTCATCTTTTCAAACCGAGGCCAAGTACAAAACCATTCATATGGATGCAAGTTTTATTTGCATGTGAAAGAAAACTCTTTTCATATGAATGGTTTTGCACTTGGCTTCGATTTGAAAAGGAGGCTAAGAGCAACTCGGAAATGGGCTATTTGTGAGCGCTCCTTCTGGTACAACAAGCTGTTTAAATTTAAGAATTTTGATAACGTCGAAGAATATGAATCATAGTACCACGTACTAAAGGAAGTGATGGTAGAACATTCCTGTTGGAAGAGGTATTCTATATAATCCTGGCGTCTCTGCTCTCATTAATCTTAACCCTTTTCATTGCCGTGGTAAACCTTTGAGTTGTGTTATTCAAATATTATAGTAGTCGTTCATTATTTGTGCTACCACAGGACGAAATAATGAATTTACTAATCTTTAAGAGAAAATTAAATTTTACTTAAAGGTATCGAAAATCTTTAAGTTGAGACGTAAATACTCTTAAATGTATTAAAGTAAGTAAGTATCTTTAATATGTGTTTAAGAACCTTTACGTTATCTTTAATTCAACTTTTCAACAACTTAAAGACCCTTAAAGGCAACTTAAATTGTTCATTACTAGCTTTAAGTGTTGTCAAGTAAAGGCTTATTTAAGTAATTTACGGTGCACTTAAAGATAGTCGATTTTCTTTAATGAACCTTTACTTGCACTTAAAGTCGTTATTTCGTCCTGTGTACACACTCAGTCATTTGCATTTTATGTTAAACAGACTAGAATTTTGTTCTTCATTTCTTGTTATGCTTTTTTCCCCTTTTTATGTCGTGAGTTCGCGAAGCGTTGGACGAGATATAGTATACTGGGACGATTATGCAAATGAGCACTCGATTGATCACCTGATTCATTCAGTTGTCTAGACAGCCTCGTTTCACACAATCCACCTTTTTGTCACGCTAGCTAAGATGTTTTGGTCGTTTTAAATCTGTTTTGCTCTTCAATTCTTTGACTTCAAACTCAGTATGGAAAATTAAAACCGATCTGTGGACTTGACCTTACGTTGTTTCGTATTCACGAGATGGCTCTTAGAGCCCTTTAATTTGATCAATTATTTAGTCTAATTTTAAACGTTGGTTCTCTAACAATAATTATAACTATTATACTTTATATACCTATCAAACAGCTGGGCCGGTTCTTCTGCTAGTCCAAGATTAATGCCGTCAATTCCATTGTTCTTCAGCTTGTAAAGAGAGGACGGGTCAAAAAAGCTAGTAGCACTGACTTCCCCAAGTCGTAAGCGTTGAGGTCCTCTGCTGAATTGTCCAAAACTGTCCCTTACCAGTGAGTGGCCCATTCTGAAGGCGGCTGCGGCAAACGAATTCGTTGTCGACATGTCCACATTTGGATCATAACCGTTAAAGAACTGACCCGATGGCTCCAGCAAAAGGCCGTTATCTCGTCTCTGAAACAAAAACGTGTTGAGAACATTTCAGTTGAGAGGCCTTAAAACAGTAGTTAGAAATCTTCCGTACACTATAATATTAATGTAAAAATGATCTTTCTCAAATACTTAGTATAAAAGAAAGTTTAAAGGTTTAAATTGAAAGCCGGTTCGTCGGAAATATTACCGGGGTTAGGAACCATACCCATAGCCAATTGTAAGCACCTGCATCTCGTAATTTTGGCCGACCCGGTTAGGTGTTTTGGGCGATTTAAACAAAATTGTTCTGAAAATTAGTAAAATGCGCTGGAAAATATAGGTAACTAAGGCTATTTAGGCGACTTGAGGCGATTTAAGGCAACTTTGGGCAACTCAGTAAACTAAAAGTTAAGAGGTATACCTTCAGCCTCGCTACATACCGTGTGGCACTAAATTTTGCAGGAGTTTAATTTTGGGGATGGTTGATTTTTTGTGTTTTGCGGGATCTAATTTTTGCGATTGGGAAAGACTGGTTTTAATTGCTGGGAATTAATTTTTGTGATTTGCAGGAAGTCGCGTTCAATTGGAATTACAACGGCTTTCGTTTTTGACCCGTGAATACGAGCAATCGTAATGAACGGGTTATCGGTACGTAACGGTGGCTAATTCACTCACTCACTCACTCGCTCACTCACTCACTCACTCACTCACTCACTCACTCACTCACTCACTCACTCACTCTTTCCATCAACTGTAAACTTAGTGACGTAATGCTTTGTTACAAATGCGTTTAGTAACAAGAACAAAAAGAATCCAGCGATAACAATAACTTATTTGATGTAAACGAATATAAACAACAATACACTTTAAGATTTTTCGCATTTGGAGTCTTTAACTTAACCAACATTAAAATCGATCTAAAAGGATTTTCCAATCGAGACACGCGTTTTGATGCGTATATACCTTGAAACAATTACAATTAAGTCTTAATTGAGCATGTGTTCCTCGACAGTCTGGTGGTCTAGCGCCGAGATTTGCACTCCCTTTTTTTTTCGGACTGGACATTATGAAAGTGATTTTCTTTTTTTTTTGCGTTCGTCAAAAATCCTTACGTTTAATTAAAAAAAAAAATACCGAACCGTGTCAGTGTGAAAACATAAGCTTACCGCAATCAGTTGCGTTACGTGTTAGTATTTCTTATTCACGGGTTGGCTATTAGGAGCCTTTGGTTTTATTATTTAAGTACATGCAATCAGCAGGTGAAACAACATGCAGTTGTAAAACACGTTAATCATTGTCACTACTCTCATCTGAACGAAAGATACGTTTTTAGTAAATGGACAACAACACTATTTTACATTACGTGTAAAAGGTGATGTTTGTATATAATTTCGACAGTGGGGTAAAATTTGGCGGAGAAAACCAGTTTTGTGATCATGAGAATTTTTTTTCGCGGTAACTTCTCTTTAATTTGCGGATCGTGAAAAAGCCACAAAAGTTTAGAGCCACATGATACTCTACAGAGCTCTCAATATGTCTAAAATATATCTAACTGGATTTTTGAAAAGCATGTCGCCCGGTGTAAGCGTCTGGGAGCGTGTTTCTCCATGTTTTATTTTTAAGTCCACGATATATAAACAAAAGACTGCTGCTAGTCCTTTTGTCTCTCGCTCTCGCTCCCTTTCCCTTTTCTCTCTCTTGTCTGTGATTTCGGGCTGATCGGAATGACAAATATCCTTGTTTGAGCGTGTTGTAGTGAAATTGCTGTAATTTTCACCAGCCACGTTCAAACATTCAGCTATAGTGCATGGCAGATCCAGGGAGGGACCTGATCCCCTCCTATTCAACAAAAATTTGCAAAGCGCTGAGGGACGAAATATTTCTGAAACCCCTTTGTTGGAGACCCGACTTGTAAGCAGGAGTGGATCAGTCTGTGATATATCTGAGACCTAAATAGGTTGCTTACCACTTCCTCACTAAACAAAACAGGAAGGAATTCGTTGTAGGTAATGTGCTGAATGTGGGCAATCACGATTTTCCGCGCCTCCTGAAACAGTCGTTCGTCGCTCCAATGTGGATTAAGGTAATGAAGAAACTTCGCGATTCGGTTATGTTCACGAACAAAAAGGATGTGTACTGTCATCAATGCTGTGGAGGAAAATGACACAGTTAGATATAGCTATAGGCCCTTTATTCCGCGGGGTTAGGAGTGTACCTGAACTTTAAAATCAAAATATCTGTTTTAGCTCCAAGGACAGGTGCTTAGTAATAATTAGCCTTGAGTCCCATTCAACCCTTTATGGCGCCATTTTGGTTATTTGATCAGTACCTGATACAGCCAACCCTGAAAGCCAGTTTATCCCTTGTTTGCATGTTAGCTCTTCTAAAGTATTCTTAGTTTAACACTTACGTCATGCATATCAAAATTCAGAAGCATTAAAAAATAGATTTCGAATCCAAAATGTTTACGGAATTGTAAAGAGTTTAAAACTACACATCTTGGCCAAATTTTAAAGCGCAAAAGCATTTCGTTCAAGAGTTATAATTACACCAAAAATCAAATTAAAAATATTTTATTTGCTATAAGCTCCATTAACTCGGCTTCATACAAACAATAACTTTCAGCTGATTCAATTTTGTTTATTTTCGCGGATTATCTGAAATAGCGTAACGAATTGCGTGACCCATTTAAAACCTTTGTAAATCGGAAGCAAAACATCGTTTAAACCTGAAACTTTTTGTGAAAGATTATAACACTGGTATGCACATACCATGTTAGAAACAACTTTGTAGGACGTATACTTTAGATTTTTTAGTTTTTATGACGTCATGTGAAAACCAAGAATTGGAACTATTCTAGCCCTAGAGATACATTATTTTTCCGATTTAATCTGAAACAGCTCCATTTTAGCTTCCAAGAACAAAAGTGCTGTATCTTACACAAAAAAGGTTACGTTTTTGTGCAAAAAAATGGGGCAGTTTCACGGGAATTTCGACCTTTTTTGGTTAAAGTCATGCTACAGTACCTTAACTTATCAGTACAAAAAAGGGCTATAAATTAAACACCATGAGAAAAATTACAACAAATCCCTGTGATACTGCCTCTATACTGCATCAAGCTAAGTTTCTTGTAACTATGTCATAACTATACACTCTTAACTTCTGATCCTACAAAGCTGTGCCTGTTTACATTCTACAGGGTCCTAATTTATGGGAGTAAGGGAACCGGGTTCCAGGGCAGGGCTCTAATGTAGCATAAATTGGACTACAGGCTTCCATCAGTTTACTTCAGAATGATCTTAAACATAATCTGTATTTTTGGGAGGCTCTAAGCAGAGAGAAAAAGAGATTTTTCTTTTGGGATCCTGATCAAGTCAGTGAGATTAATCTTAGTGGGCAATTTTACAGTCAATATAATATCCAATGAACCGGCTGAACTCGAAGTAAACACATGTATGTAGTCGGCGCCAAGCGCGAAAACACGCGTGCGAGTAATGGCTTCACAATTGGTTTAAGTTTTGTTTCTGATTGGCTAAGAAAGTGGCGCGAGATTTCGTTAGCCAATCACAAAGCGTAGTAAGGCAAAACCAAGGCAATAGCAAAATTACTTTCGACACTCAATCGCAAACCACTCTAAAGAGTCAAGATAATTCCCAAGGGTTATACCTGGGTTTTCATTGTCTCTAAAGTCACCAAAAAGGAAGCATGGTTTTAAGTTAGGCCTCGGTGATCTACAAAACGAGCTTGGATCAGCAGGGGGGGATATTGGCATCCTGTCAGAGCGTGGTATAAGCGGCTGTGGAACGACCCGTAATAAACCAATGTTTGCCGTCTGATCACGAACACTATCTGCCTCCTGACAATTGGCTCCGTAAATGTTTGAAGCATCAAAAACAGAAGAAACCGCATTCACCTATAAAAGGGAAAGTAAAAACTGACATAAAATTATTTTTTAAAATGTTCGTTTTTGAACTTTGTCAAAGCCGTCATATTTTGGCCCATTTTATTTTTTATTTTTTCATCTAGAGAACATTAACACAAGATGTTTATCGTTGCAGTTTTCGCTTTCCTCTTCTTAACACGCCGACGTGGTTAAGATTGAATCGTGCAATTTGATTGGTTGCTCGAGTAGCAAACAAACATTGGATCCCTGAAACAGAAACTAACAAAAAGGATGATCTTTTGATCCTTTTGAGTTAGGTCAACGTTCGATAACATCGACTGAGACCAGATTGGACACCTTATTGAGTGTTATATAACGGATTAACTGGTTAGCTTTCAGTTGAGGTTGGGGTCAGCAGTTTATATAGTTAAATTTAGGACTAAGCACTGACCCGAGAAGCTAGGTGGTACAGTGGTACGGTAGGCTATGTAAGCCTAAGCCTAGCTGAGGTCACAGGTTGAAAAACACTTGAAAATTTATTGAAAATAAAATTCGACATTACGTTGTATAATTCACAATAGGGAGCTTAAGCAACCACGACGGCGACGGCAACGAGAACGGCACAAAACAATAGGTTTAATGAGCGAAAACAATGCTTCTGCACGTGCGTTTTACATTTTGGTACATTTCTTTGCCGTTCCCTGCAAAACAACAACGTCAAATGATCAAATTGTAGGTTTTTTGGAGAACGTGAACAAACGACGGTTAATTTTCCTTTCTCCATTTGAACCGGGAAGCCGTCCCTTCAAATTCAGCACCTGGACAATCCAGTCACATTAGACAAACTAAACAGATTGGAACAACTGCAAGGTAGTTTAAAATAGCGCGAATCCTTTTTTCAACTGACGTTTTCCTTTGCGTTGCCGTCGTCGTTGCTTAAGCTCCCTAATAAGGTGTCCGACCTACTTCACCCTATGTTACCTAATGCCGACCTATGAGTTTAATAAGCATCGTTGTTCCGCTATGATAAAACGAACCTGTTGGTTGAAATTTAATACTTTAACCAACAGTCAAGTTTTTTACTACCACAATTATTGGTTGACGTTTTGAACTCTTGAGTTCGCGTGTTATTGAACTCAAGGCCCCATTTATATGGCCGGTGGAGGGGGGAGGGGGGAGGGGGGAGGGGGGAGGGGGGAGGGGGGAGGGGGGAGGGGGGAGGGGGGAGGGGGGAGGGGGGAGGGGGGGGTTAGGCGAGTTGTCTCGGTCTCAGCAGGAAGGTAACCCTGGCAGGCGGACAAGCGTTTCGGGCTTTTCATCATATTTCATCATATAGACACTTTGGCTTCTCTTCCCGGTACCGAGATGGCTCAATCCCGTCCCCAAGGACGTGACATATTACTGGTCGCCAAACGTTTTCAGTTATAAACGCTCGGTAAAGTTGTCTCGAGCGGAGGGGGGGAGGGGGGGGGGGGGGGGGGGGTGGGTTGTCTCGGCTACCAGGGACAACTCTTATCCATATAAAAGAACCTATAAACCCGCACCAACCTGTTCTCCATTTATAATTTTTGATCGCGACAGGGGAATGCACTGCACGTCTTGCTTGTCCCTCAATCGATCGTCTGGATTAGCCTGCGAGATAGGGATACTGATACATCCGGAAACACCGGTTGGACATGGAAGACTGTTGCTCCCACATCCCTCTGTCTGGTTGGAAATCGTCAAAGTGAAGTCGTGGTCTATAAAGGAGCCCCACAGCATGGTCATGTGAGTGAAGTTTGGCTCCAAACCGCCAACGTTATCCGAGGTGTTCAAAAACACTGTATTGCTGATTGTTCTCGCATTTCTTAGCGGTATACCCTTTGTACTGGAAAGAAGTCGAGGTCCCTGTCCGTTTTGAAACTCAGCTGGCAGAAAACGGGCGAATGCTGTTTCGGCGGCGCCCTGTGTTAAGAAAAGAGAGTATGAGAGAAGAGAAGGAAGGCAGTCCTTACTGCATGCATTGATTATTCCTTTAAAGTTATTTTTAGATCAATCTTTCCAATCCTGTGAATCCTGATAAGACATGTATGGGCTATTCCCTTTCTTGCCTTATCTGTCTAGGTTTTATATTCACTTAAATTAGGCGGTCGAATTTATATAAAGATAATTTTCTCGACTCTGACACGATGTAGGACCTTACCCGTGTTATATTGCACAAGTTGTTGCATGTTCCATCAAACGTGCGATATTTGCGTTTGATGCAGCTTAAACGTACATGTAGCGGAACGCTCTCACAAGAGGGGTCTACATCGATGAAAGTATCATCTCCATTGTAATGGAGAGACGATCCAACGGTAGACGAGAAGCCAAACAATAAGCATGCTCCAACAAAAATAACAAGGTCTTGTGGTAACCTGGGGAAAAGAAATGAACTTCTTTACGTTGTTCCTGTGGGGGGGGGGGGGGGGGGGGAGGGTTGGGCAATTTCTTCTGAGTATGAACTTTGTTTTTGAGCATTACTATTTGCAAGAATTTTTTTCACCAAAATGCTTAACTGTTTTTCACGTGCTTCATTGGTGCACGATTTTTTTTCTCTTAAATTTCTTCTGCAGGAATTTTTTTTGGTAATTGCCCAACCCCCTCTCCCCTCCCCCCGACAAAAATTAAATGGTCCGTCCCTAAGTTAGATTCTTAACCACTAATTTTCCTCATGACTATGAAACCCCCAAGAAATAACCATTCGTAAAATAGTTTTGTATTTTCGATTTATGGATATTAAAGATACACTGCCTGCCGAAATAGCAAAATTTTGCTTAGCTTAATAATCATTTACACGTTATCACCTTCGGTGCTTAGGGTTTTCGTCGCTAAATGACACGAAATATACAACTTAGTTGAATAAGCAGTAGTTTGGAGATAAAGTGCAGGATTGCAAGGATTAAAGTGGATTACAGTTCATCAAATTTGATTCTTGACAGGCGGTCAAGAAATCAAACTTGCCATTCTTGTGAAATTTTGAGTTTTCCGACCGTTATCTGATTTTGTCTGTTTAGTTCATATTTCTTTGCTTCTATCACTTTTGGCGATGGTTTCTTCCCATTTAAAGATAATAAAGTAAGCTTAAACCAAGCTCCTGGCCATTATCATGAAGTACGACATTTCAGCTGGGACAGTTTCCCTTTGAGCAAGGCCTCTATTGATACCAGCCTTTGACTTGACTTGGTTACTCTATACAAATAAAGTTGTCCGGCTTTAATAGTTTTTCTCTCTACCGAGCAGTACCTTTTTGTTGCAAGTACCTTTTCCCATCATTTTCTTGAGTTATATTTTAGAAAATATCCCTATTTTCCTGCAATGTGAAGAGCTGACAGACGGTATTATTAAACGGACCAAGATAAATATCAATATCTCATTGTATATGTAGTACCTCGAATTAATTTATACTCGTACATAGAAAATTCAAAAAATTCCATCTTTCATCGGTTAGAACGGACTAATTGTAAGACATCATTTCATTAAAAAAAAAACTTTTTTAATAGCAAACCATGTTAAATAACTACTCAATAAGGGTTTGGTGATACAATGACAAACAAAAACAAGCTATAGAGTGATTTTACTTAGACCGTGAAACAGTATCTAGCAATTAACTGAAAATTAGTCAAAATTAAAAAAAGCCAAACAAAAGAAAACAACGGAATTAGTGTCAAATAGTGCCTAGTAATGCCTGAAGCTTAGTAACTATTTCACGATTTAAAGAAAATCACTCTAAACTCTGAGACGTTTACGTCATCATGACGCCATTGTCAAGGTATCAAACTACAATACGGAAACAACAAGCTGTGTCCGCTAAATTAACATAATAAAGAATGCGAAAGTTACACAAATACTTTCGGCACGAATCGAAACTGATTGCACGTTTAGGCTGTAGGTTTCAGTTGTCTTATAAATAGAGTAAATAGCATCTATTGCACCAATCAAACTAATATTTGTATAGTTGATATGGCGTTATAACTTTAACCAGGTTGAGTAAATTGCATTATGTAGTTTTATTTTAGTTTTAAAAAACGAATACCTTGATAACTGCATTCTGATACTCTTGATTTTCTCGATGTCCACGTCTTTGTACCTGACAAAACAAATTTGTGAATTTAATATGTGTAGGAAAACGTCTGGGATGACGTTCTACTGTTTTTCCATAACATTTTCATAACAGTAATAATACAATTTGAGCTTTAACGGTTCTTTTGGCTGAATATTTCAGCATCAGTAAACTCTTAGATTAGAGAATTTTATTCCCCGAATTCAATTTACTAAGTCGCGGCTTTTTTTCCCGAAAATCCTAGCTGACTCGTTCTTTCGAACACAAATTAAAACGACACCTTTATCCCTCGGAAAGCAAAAGCAAAAGGCGTTACCGTTTTCCGAAGTTAATTACAAAAGTTTGAGACGGGATTTTACTTTAAAAACTCTATATTTTAGATAAATTTATTACGAAGTTTTAAAACGACTATTAAAGGCCTTCCGAACACTGAGCTTTTGGCCACCGAAACGATTTATTGGGAACTCCTTATTATACTGAGACGCAGAAATTCAAGGTGTTACATTTTCAGAACACTGTTAACTTCAGAATACTTACCAGAGCTCAGTACGTATGAATGGGCACAGAAACTGTTCCTCTTCTGAAGACCGACTTTAGTACTGAATGAAACGAATGACCACGCAACTCCTTTTATGCTGGTGCGTGAGTTATTGAGTGGTCAAAAATAACTGCCATGTCACGACCGTAAAGCAGTGAGTGTGGTAATTGTCGATCGAAGCCGATATTAATTCTAGTAATGGTAACGTTCGTAAATTACGATTTCCAAGGACAACAGCGTGGTTGTGGTCAGGGCATTAAAGCCTGGATACAATGAGACTGTCATTTTGTTTTTGTTTGATCATTGCCGAATTTATAGAGATCTAATTGACCATTTCAATGCTGACAAGGGGCAAAAATAATCCAAACGGATAATATTGAAAGAATACAGTGCAAAGCAAACAGCCCCATGAAGCCTGGCTCTGACACGAGCGACATCACGACATAAGAACGCGGACATAACGACATCAATAAAACATTTCCTTATGTCGTTATGTTTATATGTTTCTATTAAGCCCCATTTACACGAGCAATTTTTCCTTGACAAGTTTTCCTTGACAAGGAAAAATTGCTCGTGTAGATGGAGAATAGTGGACAATTTTTCCTTGTCAAGGAAAAGCTGGCATGCTAGCTTTTCCTTGACAAGGAAAAATTGTCAAGTCAGAAATTTGCTTGTGTAGACGGACAACAAGGAAAATGTGGCAAGGATATTATTGATTTAGGCATTGCGGACACAACCGAAACTTATCAAGGAAAACTTGCTCGTCGTCTACACGAACAAGGAAACCTTGTCAATGGAAAATTGTAAAGGGAAACTTGTTGATCATCTACACGAGCAATAAAAATTGACAAGAAAACTTGTCAAGGAAAAATTGCTCGTGTAAATGGGGCTTTATCAATGATGTTATGTTGTGTTGTTCACACTGGTGACATAAAACCTCGCTATTATTATTATTATTATTATTATTATTATTATTATTTCATTTGCGTGACCTCGCCGTTATGTCGTTAAGTCCCTAGGGTGAACCAGACTTCCTTTCTTTCTTTTTCTTTTACTCCCTGAGTCAATTATGGAGACAGTTATATAGTCTAACTTTTGAGTCTGTGGGCGAAATCCTTTATGGTGACAATTCAAATGAAACCTCTTTGGTAGTACTTTTGCATGGTACCACTTGTTTTTCAACATTTCACCAAAGTAAATTTGTGATTATTTTAATTGTGATGTTTGGCACTCTTGGGAGTTAAAGCGGGCTAAAGCCAATACTGCCGGAATACCATCATTTCAATGGTTTAATTACGGTACACAACACGCAAAGACCCACCGAGACTCTAAAGGTTTGACTATAGCGGAAGGATGTGATCAGAGTCTCATTTAAATGTTTGAACTTTAAACAGTTCTTTGAACCTCAGTACTGATTGCGATAACCAGTTAAAATGAAGCTAAAACAAGTAGAATTGGAATTCGTTTTTATTCAGTTGCGATAAAGAATAAACTTCGGTTCCCTCTCAGTGCGTCGCAGGTGCTTTTGCCAGCCAATACGGAAAAATACTAAAGTGGCTGCTGTCGCATTCAAAACGGAATAAACATTGGTGTTTACATCAAATTCTCCGCTTATCTTCTAGTGTTTTGAATCCTTCAGGGAATAATTAACACCTCAGCACGAACAACAAAACAAAATAATTTGGTGTAAAAAAAAGAGTTAATTACTCTTCAGTATTAAAAGTGACACAGCCAGTGTGACGTACACGTGTCGCGGGTTCAGGCCTGTGGAGGGAGCCCATGGAGAGTGTTAAATTCTACTTAAAACATTCAAACAAGACATCTCAAAGCACATTTCTCAAACCCTTGACAATGAGTGACGCATCCTCAGTTCATTTAATTCAGCCTTGCCCTGACCAGCAGTTCTTGCAGTTACTGATAGTAACACACTATGGACGCTCTTGCTGTGGTATGTATTAGTCAGTAAATTGTAAGTGGTAAATAGGTTTTTATTTCTCTTTTCTGCTAACAACGACATCACATTTTATCAAGGCACAAGAAAGGTTATCTTTAATACGGCATGAAATATAAAGACATATACAGTATGAATAAATATTGTGCACTATTGAATTTTAATTAACCATCCCCCCTCCATATAAGCTATCACCAAGTGTGTCAGGTGTGTACGGTCCCAATTGTCGGAAAATGGATAAAGAATTTGACAATTTTGGTCAGAAAATGGGTAAACTGATTGATGATTTTGTGTCTTCGAGTCTGAAAATTTCACTTGGCTAGAAAAGGAGGGGAAATTTAATTAAGGGTGAGGTCTGTAAATGGGTAGGCACAAATCAATAATATATCTACGTCTTGACATTGTTGACATTGTTGACTTAAAAATGTAATATATTTAATTACGATTTTGTGACAATGTGGATATTAGACTCGATAAACAAAGTTACAATATCCAATCGAAACAGAGTGATATTGGGAAATGAGTCACTCTTAACAGAATATCAAACAAAACTACAAACAAATTAATTTTCTATTGAGACTGAAACAGAATCAAAACTGAATATTATGAATATGAAATTTCCGAAGAAATTGGCTGGCACAACATGCAATATTCGTCTGCTGACAAACCAGTTCTTTCTACAAAAAGAGATATTATAAATGTACGTCGTTTATTTCGATGGAAAATTTGTGCGGGAAGCATTAGTTGTCATTAAACTTCGTAGTTAACCCTTTAATCCCCAAGATTAAAATACAAATTCTCCTTACTTGTTCCCATACGTTTCTTAAAGAAGCAGTGGGGAGAAGTTGTTAAAATATCAAGAGAATTCACCTTGGGTGATCATGCGCTTAATTCTCATGACCTCTCAGATTGATTAAGCTTTGATATTGAGGAGAAATTTGACAAGAATCAGTATTGGAGCTTAAAGGGTTAATTAGACTAAAAACTGAATTAATGTCGCGTCAAACTTCGTATCATCGGAAATTTTTACCTTTTGTTGTTAGTAGAATGTCGTTTTGGTTAAGGTCAGCTAGGATTTTCGTGAAGGAAAAAAGCAGCTAGTCCGCTCGCGGGGGATAAGATTCGTTTGTTTCCCTATAATTTTCTGCCGCTAAAATATTCAGTTAAAAGAAATGAAAAGCTCAAGCTGTATTATCTTTCACATAGTTTCCTTTAACCCTTTAAGCCATAATATCAAAATTTAAATTCTCATTTCTTGTTCCTATACATTTCCTATAGAAGTAGTGGGGAGAAATTGTTTGGATATCAAGAGAATTCATCTTGTGTGATCATGTCCTTAATTCTTATGCCTTTTTTGATTGATTAGGCATTGGAATTACAAGGAGAAATTTGATGACGATCACTCCTGCAGGCATGCAGGGAAAACTGTACAACGCCCTTCCAAGCGTTTTCCTAAACATTCCTCTTTGGGTAACCCTGAGGAGGTGGTTTTTAATTTTTTTTCAACTCTTTTACCACCAATCCAATCTCCAGGTCATTTCATGTCGCAGCGTTCAGTCAGTGTAGATGAAATCCTCAATAGTGACCGTTTAAAACAAATTTACTGAACGGTAATATGCAAAATGATCACTTATGTCTACATCTAGATCTACATCATTCTATAACTTGCAAAATCCTTGCCTGAGGACGGTTCGCAATTGCGATAAGTAAAGCTAGAAATGTAATCTTATCAGATATAATATTTAAATACAGGAGTGTGTGAAGTGCTAACTAACAAAATTTAAAAAAAAAAGGCTCAAACAATGAAAGTATGATGGGCATTCAATACTGATTCCAATGTTATGATTTCAGATGAAAAATTATATTACACTCGCTGATGGTTCTCAGCCAAACACTATATGTATTTGCCTTTTGTATTTTTGAGGGTCGGCAGCCCGGCTGTGTTGGAAATGAATTAAGTAGAAAGGGAAAGAGCGAAATAAAATCATTATAGTCTGCTGTTGTGAGAGTTGTACCTCTATCTTAGGCTCTTTGCAAAAAAACTATATATTTACTTCTTTAAAGTTTATCCGCTGAATAAAGGTATTTACTGTCTTTCACGATCAGGTGCTCCATATAAAGTCTACTTCTTTATAATACGGAGACTGAACTCTGTCCTGTGGTCTGCAATCATATCTTATTTTCATACCATGCCATTACACTTATTGAAAATTAATTTCGCTGTCCTCAGTGGAGCTCCACGGAGGTAAGGATTGTGTTATTTTGAGTTGCATAACCGTAACCTGCGTAATTTATTTTCATTGATATTGTCAATACCGGAGGTCCTTCATTCCTTAGAAACCTCCCGTACGTGCGTTAAACCTCATCAATTACTTTAAGAACTTACATGGAAAATTAGGAACAATATAGAGACATTAAGCACTTCTTTATAGTGTGGCCGAAAACCGACTTAATAACTTTTGTGAAGTGAGTCAGCTAAACAGTAGCAATGATTCAGCTATATGTAACCAAACGCAACTGATCATGACGTCTTGTTTAAGTACTACAGTCTTTGGATACACCTTGAAGGGCCTGAAAATGATTGATTTGAAATAATTGTTTTCAACTCAGAGCTCAGTTAAGTACCACAACGACCAAAAGTTTTGTTTTTCTTCTCGACTTTCTTTTTTACTTCAATTCATTCAGTGGATTCATAATCACACAAATCGCTATTATTTAGAACGATACAAGCTTACTGAAGCTGGAAATGGCTGGCCGAAAACCGTCGGAATCCCGTACGCCATGGCTCGGTTCGCAAACGTGAAGCCCGTGATTAATTATTCCAGAAAAGGGCTTCTAGAAAGCGGTTTAACGTGGGCGTTGTCTCGTGACGTCATCGAAGATCGTGGTCATTTCTTGGACAACAAAGGAAAAGATCAATGAATATTCCTGGGGGTACTCTGTACATTTTTGGGTGGTGGTGTGCCTTTCGGACTCTGAAGGACTTACCCTAACTTGACCATGTTCAGCTGCGTTTTGCAAACCGTACATCTATTTTAGCCTACTGACCAAAAATCCCAAGCCTATCCCAGACTCCCTTTTACTTCCGGGTTTCAATTCCGGGCCGAGGGAGATAAAAGACCCTTTACTGAAGCCACTGAGCCCATAACCCGCAGAGAAGGCTCTTGAAAGGTACAAACATGATCTCGGAGATTTGACTAAATTGAGAATGGACCGAGGCTTGCTTCTACGTTCAAATGATCTGTTAACTTGTTCTAAGGTCTTATCTCGTCACCATTTTTAATATATAACGAGGACACCCTGGAGCTGCCAATACTGGAGGTTATTCGCTGAAAAGTTGCGTAATCTGACGGCTGAGTATTTTTACAATTAAAAATGCCCAGCCGCGACACAACTCAGTATTCATTGAATAAATTGTTCATTATACGCGATAGTCATCTCCTCCAAAATTTAAGTTTTTGAAAGTGTTTTTAAAATCCTAGCAGGTGGTCAGAAGAATGTAACAACGTGTCATATTTCCATTCGTTTTGTTGCGTATTATGTGTATTTATTTCTAAAACACTACTTACCTGACTGAAATTTAAAATTTGAGGACTATATCTGTGCTGGAAGGCCAGGTCATCAAAGCCCCGATCAAACGGTGAATGATAGTCGGTGATAGTCTTTACTAATCTAGCCTTCGAATACAGCCCGCGCGACCGCCTTGACGGCCGGGAGCGATGAGAGGCGGCTGTTTTCGCGGCTATTACTAATTGTAACTTTAAAATCGAACAATGACACCGTGGCAAATTTACCATATTCTAAAACAGCGGATAGCGTTGTTGGCGCGCTCTCATTGGCTACTGAACTCGGGATAGCAAGTGCTATTCACCTCCAAGCAATTTGCGCGCAAAAATTGTAACCGTTGACAGGAATAAATGTCGAGTTAAAAATCATTATTTTCGTTCTATATTATCTCACTGTACTAGTGACTAAAACGATATCTACCATGGTAAATATTCACAAAGCCAGTGGCATGCAGATATTTACCTCGCCGCTTCGCGGCTCGAGTGAATATCCGCCAGTGACTAACGTCACGAATATAGAACACTGCTTGTGTTACTCTAAGTAGTACTGACTGTAGTTAGTGTAATTAGTGTAGTTAGTGCACACACTTGAACAGCCTCTTTATCTACGTGAAGCTTACGCGTCAATGCAGTATTAATATTAGGTATTTTACGGCAATGGCAGTCGGTGATATACCCGGGGGGGTACTCAACAAAGTTTTGTACGGGGATGCTCCGCCCCGAGGTCCAAACCCTTACCCTTTCATATACCGTTTTTGACAGAAAAGGTACCCCTTTCATATACCTTTCATTGAAAATGGTACCCCTTTCATATACCTTTTATTGAAAATGGTACCCCTTTCATATAGCCTTTACGTGCGTCTGTTTGATATATTTTGAAAGGCCGTTTTTATAATACTTAAATCGCAGTTTTCCTTACCTTTTTTATGCTTCAACTCGTGTTTTCACGAAAGAAAGAAAGAAAAAAAAAAAAGAAAGGAAGGTTCCGGGTATTCTTTACTGTACACCGATTTCGCAGCTTCCAAGCCCGTAGTAATTTGGCCAGCGTAGGTACATATTTTGTGCAACACAATCAGTTTAACTTTCAAGACGGCGACGATTCGAAGAAAATAGCGTCTTGCACAATCAAATAGAGCTCCTCTGGACCCTGTGCCATGGCAGCTAACATATAAAGATATTGATATCTTCACTGTTCACAGTGAAGATATACAATTTATATCTTCACCGTGTCGAGATACCATTTTTTCGCTGTGGGAGAAATCCATTTATTGATTCGATTCACGTTTGTCACTGCACACCGCACTCGATCCTAAATCTCTCTTAGTTAATTATTTTCCTCGCTTATTAAATGTTAAACGAGCTAAAAGGTAGGCCCCGGCTGTTCAAAAGGTGAATAGCGGATCTAACACTATATAGATCACTATCCAGCGAATAAGTATTAACAAAACCCATTGTGTCATCTGCTGGATAGTGATGTATCCAGTAGATAGCGCTATACACCTTTTGAACAACCGGGGCCAGAAAAAAGAAAACATGCAAACATGCAAACATGACAGTTTGAGACCTTTCCAAAGCCATAAACTGCTTAGAACAGAAAGAAGGTAAAGCACTCATCTTTTAATAGATACTCATAACATGACCCATGTTTAAACAAATGGCGTAGTTCGCCATTCGATATGTAAACACTGACACACAACACACAACCCAGAATTCCTCCATTCACTCACGGTGGGCAATAAATTTACCTTATCAACTAACTCAATTGATAAAACTACATTTTAGTGTTTCACCGTGCCCCACCAACCATGCAGTACCATTATATTTTTAAAGAGGCAATGTCACATATTTCAGTATTTTATTTTGACGAGCCAAAAAATTAAATTTTGATCAACGGAAACCTAACTGAATAATTTACCAGTTTTACGTTTGTTAACAAGTACTATATTTTTGCACTGAAGCTATAAATAAGTGTCTTTGACTGCGGGTGGCTAGGTTGGAAATGGATTGCAATCCCGGGGGGAGGAGTCCTATCATATGTTAGCTATATGGGTATGTGCCGCTGTGAATGGTTTGGAAGCAGTCTTGGTCTAGAACAGGGTATCATCCCGGGGGGGGGGGGGGGGGGGGGGGGGGGACTCCCATATAAAAATGAGGGGGTGCTCGTCGTACCTTTTAGGTATTAAAATTTGTAGATTGGTACCGCTTAGGGTACTAAAATCTAAAATGACCACCGTTAGAATTATCGCGGTACCTTTTAGGGTATGAGCCGAAAAATATGACAGAACATGACATGTATTGTTTTAGAATTGGTACCTCTTAGGGGTAAAAATTCTTTTGAGCCACGCCCATCAAACGAGATTCTGGTACCTTTTAGAGTGTTTTTCGAAAATTTCCGACGAGCACCCCCGTCATTTTTATATGGGAGTCGCGGCAACATTGTTTGGTTTTCCAGTAAAAACACTTTGGTTCTACATAATGGCTCAGATATGCGAAAAATAGCAAGTCTAGAATAGGGTAGGGAGTTTTGGTATCTAGTCAAGTATAGGGTTGTAAAATCAGCTGAGTATGGTTTGGTATTATTATTAATAGGGTAAGGGTTTCAGAGTCCTAGCGGCACACCCCCACCCAAAAATATACAGAGTATCCCCCCCCCCCCCCCCCCCTCCACCCTCCCCCACCTGTGATGATTGGAACTTGAACATTTTTTCAGTCTTCCATTTTGTTTTTCAATTGCGTCGCGCCTTACTAACGCCTGGAAAACGCTAACTGACACCAAACGGACAGATCCATATTAACTAGGTGTCCGTTTGGCAGAGGTACAGTGTTTATGAGTTCTTGTCTCTTCGGCATCGTGAAGTGAGCTGTCCGTCAGATAGAGAGGTGTCCGTTTTATAGAATTATCCCAAGGAGTGGTTCACCTGTTGATGTTTGCAAGGAATCAATAGGGTTATTTAAGTTGATCTCTTTTACGAGCATGATGACTGGTTTATTTTATTGAAATCGGAGAAGTTTTCAAAAGATCATGTACCTTTTATTCAGTGAGGAATCACAACAACAGAATACCGAGTTTAATTTTGCGGGTGTGCGATTTTTTTGTGTTTTGCGGGAACTAATTTTTGCGATTGGGAAAGACTGTCTTACAACATTTTCGCTTTGTATTTGGGTACATGCTATACGTGAAATCAGAGGTGAAACAAAATGCAGATGCGGAACACGTTATTCAGTATCACTCTATTACCATCTGAACTGACGAAGGAGACGTTTTTAGTAAATGGGCACCAACACGATTTTACATTACGTGTAAAAGATGATGTTTGCATGTAATTTCGACAGTGGAGTAAATTTTTGCGGAAATATTGTTTTGCGCGGGAACTTTTTTTTTCATGTCGTGAAAAAAAAAAACCGCAAAAATCGCGAAAATTATTAGAACCAGCAAAAATGCAGTGCCGCATGATAACAGTTATGGGTAGTATTTACCGGTACCCAGCTTTTTTACCGGTACTCGGAGTTCATCCCGGTTCCCTCTTTTGGCTCCGTGTTCGTTGACATGATACTGGTACAAAATCTCGTACCGGTACGAATTTATACCGTCCAGTAGCTGTATCGGGTGGAGATTTTCGATCCTGTACAAAACACTTGTATATGCATGCGTAATCAATGAAAATTGGACGCCATATTTGTTGTTTTTTGTCGGTATGCTATGTCGTATGTATGTCTTATTTCATGAAGAAGTGGTATGACTTTCCTACTGGTATCACGTAAACACTTCTTTCAGTATACGTAAGACAAATAAGCGTTCTCTGTGCAAAAGTTCTCGCGTAAGTTTATTGCATTTAGACCTTATATCAAAAGTTTACATTTATTGATTTATTGTCATAGCTTAATTAAAACATTAAGCCAAGATTTGGCTTACTTTTAACGTAATTGACGTAAAATAAATGATTGCTGATCAATTGATTGACTGAATGATTGCAGATCGATTGATTAATTGGTTGATTGATTGATTGATTGGTTTGTTGGTTGATTGCTTGCTGCTTGCTTGCTTGCTTCCTTGCTTGTTTGATTGATTGAGTGATTTGCTGATTGCAGATTGATTGATTGATTGATTGATTGACTGACTAATTGATTGATTGACTGAAATCATTTATTAAAAATAGTCACAGTTGTTCTGTGCAGCGTGTGCAATTATTTAGCTAAGTTCTCTACATGAAAATAACCAAATTACATCTTGTTGCTTGTATGTGCTAATCCAACTGCCAATTAATTAACCCAGGAAACGCTTTAAGCGCCGACAAACGCATCGACTTCACCACCAGCGTTACCTGGCTCCATGCCTGAACCTACAGGAAATGAAGAAAAGAAGAGGAAACTGTTAGGGAAGGTACGTTTTTTCTTGGGGGGGGAGGGCTGGGGAATTTTGGTATTTTTTTTTCAAAAAAGTATTGGCCCTCCCTTGCGTTTTAACAAAAAAACTCCTGACCCCCCACCTTTAGGTGACTGACAGAAGTGCGACCCTCGCTTGTGAACGCAAAGTGTTTGAATACAAATATATCTCATATTGAATGTATCCGCGCTGAAACAAGGAAAATGCGAACAATCAGTGTGGGATATTTACGTTTTATAGCTGAAGTTTGAACCTTGACTATTATAAAAGTTTTGAGCATAAAATATCTATTTAAAGGGAAAATACACACGCTTGTTTCTTCGACTAGCCGGCATTGCTGTTGGTTATTTTAACAAGTACGGTTTATTTGTTTAGCATGAGAAATCTGCCTCTCAAAAACAAATATTTCCTACATTTCCTAATTCTGTAAAAGGCAGACAGGTCTTTTACGGACGGAAAAGGATTCGATTCCTTCGAGAAATGAATGTGCCATGGCATAATATACATGTAGAAATGTAACCTAGTATCCATAATAAAACACAAAATTAAATCAAAGTAGGTGGAAAGAAAAACTTAATCTGTAAGAAAAATGGAATGCAACATCACAAAATTTCTCATTAAAAAATTCTGGAAAAGATGTGTGACCCTCCCTTGAATAGCTCACATGAGGTATGGCCCTCCCCTTTTGGTGCTCACTTTCACTGATGACCCTCCCCTCTGAGGCCCCAGCCCTCCCTCCCCAAGAAAAAACGTACCTTCCCTTATGTAGTATCGTATGAATGTTTTTGTTTGGTACATGGGATAACCGATCACCCATTTTTCCTAACTGAATTGCCAACCGCAAATGATCCCATAGGCTTTGGATAAAAGTGGTTAAAAAATAATCCAAAGTTTGTTTCATTTCTAAAGCCAATGACCTTCAGTACAAAACTGCATGAAGCGCAGACTTTTTGCTTCGTGGGAATTAAAACAATATGAATCGTTCTCGTTATACTCTTATTAAAATTTGTTATATATCTGATAAACGGAACTGGTACTACGAGTTGATGCATTCCTACTAGCGAAGTGTTCTCTTAATATGTGAAATAAAAAAATTAATTGATCGTCTGTAGATAATATCATAACTATGTCAGTGCAAGAGAGATATCCGCCTAAGGTAGGCGTCCGTTGGCTGCACCAAGGTCCCCTGAAGACGACGCGCTAACACTGCACTCGATCGAAAGCCATACCTGCTATCAATAAGAGTGGACGACCAAAATAATTCAAGGCTCCTTATTCGCGAGTTGGGTCATACTTATACGAAACGCTCTAAATAAAATATTCGCATACCTACGGACCCTCCCTTCTTCTAGGCGTTTTGCTCCACAGAACCGAACCCCACCCCCACCCCCTGCCCCTGCGTCCAACTCTCCACCCTCTCCTCCCTTGCACGCCGTCCCCATGGGTAAGGCGGGTAACCACGACATATCGCGAGCTCAATATCTTCAGCCGATCGAGCCATCGAGTCATGGTGAAATTTCTACTCAAATGCTACAATTCGTATAAAAGACTAGCACTTACCCTCTTTAAAGACATTCAAGTCGACAAAAGGCACATCATCGCAGTTCACCGCATCATTGCTTCCAGCTGGATTGGCTGCGTTTCTATGTATGAATACCCGTGGGTGAACACGATTGATGCCATCGGCATTGTCGCAAATAATTCGCGCAAGAGAAGCCTCTCGTATCTGGTCCAGCTGAGCCAGGGTAAATCCAGTCTGGTGGTCATCTCTCTCATACCAAAAACGGTCACCTTCGCGCAAAGCTCTGAACTGCTTGATCATAATGTGGGTGAAGGTGAGGCCAAGAGCGCTTCCTGGGACGTGAAATTCACTCATGGCACCTGCCCAAAGATCGATGTCTTTCACATTATCGTAAACGTTTTGAAGTCTTTCTATTTGCTGCTGAGTAACAGTATCAGCAATGTCAGAAAAATAAAGAGCTGGTGCTCCTCCGCAAGCCTCTCGGAACTTAGTGTAGCCTGGTAAACCATGATCTCTGCCGCGCTGCATGTTTATCGCAGAAAGATCGCCTGGGATACCATCACGAGTTTTTCCTTCAATAATGAGCTGTTCTCGTACTGCGGGAGACATGATTCTGCATAAAAGAAATGGAAATTGGTGCACCATGTTGAGAAACTACTCGGCTTTATTACAGCTTCATCTCTGAGGTTTTATCAGTATCACCCATGGAATCGTTTAGGTGGAAAGCTATTCGGAATGCCTCAGGCATCTTAGAAATTCGTAATAAATAAGATTAAGTACTAGAGTAACTAGAGTATCTTAAGTGAAATGTCGCCTCAAACTTTCATAATATCGAAACATTACAGTCTTTTGTTTTCTGATATATTAAAAAAAAAACATTTGGGTACGAAATAAGATCAGCTAAAAGCAGCTGGTAAATTCGGCGAATAAGGATCCTTTTCCTGTCGTCGAAATGTTCAGCTGAAAGAATCGAAAAGCTCAAAGGCTTTAAAGTGCCTATGAAATGAAATTTTCGACCGTTTTTGATACTAAAAAATTGAAGTGCATGTTCCACTGATTCATAATTTTCCAATTTAAGTTATGGTCAAGCGCGCAATCTATTTTCTTTCTTACTCAAAGTTGGCCCATTTGAGCTAAAAATATGGGACAACCAGCGCGCGGCCAAAATATGCAAATTAGGACTTGTGATGTCAACAGTTGTACAGACCTTCGTAGTCAACATTGTAGTCAAACTTCATAGTCGGAAAGCATTTCCAACTGAGCAAAAATATAGCTAAAAAGTGGTTTGTTTACGACTGAGAAATACTGAAAAGTCTGAAAGCGACACCGCATTTTTGGCATTTTTGCACAACTGATGACGTCACCATGTTATTTGCTTCTGCTTCTGTTTTTCTACCGTTAAAGGATCAGTTTGCCGTTTCTTTTGTTTCACTTCAAGTATTAATACTGATCCAGGTCTGGAAACCCAGATCCGGCCATTCTCAAGGGTTTGTTGCAGTGATCGTGCATTCCATGTTTCTTTTTATACTAGTTCCAGGCCCCAGTTCATTTTTCACCAACTTTGGACGTCCAAAAAAAAATACTTTTCGTTACTTGACCATAACTTAAATTGGAAAATTATGAATCGGTGGAACATGGACTTCAATTTTTTAGTATAAAAAACGGGTCGAAAATTTCATTTCATAGGCACTTTAAGGCACTAAATGATATGGAAAAACAGCGCAACGCCATTCCAAGCATTCCAAGCATTCCAAGTATTCCAAGCATTCATCTTTGAGTGCACCTACTTTACCATGGTTGTGTTTATGACTAATGTAAGAAAATGGCTTCTGATTTGAAAACACGTAGTCTTATCTGTCAAAATCCTTGTTACTATCCTGGCTATTAAAGCACGAGTACTCTTATGGAATATCTTTTACTCTTAAAAAAAATATATTTATTTTATTTTCTCTCATTTTAAGAAACTCATTGAACTTCTGTATATCTCGAAAGAGTTGGCAATTTATTTTGTTACAGTTAAAAAATGCTTCGAAGACAAGTTTTGCAAGCGCCTACTACCCTGGCCCTTGAGTACGTTTGTGAAAGTGAGGCTGGAGTCAGTTGACTGACCTCCCTGCTTTTCATTTATCAATTGGTTCATGCTTTAGCGTGCACTATCGAGTTATGGAGCACGTGGGAAGTTTGGAGAGCACGAAAGAAGCGTAAGAGTTGCCCGAGGCGATAGCCGAGGGCAACTCTAGCTTCTAACTTCTAACTACAGTTTTAGACTCGTTGCTAGGGACATTATTTAATGGTTAGCATTTCTCAAGTGTCATAAACTGCTAATATGTTGGTAACTATGAAACTGGACACAAGACATCACTAAATCGACATTGCACATGCGCAACTAGTGCCAGTCCCCAACCGCGCGTAAGAATGAAACGCGCAAAAATTTAAAGAAAAAAATCTCATTCTTTTGGCGAATTATAAGCAATTCAACTTTTTTTAAAATTACCGTTTAGATAAAAAAAAGGAAAGCTATTAAAGAAAATGTATGAAAATACACCTTTATGACATCATAGCTTTTTCAATAACGTGAATTTTAAAAATTCCATGCTTACAGATTTTTTATTGGGATGTTCTTAAGCCGTTGACATTGGTTTTATTCGGAAAAAATGTAAGAAGTTTGAGTTTTTTTATGTTGATTTTGGTAAGTCACGTGACTTACCAAATATGGTTGTGACTCATAAAATTTGATTGGACCATTAACAGAACAAACGTGACCAAACATCAAAGCCGAGGACTAAAGAAACCCATTATATGACGTTTGGAACTCTTCCATAGCAACCACCTTGTAGTTAAGTTTCTCTCCCCTTAAATTAGATAAAATTTATTTTCTTAAAAACTTACGGATCAATTTGGTGAGAAAATGTTCTCATCAGGCCCAGCAGAATTCCTCCATATACGTTGGCTGATTCGTTTTTGGGTCTATAGAATCGATCTGGGTTAAAGAAGTCGCTCATTGGAATTTGATCCGGTTGACCAAATCCTTGCCTTCTAAACTGTCTGTCCAAAAGTGTCAAATTGCTTCGAATCAGACTGTGGCCCATTCTAAAAGCAGCTGTGGAGAAACTGTTCATCATCTCTGGGTTCACTGTTGGATTATAACCGGTGAAGAACGACCCTTTAGGCTCCAACAAAAGACCTGAGCTTTCCCTCTGAAATGGAAGAATAAATAAACATTATCATGAAAGGCGTTTGCTTGTTTGCATTTCATGAAGAGGTGGGGGGAGGGGAGGGTGGCAGGAATGGCCACCATATACTGAAGACATCCGGGTTCGGTTTAATAACTATTCTATATTTATTAGTGATCATCAACGTCGTTCTTGAGCCAATTCAGTCAACTGCCGGATAAAGACACTACGGGACGGTTATTTAAACGAAGTTAGGGACCTCCACATCTGTTTATGAGTGGGTTATTTTAAGTAGATAATTTTTTTTTCTAATCTGTGCTATATGCCTGCTGGACACTGTTCAGACTGTTTACAGTACTGATAACGTTTAAATATTAGGTTTGGCCAGATTGAAATTGGTTTAAAACGCGGTTTTGTTCAACACGGTCTAAACTTCGTTTAAATAACCCACCCTACATGTTTTCACATAGCTCTTACCAAAGCGTCATTGAAGAGTACTGGAAGCCATTCATTGTAGGTGATGTGCTGTATCTCGGCACCGACGATTTTCCGCGCCTCTTGAAACAGCTTTTCATTACTCCAGTGTTTATTTAATGTATGCAGTTTTAACGCTATACGATTGTGCTCGCGCACCCATATCACGTGCATCGCCGTCAGACCTGTCAATCAAATGAAAAGTGTAGTTAGTTTCCTGTCAGCTTGATTGATTACTAACGAGGACTCCGTTCATTTCGCGCAAAAACGTAGAAAACGCGTTTGTCCATACAAGCGTTTTTTGCATCGTTTTCCGCTGTTGAAAATTGCGTAAATGACAACGGAAAACGTGAGTGATGATGATGATGATGATGATGATGATGATGATGATGATGATGATGATGATGATAAACTTAATTTCTGTGTCAAGGTAAAAAAAACTAGCTGAAGGAAAAAAAATCCTTCTACTAATAGGGGACACCGCAAAAAAAAAATAAGTGAATAAAAGATAAAATATAAGATATTTACATTATAAAAACTATAAAATTGATTAAATATAAGCATATTTACAAATATAATAATTGGAAATGATTAAAAATCACAAAGGCAGCAATTGCAACACTCAATTAAGAATCTGCTCAAGTCGCGTTTACGAATTTTTGTCTTAAATGTCTTAAGCGATTGACAATTTCTTTCTTTAGCAGGTAGATGGCTCCAAAGTTTCGGCCCCAGGTATCTTATGGAGTGCTTCCCATAGTCACTGTGGCGAAGCGGGGTAGAAAAAGTCTGACTGTCATAGATTGTATTCTGATTGCTGGGTTGTGAACAGATCGCAAACCGGTTTGGGACTGAGTCCATTTTTCACTTTATACATCAAAATACAAATATCTTGTAATCGCCTGTTTTTTAAAGTGGGTAGTTCTGCCCTATCTAATAAAGCATCGTAACTTGACTGTAAGACTCTTGCTTTCTTACTCTGGACTAAATTCTTCATACCCTAGTATTCTAGACCAAAAATCCCTGATTTCCCTATCCCAGACAAAATTGCTTAAAAACCATATCTTTCACAGCGGAACATACAATTGACGGATCCAGGGGAGCCTCCTCCTTTCCCGCTCCCCCTCATTTTGGAAAAAAAAAACGTCGGAATTGTTACACCCGAATTGCCATCCCCCCCCCCCCTCCCCCTCCTCCCCCCCCCCCCCCCCCCTCCCCCTATTAAGCTTTTACATATATGAGAGTACCCTAAGGGCGACGTTTTTTGGCTCTTAGTTGTGATTAATAATTTACCTTGATTTTCGTTCACTCGACCATCGCCAGCAAGAAAGCAAGGTCTTGCGGCGGAGTCAGTTGATCTACAGAAAGCTTCTTCGTCAGCATCAGGAAGCACTGGTTGCCCCATGGAGTTTATAAAGGGTTCCACATGCAATAATCCCAGGTTTGATTTTGAGTCTCGAAGCCTCTTTGCCAATTCGATATCTGATCCGTACACTTGTGACCCATCAATGTAAGAAGTTAACAGGTTCAGCTATCAAAGAAAAATAATACGGGTCACTATTACGACGATAAAGGTGAATGGGAGGGAACAGATCTCTAAACATTAAAATTCTGTCTTAGTGTTGCAGTTGGCTCAGCCTAACCTTCCTGCCCATATATTTCTGATTTCCTCTCTGCTGATTGAAATCCGAAAGTGTGACCATCAAATTAAAGCTATAGAACAGTACTGTGCTCGGTTGTACTGTTTATTGCGCTGTACAGTCTAACTTTTAAATTTGTGGATAAAATCCTAAAGTGCGACCCGATTCAAATGAAAGCTATAGAGTAGCACTATCCTGTGGTCCCGGGGGGGGTGGGGGTACTCAACAAAGTTTTGTACGGGGATGCTCCGCCCCGAGGTCCAAACCCTTACCCTTTCATGTACTGTTTTTGACAGAAAAGGTACCCCTTTCATATACCTTTCATTGAAAATGGTACCCCTTTCATATACCTGTCGTTGAAAATGGTACCCCTTTCATATAGCCTTTGCGTGCGTCTGTTTGATATATTTTTAAAGGCCCTTTTTATTATACTTAAATTGCAGTTTTCCCTACCTTTTTTATGCTTCGACTCGTGTTTTCGCTACCATTTCCTATTCTTCGTGAAATCCCTACCCTTTCACATACTTCAGCTCGTGAAATCCCGACCCTTTCATATACCTCCAGCATCAAAAAGGTACCCCTTTCGGGCGGAGCATCCCCGTATAGCCCATTATAGAGAGTACTCTCCCCCCCCCCCCCCCCCCCCCCCCCCCCCCCCGGGCCTGTGGTGCTCTTTACTGTGCTGTACCAAGGTGGATCTTACTATTTAGTGTGTAAATATCATAAAATGCTTAAGTGTGACCATTCCAATGAAAGCTCTTGAACAGTGCTTTCTTGTGATGCTGTTAATTCCGTTGTACAAAGTGGTTCTAAATTTGGAGTCTGTCGACGAAATCGTATAGCTAAAGTGCGACAATTCATATGAAAGTTCTTGAGCAGTACTTTCCTGTGGAACTGTTTTGTGCGCTGTACATGTGGTTCTAAATTTATTCGACAGGATCCTAAGTGTGATCATGCAAACAAAACAGTACTTTCCTGTGGTGCTAGATGCTTTAATTTTTAACGTTTTTTGGGAGAAAACTAGCAACCTACCTGTTGACCATCTGAGCTTATGAGTGACCTGCTAAGTGGAATACACTGAGCACTTTCATTAAATTGCAGTCTATCAGCTGGTCGCTCTGTCAGAGGAATTCCAATGCACCCGTCCCTCACAACACATGGTTCATTGCTGGTTCCACACTCCACTCCTTGGGTGAGTTCTGTCAAGGTAACGTCATGATCTATGAATTGTCCCCAGGTCATTGTCATGTGGGTAAAATTCGGCGCGGTCATGTTGAGATTAAAATTTCCACTTCGGAACACAACTCGGCTGACTCGCCTTGGATTTGGCAGGGGTGTGATTCCATCCTTGCCCAATCGCCGAGGCTGCAGGTTTGCCTCGTAATCGGGGTTTATCAATCGTTGCAGTGGTCTGTTGGCGGCTCCAAGGCTTATGTTGCACAGATTGTTGCATGTGCCGTCAAATGTACGATACTTGCGCTGAAAACATGCAACCCGCACTTTGAGGTCATCGCAGTTGGACAGCTGAAGCGTCTGCAAAACTTGGGCAGCAGCTGCAGCAGAAGACGATGCTTGGTGCACTTCATACGCTCCGACAATCAGCACAATGCCGAGAAGAAAACTGAAAAACAATTAGTTGTGTTAGTCTGCTGAAAGTTATTTAATTTCGCTGGTCGATCACAAAAAACGTATGCAACGCAATCAACCGAATCAGACGAAAAAAAAACAACAATCATGCCGATAGGTGAACGCTTGTTCGTTTGTCTCACGATGATGGAGTCACTTTGAGATGTTGATCGCTGCGTTTCGACTGCAACGAAAGCATTTGTACGCATGCGACCAACCTCGTTCTCAGAGTCCACTCTCTTCGGCTGGTGGTGACTGCAATGGATACTCCAAAATCAGGTTGGACCACCTTGGACGCCTTATTGAGACTTATATAACGGAGTAACTGATTAGCTTGCAGTTGAGATTGGGGTTAGCAGTTTATATAGTTAAATTTAGGCCTACACAACCAGAGAAGCTAAGTGGTACTCTGGTACGGTAGGCTATGTAAGCCTCAGTCTCGCTGAGGCCGCAGGTTCAATCCTGAGTGGGGATTTTAGAGTTTCTTTTTTACACTTAAAAAATTTATTGAAAATAAATTCTAAGTGTCGACATTATCCATTCTAGTGACGACCCTCTTCGGCTACGACTTTAATGACGTAGCTGAAGAGAGAGGACACTGGAAACGAGGTTGACATGTGACTAGACATGCTGATAGCGTATTTATTATAACGAACTAAATTAACTTTGCTGTTCATGTAATCTAAATTTAAAGACGGAAAAATACAATGCGTTTTTTAACGGGAAAATGTACCTTGATAACTTCATTTTATTCTTGAGTTCCTGCTCTCAATGCTTGACCTGTCAAAATAGATTATTTTTCTTCTGTTATTTCTTCAACATGATCTCCTCTCTGAATTAACGATAATCGTTAATTCTTAAATTGCTCCGAATTTACCATTATAGTTAATTTAGAACACTGTTTCCCAGGACATTTCAGAAAAGAAGAAATAAAAAAAACCATGTTATTTGGACTGCGGGATTCGAACCCGGAACTACCGCTACTAGGAACGTCTTCCTACCACTAGACCACTGAACAACAAGGCGATGGGAAATTAAATCTGCAAGATATTTATTTGAGTCTTGCATAGAATATCATTGATCTACAGTGATTAGGCTTAAGCGCTGATTTCAAATGGTTAGCTTTTTGTTGAGGTTTGGTGATCAAGCTTTTCCATTTACTTTCTAAAATTATTTTCAAGCGAGTGATTTATAGGCTTACTACAGGGTGTAGAATTAGCGCATGAATTTTATTATGTTAAAAAATTGGGGTTTGCTCAACCAGCAGCGTGGTGGTCTAGTGGTTAGAAGAGAGGATAAGTCAGCGAAGGGTCGTAGGTTCGAGTCCTGTCCGAACACTAAGGATTGTTCTTTTTCAACAAAAATGCTGATTTCCCAGAATTCCTTTCAGACTGTCAGTGTTCTAAATTAACTATAATCGTAAATTCAGAGCAATTTCAGAATTAGCGATAATCGTTAATTCAGAGAGGAGGACGGGTTGATTTCTTAGCGGTCGATTTGATCTCGTACCCAGATCTCCCAAAGCATGAGTGAGCTCTGGGTACGAGATTACGGTCGATTATCACCCTCGGATCGACTTCAGATATTGAACCCTTTGATCCCCAATATCAAAATACAAATTCTCCTTTCTTGTCCCCATATGTTTCTTATAGAAATTAAGTGGGAGAAGTTGTTAAAATATCAAGAGAATTCATCTCGGTCATGCATTTCTTAATTAATTGCGTTCGACGAGAGGAGAACGCAAGTCTAATCTTGGTGTCATATTAATTGTAACATACGTTTGCATGGTACCATTTGTTTTTCAATATTTTACAAACTGAAATTTGGGATTTCTCTTGAATTTGGATTTTTGGCACTCTTAGGAGTTCAAGGGTTAATGATCTGAGTCAGTTTTAACAGCAGCACTGACCCAACGAATTGTTTTGGTAGAAAAAACTCATCGGAAGGCCTTAGTCGCCTTAAAACATTCGTTATGAATTAGACCAAAACCTAGAGAAGTAACATCCGGCCTCAAACTTTCTTAACATCGGAAAATTTAACGCCTTTGTTTTTGGAGGGATAAGCATGTCGTTTTGGGTAGGAACTGATAAAGGTCAGCCAGCCGGGATTTTCGGAAAGGTGAAGGCAATAGGATACTACTGGATTCCTTTCCCTAAAATTTCCTGCTACCAAAAAATATTTAGCTAAATAACCGAAAAGCGCAAACTGTATTAGCTTTCGAATAGCATTCTTAAAGGCACTGAAATGATATGGAAAACAGACTAGTGCAACGCAATTCCAAGCGTTTTCGTAAACATTCCTCGCTCGTTTGGTACCCCGGCTGTGTCCACTGCGGTCGGTCAAACGTCCGAGTTGTTTTTCGTTTTAATGGAAATATGGGCAAGGATGTATTAAAAAAACAGTTGACGTTACTATCTTTTAATTTTTCTCAAAATGACGAGCTTTCTTCCGTTGAAAACTGACCAAAACTCTTTGCGCCTGATCAAAATTATGTTGGCAAATGGCGCCGACAATTCTGCAGTTCACAGGTTTTAAACGCTTAGAACTTTTTGGTGAACTTTCAAAACGTTTGGAAAATTGACAGTGTATTGGCAATATATTAAACTTTAAACAGTGAAAATGACAACCTTAACTTTTAATTACTTTGCTTAACTTTTGCAAATTTCTCTCGTTTGACCGCGGTTAACCCCGGCTGTGGCTTTCAATGAACTTACTAAATCTGTGTATTTCAAGAATTAATACTGAACTCAAACCATCATGAAAATGAACATACATTTATGAATAACTGCAACGAGAAAATTTAGCGAAGGAAAATATTTTCTTACAAGAAAAAGAGTCTTCGTTGCTACAGTCGGAAGTTAGAAACCCATGTATATTCTATAAGAAAACCACAGTTACCTGCTTCTTCAAACTGTAGACAGTTGAGGTTAGGAATCGTTGCTAGATCCAAAAGATTTCCAACTGTTACTCGTAAAAGGCCAAGCGAACCTTTGTGCGAAGGTCTCTTTGCTGTGGTTTGGAAGGTTAGTTGCATGCTCCTTTTATTCTTCTTCGGACTCATTAACGCAAGCTGTGTGGGCAGAAAATAAATGCCTTGTCACGAACGGAAACAAAAAACAATCTCAATTACAAGAACTAAATATATTGATCCTAATTGACCTCAATTCGGTAAAACGAAAGGAGTAATATGTGGGTCCAATACTTTGTTTGTTTGCTTCGAAAAAACTTAAAGATAGTAGAAACTTAGAGATCCACTTTATAGGTTAAGTGTTATAACGTTAGTATTTAAAACAAACGGATATAACCTTAATTAAAGAAAATTTTCTTACCAACAGTGATATATCGAAGTTCATGTTTCGTGCTGCTTAGTTCGGCAAGGGACGTACGCCTTTATCACGCTAACAAAATAAGTAATGTTTGTTTTGTGACGCAAAGGATTGTACATTCCGAATGAACAAACGTAGAACAAACTGGAATGGTTCAGTTCAGGCGTGACAAAGCGAGTTATTGCGTCATATTGCCGGTCCCAGTCCCTAACAAAAATTAGTGCAACTTTCTAAACCGTTTTTTTCTCGGTTATTTAACGCATTTTAAGCGCTGAAATAAACTTCGAGCATGATTTTTTTTCTTGATTTTAGTTCTAAGACAGAACTTTTTGTGCGGATTTCATGACTTTCAGCGGCTTATGGACTTGTTCTTTTCTTTTCCATATAATCTGGATATCGGACTCTGAACGAAACTTACAATTATACCGGGTCAATACCAATACATGAATTGTAGGGTGATATTGGAAATGGGCTTAAGCGGAACAATTGTTGAACTGCAGACAAATCAACTGTAGCAACTCTCTGCTGAAATAATTGCTAACAGGAAACAAGTTTCGACATGTTTAACTTTGTAAAATTAGAAAAGAACAAATTTGACTGAGCCATGTAACAGCTATTTTACTTGGAGATTAGCTTAGCTAATGATTTCAGTCCAACAAGTTAACTTAACCAGCGCTTGTTAAAATTTTGTGATCACAGATTAGTTAAAGGTTTTACACGTCATAGGATACCGAATTCCTATGCTCTGATACCCGAGAAAGAGCTCATATCTGGGGTCCAATACACTGTTTATTCTTTTGCTTTGTTTGTTTTGTTACTCTGGCTTTGAAACTGAGAAGGGCAAATACTGCATTCATGATCCCTCGTGTGCGTGGCACTGTCACGTGAACTGGCAAGTCACGCGTAAAATATCGCAACAAACGCAAACTACAGCCGTTTCTTAACGTTTCTCGCCGCCATGAGCGTTAAACTATCGTTGTGATTATATTTCTTCTCTTTTGGAATAAAAAAGAAAAACTGAAATTACAAAGAACGCAAGAAATACTGAACAATAACAACCGATCCAGCTCATGGTTTTACATCTTTCTTGTGACCTCACCGAAGTAAAGTGAAGTAAAGTTTTTCATTAAAGCATAAAAGCAAAGGAGCATCAAGTGAGTGGAAATCTAACGAATTGTGAGCTTAGAAAATAAGAAATTTCTGAATTAAAATCCCGGAGAATTGGAATCAGGGGAGCATAACTAACATAAAAACGCACTCAATCTGATGATGTCATTCAAAACTTCCCCTTTATTTCACTCCAAGAGTAAATTATAGAGTCATGTAATGTAGTTCTTACTAGTACGAGTCTCAGTCGACAAAATCCTATGGTGTGACCATTCAAATCAAACCTCTTCGGCGGTACTTTTGCATGGTACCATTTGTTTTTTTATTTTTATAAAAAATTGAAATCTACTTTTAAGAATTTTTTTTTTTGAATTTTGAGTTTTGGCACTCTTGCTAGTTCATCATGGGTTAAATGATGCCTCCTTCCACAAAACGTGAACGAACAGCTTCATTTTAGATTCAATACGCTGGAGAAATTCAAGCAATATAGGCGAAGATTTACATCACTTCACTGAATGGTTAGGCGATAAACATCATTAAATTGCTTTCATTTGGAACTTTGTCTTTCACTTAGAAGACTTTCAGTTTTCTAATATTTCCAATATATGATCTTGCCACGTGGTTGATTGAAGAATGAATGTTCCGCTAAAACATGAATCACATGGGATTACCACACGGAAAAAAAACTAAGAGTCGAGCCACAGTATCAGTATCTTTTAGGGGGACCCGTGAATTTAATTTACAGGCTTTTCAGAACATGTGATAGTGCGCTATATATAAAGTCGTTCATTTATTTATTTATTTTTTATTTAACATGACAAGTATAAACATGGTGTTTTCCGTTGAAGACTGTCCAAATTCAACTAAACAGCTATCAAAACTGGTTCACTGAAGTCAGTTTTCACAGCTCTACTTATAGCCGTAACATTTCTTACTCGAATTTAGATAATTGACTCAAAAGCATGAAATATCACCATATATCAAACAATCATTCAATGAAAAGACACAATATACAACTATTAAACACCAAATAAACAGATTTCCGTTTACAAATTTGGATAGTGTTGATTTTTGTTGCCCAGGTCCGCTAATACCGTCCCCTTTTCTTTTAATATTTGCCTGAGATATTACTCCTTCTGCCCTTGTGTACTGCATGATCTCAAATGATCATGTGATGATATTGTGGATACTGAAAACAATAATACACCCTTGGGCCGCCGCCCACCGGCGCCGTCACCGGTAATTGGCCATGGACTGCATCAAACGGAATGTTCAATTTTGTAGCGGGAAATGAAATGAAAGTTGAGTATCGGGTTTTCGAGGATTACATTTTAAAAGAAGTAAGTGGGGCCAACAGTCAAATCTTGAATTTATTTATGTTAGAAAATGAACTGACAAATAATCTAAAAACAGCAAATTAAAGGTCCATTTAATTATATTCCGCTCTACAAGTTGATTGAGGTTACGCAATTGAGGTCGATTGAGGTTTCAATAATTTTTATGTGATCGAAGAAGATGCATACATTGGAAGATTTGTTTCACCTATTTATATGTTGTTTTATAATTAGACATTCGTGTTATAAACCAAACAAATAAAAACGTATAAGGTCCATTTTCGATTTGTCGAAAATTATGATAGAAGGTATTCAATTTTTGCAAGTGTAGCAATATACCAAAGTTTCCACCTCAAAGATCGCAGACGATATTACGCGTTTAATTTACATGCCTCTAGTAATATTATCAGTAACTATCAAGGCCGAGTTGTTAGGATAAGCGCCAACTTTAAAATCTTATCAGGTACAAAGCAGATTCTTGTAAATTCTTTTTTAGCCCATAATTTGTCTTTGTTCGGAGACTGCTCTAAAATTGTTGATTAAAAGTGAAAACGTTATTAAACAAGAGAAGCAGGAACCTAGATTAACCGATTCACATTAGTCCTCGGGTCAGCGTTAACCGGCTTTGTGTTTAGTCGATATGTCACTGAAACGGCTAATTAACAAACAGATTCCATTTTGCCGTGCGGAGGTTCGGTTGTAGATCACATCAGTGACGTCAAAATGCGGTAAGAACGTAAAAGTGTACAACAAGCCGCAGGCGAGTTGGTCCCTGACGTTAATTCTTCAGTACCACATTTTGAATTTTTTAGTGATTTATAACTGAACAGACGCATGGCAAAATGGAATCTATTTATTTTATACAATAACATGGAAGAAAAACGAGCCACTTAGCACTCAACTGGTCAGTCATGATCGACTATGATCGACTATGATTTTCAACTAACTACTTTTCCTTACGGTTTCGTCTTCTTTCTTTAATTGTCAATAACTTCTGCTAAACATTTTGTCGATGAATTGCTGGAAGAATCTCCGCTTCGAGTCCCCATTTTCAAAACTGTCCGCCATGTTGGACAAAACAGAGGAAACAAATTTTTCATGACGTTAGTCGTGTGTCTGCTCTAACTAATAGATCATATAGGTCAAAATGCGCGTTTAACTCAGTATATTGTGTTAAACGATATAAGAATCCTTGGTATACGAAAGTTAACCCTTTCATGCCGACTCCCGGCAGAGTCAGTTATGGAGACAAGTGACAAGTGACAAGTGACAAATCTGTGGATGAAATCCCACGGTGTGACCATTCAAATGAAACCTCTTCGGCAGTACTTTTGCATGGTGTTATTTGTTTTTCAATATTTTACAAAATGGAATTTGGGGTTTTTCTTGAATTTTGATCATTGGCATTCTTGGGAGTTGAAGGGTCCTCGTCATGCATGGAGGAGGGGGGGAGGGGGGGTAGGGGGGGGGGTAGGGGGGACTCACGCGCGACAGAACTGATAAGAAAATATTACAGATTTTCGATATCTCGTTTAGATTACAACTGACTGTCAGTGCCTCAGTATATAAATAACATATCGTCGGCATGTCTGCTTTCCTTTTCGTGGTTTTCAGCTATGGCACCTCAACATAACAGCCGCTCAGCCTATATAAATTATTGCAATAACATCATAATGATAGTAGGATTAAATTCCCACGCGAGGAACTTGTGAATCACGGCATAAAGGTTATTAAGCGAAAAGTTGTGTAAAAATAAAAAAAATTCGCTGAATAAATGGTTGATTTTACGACTGTCATCTTCTCCGCATAAATCTGAGTTTTTTGAAAATGTTTTTACTTAGCGCGCGGTCAGAAGTGTGTAAGAACGTGTCATATTTGCACTCGTTTTGATGCGTATTTGCACAATGTCGAATAATAAATTAAAGTGGTTTATCAGTGCAAGCCGAGTTACGTTGTTTATAATTTTATTATTTACACGACTTTTATATGATAGCCACTGTCGCAGGGAAAAAAGTTGAGTGATCGTTACGATTGTAATCGCAGATTCATTTATTCGCATACAAAGAAGGCAAAGAAGGAATTGAGAGAATTAGAAGAGGCAGATTTTGTGTTGGAAAGATTTTTCATAAGAGAGGGAAGAATCAGGGGGTGATCATCTTGTTGTGTGAAAGGAGTTAAAGGCCTGCACGACTATTAATTAATGTTTTAAATGCTATTTGCTCCTTCTACATGTTTTGAACGGGTACATTTTTTAGTTTGTTTTGGAGGATTTTAGTGCTGACTGAATACAGTGAATAAACCTTTCGTTCCCCATCGAGGCAGAGAACGGCCGCATTTTGAAATCCTAAAGAAGTATAGTTGTTTTATTTGCGATAGATAATTTTAAAAAAGCGTTTCATCCAACGAACGCAATTCTTACCTAGGTTCCCACTTCAACGAAATCTCTTCACTAGACGACGTTTCACATTTGTATGTGCATGTTCACTGAACAGGGCAAGGCGGAACCGTTTCAATTGCAAAAAGCATTTTTCATTTTTAACGTAACATTTTTATAATGGTTCTTATTTCAACTGTTTCAATATTGCCTAGCTAAGTGGTTGATTGAAACTAAATGTTCGACTAAAACGTGGGATTAACTTCATGAACGCCATGCAGTCGAATCGCTCATACAACAACAACAACAACAATTTATTTCGGTATTCCCATATAAATACATGGTATTACCTACACAAGTAGTACGTATTAAGTATTACATGTAAGTATAACAACAACAACAAAGAAAAAGAAAGAAACGGGTATATCTGATTATTAAATTAACATAGATTGTCGATTTAACATTGAATTATAAATATAAGCAGCGGTAGTCCTACAGACAAAAGGATCAGTGCTGTTAAAGAGAAACAAGATTTTAGAATTATTGTCTAGATTATTAAATCTAATACGAACACCTCCAAAATATCGACATCTCTCTAATGAAGACATTTCAGGTCAGAGTCCCGAGGAGATTAAAATCATCTTGTCTTTCGGCTTCCTATAAAAACAGGCACCATTATAATGTAGACACATGTACATAAAAAAATATATTACTTGAAACATAAGCTGCCAATCCGGCACTATCAATTGTTTTCGCCGCTGCTCAGTGCTCATGTCTTTCAGTTGGTTTCTGCACAGGCAGCGCAAGCTCAAGCTGTGAGTCGAGTCATTGGAAATAGCAGTCATGGCGAAAATATAAGAGTTTGTATGGGGAGCTAAAACTCGCTAAAATCGCCTCAAATCAGCAAAGTAAGGACACAGACAGCAAGTAATACACCATGGAAGTAAGATAAGGTATTTTTATTAAGAATTTTATAGTATTTATATTTTCTAAAGCAGATCGTAAATATCCCCATACAAACTCTTATATTTTCGCCATGACTTCTATTTCGCAATATCATCTCTAATGACTCACAGCTTGAGCTTGGGCTGCCTTGGTTTCTGTTTTTCCATTGCTTAGCGATTTGTCAAGTGCCTTCCAAAGTGTAAAATAGATCATACTTGGCCTTGTTCTTCAGCTCCTTTAAAAAAGACATGCTTCCATGGTCACAAAGCGGCAGGATTCAAGACGTCAGCTGTAAAAACGTCAATACACCTACGGGGTCGGGTAATTGGACTAGAAACAAGCTCAGCCAGTTTGACTCTCCACTAAGAAAAATGGATAATAAAATGAATTAAGCAAGCAAAATTTTAAAAAAGGATTTCTTTGATCAAAATCACGCAATTTTCTGGTTTTTTTTCAGTTTTTTTTTTTTCATGTGACTTAATATTGGAGCTAGCTGATCGTGTTGCGAAACATTAACCAACTAATAAAAACGTATAAAGGCCACTTGTTGATAATTTATATGATGGAAGTTATGCAATTGTTACAAGTGTAGAAGGTTCCAGTTCACCGCAGACGATGTTATACGTTAGTTTATATGCCTCGAGTGATATTATCAGTAAATATCTAGCTATATCTGGGCCGAGTTGTTCTTGCCAAATAAACAGACATCGTGTTATAAACAAAACAAATAAAAACATATAAAGGCCGTTTTCGATTTGCCGTAAATTATAAATGAAGTTATCCCGGGAGTTATGCAATTTCTGCAAGTGAAGCAATATAGCAGAGTTTCTAGTTGATCGCAGACGATGGTATTAAAATGTTCCGGTTGATCGGACTGACGATATGGCCGCTCCCTCACAAGGATGTAATATCTTTGATTATCTAATACCCTCGGGGTCTAATATCAGGTTGTTTAGTAGACATCAAAAGTCTTATATGACCAGGACAGTAATCATAATCAGGACAGTATTAAAAACAAATGATTACCGCCGGATATCCGACCATTCGTCACAGAAGTCACGGATTCAATAATGCAACTGTTGATACGGTCCTGAGCAAAGTTTTCCTTTTTCTGATAAGGAAGGGTTCGGAACGCTTGACAGAAAATACAGCTCTATAATTAAAAAATAAAATAAGCTTCGACTAGATTTGAAAGGCTCCGGCTCTGCCTTGAATAATTATCATACCGTGTTGACCGTGTTCATAGTGGTTTTCAGTTATATAAAAGCAGGCTAACCGCCGAGTAAGCCGATATAAATTATTGCAATAACGTCAAAAATAGTTGGATTTTTAAACTTCTCACCCGAGCCGAGGTGACGTTCCGCCAGTAATTTCTTAAATATAACCAAGTTGCCTTTGATTTTAAAATAGGCGTGCATTTGTAAAACAGTATATTTGTTTCACTGTCAGAAGTGAATAAAATGTCAGGTCACATGGGTGTTTTTAATATGAAATTTCTCTTCGAGTGTTCAACTCGACACTAATGAATACTGTCCGAAGCCTTGTATGACGTTTCCGATCATTTTACGAAGATTGCCAAAGATGTCCGAAGATTTACGAGAAAGATCCGAAGATGTTTTGATTGCAGACGAACATCAGTTTTAGCTCGTTTGACATAATTCAATTAGATAATAAGGGCAAACAATGCAGCTTCACATTGTAGCTTCACAGAGCAGGTAAAATTGATCTTCACATGTGTCGAGGTATGACTTTTCCGCACTGGGAGAAATCCTTGCATGCACTGAAGTTTATAACGTTACGGGAACGTACGTTTGTGGACAGAAAATTGTCCATCCATGCGCGCGATCAACTGAGCAGTTCTTAAATTTTTGCCAAACACTTTCTTTTTTGGCATGAAATTTATCTTAAACAAACTTGAGGACATAGCGATATGCTGATTTTTAAAGTAAACAACATCTAAATAACTGAGCTTTTTCGAAGTTCTCACATGCAAGGGTTATATTTATGAGAAATACCGAATGATTTTTCTCGATTCTCTGTAATGCGCTTTGGTAACTCGCTGAGATACCATGGGGGGGGGGGGGGGGGGGGGGGGGGGGGTGGGGGAGGGGGGTCCATGGACCATTATTTGGAGCCATGCGAATGGTCCAAACATAGCGTCGAGGATAAAGACAGCATCTCTTACTCATCTCTTTCCATTTTGATATAAGGATAACTGTTCTTCCTGTAAGGACATTTTTTTTTTACAATTTAAAGGGATAATGTTCCGGCTGATATATCGTGTTTAATTAAAGGTGGCTTACTACAGTTTATAGGGTCACCAGATGCTTTCGATAATATCGATCACAGGTGATGACCATTTGTGGGAACAAGCAACAATTACGAAGTCAAAACCAGCGTGCAAGACAAAGGGTGTTTGTAATTTCATCATCCTCTTGTAATGGAAGTGGCTTAAAACAAGCGACAGAGACTGGGTTCTATTTCTATGAGGACGTTTTACTCAAAAACCACCCTTACAACCCTACCTCAAAATCTTACCAGTGAAAGAGACACTGAAATGTCGTGTTTTAATGATTATGGCCAGGAGTTTGGTTTAAGCTTACTTTATTATCTTGAAATTGGAAGAAACCATCACTAAAAGTGATAGAAGCAAAGAAATATGAACTGAACAGACAAAATAAAGGCTAGAAAAGTCAAAATTTCTTAAGAATGGCAAGTTGATTTATTGACAGGCGGTCAATAAAATAAAATAAAATGTCATGAACTGTAAACCACTTCAATCCTTGCAATCCTACACTTTATTTCCAAACTACTGCTTTTGTTTTGCTCTATAGAATATTTTTATCCAACTGAGTTGTATATTTGGTGGCATTTAGCTATAAAACGTGGAAATAAGCTAAGCGAAATTTTGCTATTTCACCGGAAGTGTCCCTTTAAACTTTGGATAAAAATAAACGTTCTTACAAGTTAAAACAAAAATCTGTAAGAGCAAAAAAAAAAAAAAGCAAAGGTCGTACAGCTAGATTTCGAGAATTTACGACCAAAAAACGTTTCGTACGATCTCCATTTTGAGCATGCGCACAACTGCATACACCACGGCCATTCACTTATCTGCGCGCGCACTACTAACATTCATCGCTCGCGTGATTTTTGCTCGCGCGGTATTGCTTGCGTGACACGCGCGCTGAGCTTGCTTCAGGCTTGCTTTATTCTGTTTATTATTTTGAAAATGGAAGGAAATCTCGTCGAAAGTGATGAAAGCAAAGAAATATTAACTAAAGAGACGACATAACTGCTAAAAAAAGTCAAAATTCAACGAGAATGACAATTTAGATCTCTTGACCGCCTGTCACCAAATCAAATAGGCCATTTCCGAGTTGCCTTTAGCCTCTCTATCAAAGCGAGGCTAGGTGCGAAACCTTTCATATGAAAATGAGTTTTCATTCACATGCAAATAAAACTCATTTTCATATGAAAGGTTTCGCACCTAGCCTCGCTTTGATAGAGAGGCTAAAGGCAACTCGGAAATGGCCTATTTGATGAACTGTAATAAAGTAAAGTAAAGTAAAGTTTAATTTCAACATCATCGCATATTAATGAATTACAATGTTACAAATCCACTTCCATCCTTGCAATCCTGCACTTTTTCTCTATAGAATCTTTTTAATCAATTAAGTTGTATATTCGGTGGCATTTGGCGATATAACATGGAAATAAGCTAAGCGAATTTTTTTAAACAGTTTCATGCTGCAGTGTTATATTTTAATTCATGTTTAATACCCAAGTGAGAAGCTTAGCTTCTTGGGAGCATTTTCCCAACAAGTTTATAAACTACGTACAGCAACAACATTAGTTCTTTATCAATCTTTTTAATTTAAAAAATACAATAAACTAATTTCATAGGTCCTCAAAATTTTCTAAAGCGCCTAACGGGTCATTTTTAAACAGCATAAAATGTCCTTGTATCTGTGCAATGTTTTTTCTCTGTTCCAGTCCCATCACTTTGTCAGCAAATTCCTCTGCAAGAGCGGAGGTCTGGTCAGGATAAAAACGCTTGTACATTTTGTAAAGCTGGCTCTTGGAAGCGAGGTCGATTTCCTGTTTGAGGTCCACTCTGCCCGGCCGTATGAGGGCTGGGTCGAGTCTTTCAAGGTGATTTGTTGTCATGAAGACGAGACGTTCTTCAGAAGATGCCACACCATCTAATGTGTTCAGAAGACCACTAAATGTCACCTGAAGAAAAGGTAAAATTGTAAAAAAAAAAAAGGTGACATGAAAGGGAGCAAGATTATTCAGCAATTTACTCTGCAAAATTGATCAAAACTAAATAAAAAATCCAAAATACATTTACATCTCCAGAGAATTCAGTTAAACTTCATTTACATTTACGACTACAGACTGTACATTCACTCGCAGAGCCAATTATGGAGACGTGTAGTGCTTCTAACTTTTGATTTTGTCAACGAAATCCTGTGGTGTGACCATTTAAATTAAACCTCTTTGGCAGTACTTTTGCACAGTGCCATTTGTTTTTCAATATTAATTTTACCAAAATATAATTTGGGATTTTTCTTGAATTTTGATTCTTGGCACTCTTGGGAGTTAAAGGGTTGAATAATTATTATTATGGGTCATCTAAAGTGTCAGCTGTCTTCTCAGGCGAACTTCAACAGGGTGTCAGGGTGAGAAGATTGCTGACACTTCAGACAATTTTGTTGGGCCTATTTAGAGAATAAAGTTTATAGATTCTTACTGGTCATAAGAAAAAACTCTCGACTTATTTTAACCCATCATACATGACCTGACGACCAGTAATTCTAAGGCAGCTGTTAATGATTATCTCCTTGCCTAAGTTAGACTAATTATCATCATTTTTATTTACACTATTATTTACATTTCGCACTTTGCACTGAAACTTGCTGTATGTCCATTAGGATTTTGCAAATAAATCATGTAGATGTACATGTAGATCATAGTTAATAGAACAAACTGGTTATGAAACTCAGTCAGTCCTTTGTTATATGTTTTTGTTCTCCATTTCTTTTGTTTGTTTGCCTTGACCCTGCACAAAACACAAAAGGTATTGAAATGCATATGAGCAACTGACCAGTTGAAACATTTGGGCTCACACGTTAAACAAAACAATGTCCAGGGTCACGGTTCGTTCAACATAAAACAAAGCAGCTTTGTACACTCTTTGAAATTTGATGAGTTTCATAACCAGTTTGTTCTATTAACTATGTGTAGATGTAAGTGTAAAAACAAACACTTGTTAAAAATTACATTCTAAAACATCAATTTAGAAACAAAATATTATTTGTACCACAGGAAAATACTGACCAGTATAGCTTTCTTATAAATGCTACTCCACAGTCTCAAAACCTAGAAATTCCTTGTACAGTATTGTAAACAGGAAAGTACTCTACACAATGTACGTAGTTTAATGGTTACACTTTAGAATCGTATCCATAAACTTAAAAGTTAGGACCATAATATAATATTTATTACTAGAAAGAGACATGTTTGACCTACTTTAATGAGTGAATAATTACATATTAAATCATTACTTCTCAAACACATTTATTTAATAATTTTTCTCAAAGAAATCTTGTTCTCAAACACATTAATAAGTTGATCAAAGAAAATCATACATGTAAGACTGATGATGGTGGTTTAGAAACCCAGTCTTAATTAGCATAGATTTTGGTGATTCCTTCATTTTCTCCACATTTAATGATCAGTTTGAGAGGCTGTATTAAACACTCGAAGGAGTGTTTCATTTGGTATCCAAACACCTCAAAGTCTGTTTAAACACCCAGTATTGTCCATTATGCTTCACGTGCCTCTGAACAATACACAATGTAGAAGCCTCACTCCTGTGCAAACCAAACAATAACAGAGGTGCGTGAAGCATGGACAATACTGGGCCTTTAAAAAAACCTCGGCTGCACCTCCTTTTTTTTACCCACTTCTTGGTGTTTGGATGTCCTGATGAAACACTCTTCCTCATGTTTGATATATATATGTTGTGGTTCAAATTTTTCTTTGGTTTAAATTTTTTTAAATCAGTTCAATTTTTGTTTTCTTTTGTGTCACATTATGATAATGAATCTGAGACAAAGGAAAATCAAAATCAAACTGGTTTGAAAATTTTTAAACCAAAGAAAAATTTAAACCACAACATATACATGTATTGTTACATCAACCACATGCATTCAATTAATTTACCCTGTTTGGATAGCCATAAGTCTTCTCTTCCTCCTTCTCATCTGTTCTCTTAATAAAAGCTGCATCAATATCCTCTAACAGCACTATACTCTGTTGTGGTGCACAGCTCATTAAGTGGATGAGACGGTCATCTGATAGACTGCGATCACTTAAGTTCATTACACATATGCTGTAGTCCAATTCTCCAGCTAATGCTTGACTGAAAGATGGAACAAACAAATTACTCCTTGAATTCAAAAACAGTGGCAGATCTTGGAAAGGAGCCCAGAGGGTCATTTTATGAATGAAAATAAGCCTTAAAAGACAGTGTCAAATTGTTTTCATTATGGAACATGGAATAAAATTATCCCTTTCACTCCCAGAGTCAATTATAGAGACATGTAATGTAGTTCTAACTTTTGAGTCTGTGGATGAAATCCTATGGTGTGATCATTCAAATAAAACCTCTTCAGCAGTACTTTTGCATGGTACCATTTGTTTTTCAATATTTTACAAAATGAAATTTGGGATTTTTCTTGAATTTTAATGTTTGGCACTCTTGGGAGTGAAAGGGTTATACACTGTATGTGTGGCAAATGTAACTACAGTACTTGTTGGATGAGCATTGAGATTAAACTCAAGTACCGTTCGCACCAATAGTACATCATTACTCAATCCCCAAGTTACACAACAGGCCTTATTTACAAAAGCCGTCATGTTGGTTTTTATATTATAATTAATTACCCAGCCACATGATTTCTGAGGGGCAAACATATCAAACTCAGAAGATTTCTAACACGATTCTTACTATGCTGACTGTTTTTTTAATCTACAGACTGTGTACATGTAGGCTTACAGTATTATAGAAGCTAATATACTTGAGTTTAAAGTTATTTACGTCACTTTTATAACTTACAAATGAACAGCTAGCAAAGTAACTGTCTACAAAGGTAATGCAAGACAGATTTACATGTAGAACAATCATTTCAAACAAATAATAAAAAATAATGTTGTCTACCAACTATTGACTTGTGGCTCTCAAATATGATTATTTTTACATTACATGGTGCTGCCTAATTTTTGTGCATGAAAAGAGCACTAAGGGAAGATAGGTTTTACTCTCACTGAGGTCTGAGGACAGAAACTTGTACATACATGAAGCTACTTTTTCCACATCCTGGAGGTCCATGGAGTAGATATCCCCGCCTGTATGGTATTCCTATAGAAAGACAAAAGGATTGAAAGTTGTTACAACAGTTTGAATGAAAACAAATCTTTGTTAGAGGCCTGATTACATGGAGGATTTAAGCTTAAAATTGAGTTTGCAATTACTGAATTTCAGCCCAGTTTAAAATTACCAGACCAGATGAATAAAGCCTGGTTCACTAGTGACATAATGACATAAGAACATGGACATAAGTTACAACATAAAGAAAATATCAGTTTTTTCCTCATTTTGTAATGTTTATGTATTATGTTCCTATTGTGTCGCTATGTTGTTTCACACTGGTGATTAAGACATAAATATAAGTTGTTTAATGCATTTGTGTGACCTCGCGGTTATGTCATTATATCACTTGTGTGAACAGTCATAGAATAATGTTAGGGTTGAACAAAGGTGGGATTTTAGAGAAAATATTAAATTATTCATGCAATCAGAACTACATGTACAGTGTAGTCAGACTGATCTTGTGTACAATATATAATGTAAACTAGTTTTAATATCGAGGCTGACAAGAAAAACATACCAGTCTGACTATCCAGTGGGAAGCAGAATAGCGATTTTAAAAGACATGAAGATCACGTTTTTTAGTTTTTATTATCAAGTGTCACCCTCGATAAATAAAGTTGATTACTGTCTAACCTCTCCTTACATCCTTACAGACACCTCCATAATATGGAGACATCATGGACAGCTGAACCCTCTTTTACGGACAATTCACTTGGTCCCAAATATACCAAAATTCATACAATCTCTACCTTCATAATACAGACACCTACACCTGTATGTCATATGAACACTTTGGTCTGTAACTGCAGAATACCCTGCCACATCAAGCTTGTTACTGAAAAGGGGTGGCTATTCTGTATGTCATTCAACACACTCAAGGAACACATGCCTCCAATCAAACTAAAGAAACTATATCTTAGTCTCTGGCAATGCTGTATATGATACGCGGTATGCAGTGAGTAATAGATTTAAGATGGTAAGGTACTGTATCTTAGAAGGTGGCTACGCAGTACACTGTACGCAGTGGATGTATTCAAGATTGCAAGCTATCTTAGAAGGTGGCTACACAGTACGCAGTGGATAATAGAATGAGAATATACATATATTTCTTTTTTCTTCATGAATCAATTACTTTCAGTGTACTGCATAGCCGGCTATCAAGAATATTGTTTAAGTGCCAGGGTATTCTGCAGTTAAGCCTGGGTCTCTCCAGGGGCGTAGCTACATGTACCTGCGCACGTACGCACGTGCGTACCTGAAAAAGTCGAAAGATTTGGGACTTTCGGATTGGGGTGGGGAGGTGAGGGGTGTTTGCAATTAGTGATTGTGCATACCTCTGAAGAAATCCTGGCTACGCCCCTGCTCTCCCGTTCAACTCTATTATAATTTCATACCTCTATCCATGTACCACTTAGGAGATGCAATAAAGTCCTTAACATCATCCAAGATTCTATCAGATATGCCATCATCCAGAATGACAGAATCTAAAGGTCTCTTTCGTCGTGGAAACCCAAACTGTTGCCACTCTGCTCCCCTTGCAACATACATGACTGTTTTACCTTCTTGTTTCTCAAGAGCCATGTGTCTTGCTTCACTCAGAATATCAAAGAAAAGTTGCTTGTTCGTAGCGAGTGATGTCAGAGTTACAGATTCCCAAGGTGCTCCGCTGGAGATGTCAACCATTTTTTCGGCTCGAGTTCTCTCGATTCTCACAAAGCTGTTTTTGTATTTGAAGAAGTGCACTCCTGGACTCGGCGAGAAGTCGAAATTGGTACTCACTTTTCCTGTTTCCTGTTTCACAAACGTTGTCTGTACACTAAGATGCTGAGCTCGTTGACCCTGAGCTGTGATCCATTGCAAGATCCAGTGATAACTCTTGTCGTTGCTAGGAACTTCAAGGGTAATGATGGCGTATCGACGAAACGCCGTGTAAGCGTGCACACTTCCTTTTTTCAACAATGCCAGTCCGGCTCCGACACCTACTAGGCCAAATCCAGCTGAAAAGTACGGATTACCCCCCAATGAAGCGATCAGCTCAGAGAGCGGCATTTTTTACGCCGTGATTTAATCTTTTTTATCAAGTATAGTTTGAAAATTCACTGTCAGCATCTGCCGCCATGTGCAATTTTTACCGAGCCCACAATGTGTTTACATGCGGTTAACATCAAATAGGGAATTCTTGTTATATAATATTGATAAAGTGTATCTAAAAAAATGATCTGAATCAAAACAGCTTTGATTTGAATCAATGTTCACGCTTTAGGATTTTCTATACAGACTCAATGCCTAAATCCATCTTACATGATCCTGGGATTATATCGTACACGTAGGTCGTATTTTGGTATAAACACTACTAATAAATTAGCAAGTCTGGCAAGTATTAAAAGCTATTATTAATATATAAAGCCGTACGCTTTAATTAGTTATTTTGTAACTCAACACCATTTATATATTTACAAACAATGACCCTCTGTGCTGAAATCCTTCTTCAATAACAAAGCGGCGATAAAATTTAGTCTCGCGCAATGAAGAACGAACTCGGCCGTAGCGCGCCGCTCACGGCTCATCATTTCTTCACACTGCTTAATTTTGTTGTGCTTACAATCGCTGCCGCCTCACTCTTCTATAATATGCATCTCCTTCGCGGAGAAATCGAGGCCGTGAAGGCCGATGTTCGTCCCTTGTTGGAGAAGAACAAGAAAACGGCTTCTCGACCAGTTGCAGATTTTGTTTTCAGGTCGCGCAATATTCGACAGATGGAACCAGGGCCTGATGAAGGAGGAGGAGGTGGTCATGGCGGCATGATGACTTCGGCTCCTGGGCCTGATGACGGAGGAGATGGTCATGGTGGAATGATGACTGTAGCCCCTGGGCCTGATAGTGGAGGAAACGGCCATGGAGGAATGACTACTGCAGCTCCTGGGCCAGATGTTGGAGGGGACGGTCATGGCAGAATGACTACTGCAGCCCCTGGACCAGATGCAGGAGGGGACGGTCATGGCGGAATGATGACTGTAGCCCCTGGGCCTGATAGTGGAGGAAACGGCCATGGAGGAATGACTACTGCAGCCCCTGGGCCAGATGCTGGAGGGGACGGTCATGGAGGAATGATGACTGATGCACCTGGACCTGACGAGGGAGGGGATGGCCATGGAATGACTACTGCAGCTCCTGGGCCAGATGCCGGTGGAAACGGTCATGGAGGAATGATGACTGATGCTCCTGGGCCACAAGGCGCTAATGAGACGACGGTATCCCCCACTCATACTGGGCCAAGTGATAGCAGCACTGCTAAGCCCACTGACGGACAAGTTACACCACACGGGGGCATGGATGGTATGGATGACCTTTTATATCATAATTTTGATGTAGTATGACTCCGGGGGGGGGGGGGGGGGGGGGGGGTACTCTGACCGTTTTGGAGTGAGCGTGTACCGCTGGGACTCTAAAACCCATTACCCTAGACCAGGCCACGTTCAGCTGTATTTTACAACCCTATTCTGGACTATACTAGTCACCAAAAATCCCTGCCCTACCCAGACTCGCTATTTTCCAGAAACTATATCTTCACACCACTGAAATCTATTCCAGACTAAACATCTCTGATTTCCATTTCCATACCATATTTATCTCCGGGTATGACTTCAGTCTGAAAGATTTTTATCGTGTCTTTTTTGTAGGACCCGACCTCAACAAAACGATCCAAAGCTTTATTGATGCTCACGCGAGTATCCCTCATGGTGAGTATGGAAACTTTCTTCTCTACAATGTTTTTCTCTCTGTCACGGATTTGTGATTTGCTGTGTTATGTGAATGATCAGTTAATGAATACCACTCTTGTTCCCAGACCCCGTAAGTGAGGAGCAGAAGCCCGTCACGAGCGAAGGAATGAACGACACCATTGAACGATATTTAGAATCATACGCCAGGGAACACCTTGGTAAGTCACCAGGCAATAGCATGATCCTGTCTTCCTCCTAGAGCAGTGCTTTAGTTAGGCATTGCAACGCTTTGTGATTGGCCAAAAAATCTCGCGCCACTTTAAATTTATTAGCCAATCAGATGTAAAAACAAAACCAATTGTGACTTGCTTGCACGAGTTTTTCCCGCGCTTGGCACCGGCTACATGTCAGTTTGCTACGAGTTCTGATTGCTTCTTTGAAAGGCCAAAGTAATTACTTTTGTTTTGGTTTTACGACACTCAATTGAAAACCGCTCTATTATAACTGAGAATATTAACCCCCCTCTCCACCCTAAAGAAGTCAAAATAACGACATTTTTAGCAATTATTCTTACTTTAAAAATGTGATGTGAAGCTCAAAACTTCCAGAGTTTATTAATTTCTCTCTGGAATGGAAAAATTAATAGCTGGTTATTTTTTGCATTGATGTTAATGGAACATTTTCATCTCTTCAATAACTTCAGATCTGTAGTTTCAGTTTGAGGTTTGAGGTTTTGCAACACATGCACACGTCGTCATCTCATATATGGATGGGCTTAGAAAGCGGCGACGAGAGGTTGATACAAAACATCACTGAGTGTATTCACTCTCCCTCCGGGGGGAAGGGGGGGGGGGGGTACTCCCGTCAATTTAGGATAGGTGTGTGCCGCGAAGGTTCTTAAACCTTGACCCAATTTGAGGGTAGAAAATCGAAAATTTTACTCAGAATTGTGCGAACAGGTCGTTTTTGTTTCTTTTCTGTACATAAAAAGTTTAGCATCAGGAATAGAATACTAGACTGAGCGTAGTTTCATTAATACGCCATCATAATCATATATTTTTCATTTAGCTAGGTGCTAAAAAACTGTAATTTAGCTAATACAATTTAAAGGAACCCTTACCAAGGATCACAATACCAAAAAGGATACCCTATTTAAGGACTGAGCACTTCAAAAAACATACCCTATCCCGCGGCACATACCTATATAGCTTATATATGGGAGTACCCCAACCCCACCCCCACCCCCCCCCACCCCCCCCCCCCCCCACCCGCCCTTATTCACTGTTCTCCGTCTTATTTCCAGGTCCTATGTTTGTGCCTGGTGCCGCGGCACCAAGTGAAAAGACTCCTCTACAGTCTTTTGTTGATCAATCCGTGTCTGAGGCTTTAATAAAGTATTTTGAAGACAAAGGGGACCAAGGTAAGGGAAATTTCTATTTTACCCACTAAAAAACAATTTCTTTCTCTTGTTTTCAAATAAATCAATTTATCGACAATGCGCTTCAGGACTATGGTTTTCCACTGTCGCGTATTTTTAAACGCTTGCGGACGTAAATTTATCTGCATTTTCCAAGAAACAATGTATGGACGTCTTGCATGTTGCCAACGTAGGAACTGAGTTAAAACGCGATTAATAATTTACTTGCATTGACTAAAGAGCGAATGTCTACACAGCGAATGGGACTGACCGGTTTTTTTATGTAGCGAACGTAGCTATAGTGTTACTCACGCTAAACGTTTTCGCGGTTTTAAGATATGCTTTTATAAGTTATTGCAGGAGCCATATGGCTCCTGGTAATTGTTAATCACTGTTGGATGGTAAGAAGAAAGAAAGTCTAAAAGTTCTGACCTTTTGCATTTTTTAGGCTATTAAAATGAAGTAGTGCTGCTTGTAATGACGCCTGTTAAAAATGTTTGGTTTAAACTCCAAAACATCGTCGTTTCACTTTCCTCGTAGAGAAGGGCAAAGAATCGAAACGAACAAATATATAAATAGACTACGAGCAGTCTCTCTTTCCCAACTTAGTCCGTCAAGCGAGAAACGAAAAAACATTAGCGAGCGGATAATGGCCACGCGAAACTGGGGGCGAGGCAGGCGCATAACTAGATAATAGCAAGCTTATTTACGTCTGTGCTATTTTTGCCGCCATTCTCGTTGACATCACATGTAAGTGAACGTTGTGGTATTTTCAAGTAAAGATATATGTTAAATTAACACTTAGTGATTAGCTCAACGCGTGGCAAAAAGTAAGTTTTGTTTCCTCCCAACTCTCAATATTCCCCTAAGCTTTGCCTTTAGAACATTATAATTTTATTTAGCCATTTTAAATATCTGTATTTCTGTCTGTCACTCAAACGTTGCTATGCATTCATCATTATAAAATGTTATTTGTTTCTCTCCCTGTGAGCAACCGACTACCCCTCGCCTTCAGTCATCCGTTAAGGCTGGTTTTCAGCTCGACGGAATCGGAGTCGGAAGAATCAGAACGGATCCATTTTCTTCCTATTCCGCTTATGACTCAGTAATCCTTCTTACGATTCCGTCGGTTTGATTTTCACTAGATCGTATCGCTCTGTGCTTCAGTTCTGATTACGACTGCGACTCCGACTCCGTCGTTAGTGAAAACCAGCCTTAAGGATACTCCTAGAAGACCGGTCTTGAGAATATGTTTTAATAAATTTGTTGTGCTCTAGTCTGTAAGATACTTTCTCGTGTAAAATAAATTAATATCATTTTCACTCTTTGCAGATGTAAAGACAATCCCAGGTCCTCCTGGACCCCAGGGTCTCCAAGGTCCAGCGGGACCCCCAGGGATACAAGGTCCCGCAGGGTCACCTGGTGTATCTGGTCCCGCGGGTGCCGCAGGCTCGCCCGGAGCATCAGGTTCACCAGGGTCTCCGGGAACTAACGGGCCTCCGGGAAATCCCGGGCCACCAGGACCTAAGGGAAGTCGTGGCTTACGTGGACCTCCTGGTCCCCCTGGACGCCCGGGAACTAGGGCAACGACACCAGTGGTTCAACCAAACGTCCCGGAGGCATCAAAAGAGCCTGAGGAGAAGGGTCCGTCGTTTGAAGGATTTTGTGAGTTGCTAGCATTATTTCTGCAAAAAGTTTTGTTCTTCATTTAATTGCAACAATATTTGATTGTCGATCGTGCTGGCAACTTTGTTTGGCATAGTTTGACAATAACAGCATATTGCTAAAGTAAAACTGCTACCATAATCCACCCTTTTAAAACTTAAAAAGGTTTAAAAAGGATTTGTTCTTTTGGGATTATTCTGACATTTCTCATTCCAATTTATAAATAACAGAATATCAGAATGTGAATATATGAAAATCATATATGTGAACTGCGGATAAACATGAGTGAAATTTGTGATCCTCGCAGTGTGCTCTCAACTTAAGCAGTTGAAATTAAGCAACCTGAAAAATAACAGAATATAAGAAATAGCAATGCCCAAAACAACGCAACTGTACCTGTTTCAATGAAACGACGGTTAACAACAGTATAGGATACGCAACGAATTATTAAGATAACTTCTTGGTCACCTTTGATTTTAATTATTTATAGCGAAACCTAACATCACCAGGCCGCCTCCGAAATCTCACATAACCACAAAAGGAGAAATGATACTTCTGCAGTGTTTTGCTCAAGGGACTCCTAAACCGGAAATCATTTGGGTGAAAAAGAATAGCGGAAGAGCTGTTATCGGAAGTGACTTCATCCTGGAGTCCGCACTCCCGGAGGACACAGGGAACTGGACGTGCAGGGCAAGTAACTTCATGGGTACGGACACCGCTGACGTTAATATCATTGTCGCAAGTAAGTGCTTTTGTTCAAGGCTCTGGTCTTGTAGGCGAAAATTACGTTCAACGTGGCTACTTCCAAGAGTACACTATGCCTACTTACCAAAGCGTATAAAATGAGCACCGACAAATTATTGGGACAACCCGTAACAAAATGGAGTGGGAAAAGGGGTGGGGTGGGGGTAATACTGCAATGGACTCACTTGTATCCCATTTGGGGGGGGGGGGGGGGGGGGGTATTTACACACACCGAGTCGCTTCACTAATCGAAAAGCGGCGGAGTTAAGTGCATGTCGACGTGATGAGCCACTACTAGGTCTTGATAACAAAATGACTGATGGCTCGGTGAACACAGATAATACATGTATGGTATGATACCGACAACAGTAGACAGAAGATCCTGTTCCAAGCGTTCAGATAGTGGGGAGTAAAGGAATGGCGGCACGCGAAGAAAGTATTGTGAACGCTTCAGAAGAGGAGAAGGAGAGATTGCGCATGGGAAAGACAAAAGTCTACAGTGCTCAAAGCCCCCAGTAGTGCAGTGTCGTAAGCTTTTTTTTACATTTTTTTTTCGCCCCCTCATCACAATACCCAATACAGTTAAACTTTCCTTACGGACACTTCCATAATAGGGACACCTCTCTATTGCGGACAGTTCTCTTGGTCCCGAAGACGCAACAATTCATACAATTTGTACTGACCTCCATAGAGCAGTTTTCAATTGAGTGTCGTAAAACCAAAACCAAAGTAATTACTCTGACCAATCACAGCAGACATAAATAATCCAATGAACCAATCAGAGCTCGAAGCAAAAGTACATGTCGGCGGCGCCAAGCGCGGGAAAACGCGTGCGAGCATGTCACGATTGGTTTTGGTTTTACTTCTGATTAGTCGAGAAAGTGGCGCGAGATTTTTTAGCCAATCACAAAGCGTTGCAATGTAAACCAAAGCAAATGAGAAATTACTTTTGACACTCAATTAAAAACTGTTCTAATACGGACACATTTGTCCGTCTTTTGGTGTCAGTGTTAAGGAGGTTCGACTGTACTATTCCCCTCTCTTTTTTTCTTTTTTTTTTTCTTTTTGCTGCGTGCCCGTTTTCCTTCGCTTCTCACAATCAAAACGCCTGAAATAGGTAAGTAATTGAAACACATGTTCGCTTTTATTCTTTTATTTCCCTCTATGATGAAGCTCTAGTGTGTCCTGCTGTATATTTTTTGTTTTCTTATTTAAACGAGTTTCTACTGCTTGCCTTAATGACAATGAAACATTCTTCTTTCTTAGCTGAGCCCAAGTTCTCCATTGCCCCTGAACCAAAAGTTACGGCATTCACAGAGCAAGTCACGAAACTCACATGCGCCGTGGAAGGGTTTCCGACGCCAAAAATAGAATGGCGTCGCCAAGGAAACAAGGACCTTCCGTTTGGCAGACACTCCATTCGGAATAACAATCTGTACTTGCGGTATCCCATCAAGGAGGACGAAGACATTTACATGTGTCACGCTTCTACTCCAGCCGGTTCTGTGATGGGTGGCACTGAGGTCACGGTGCTAACGTATGGTGAGTGCGTTATTCTGGTAATCACGCAAGTTTCCTATATATAACCATCATTAACACAACCTAAGTAATGGGTGCTAAAGATCGCTACAAAGGAGATACTCTATATTATAAAGTCATTCCTGAATTCTCAGTTCAAAATATAACAACAATATATTTTGGTTGTAGTATGAAAATGAGCCGAAACAAATGAGAACGAGAGTCAACATGAGAGAATGAAAGCTGATGAGAGCGCTGATGTGAGTTAGTAGTCAAACGAGAGAAAGAATGCGAACTCTTGTCGAATCTCGTTAAAATATGAAAAGATTTAAACTCAATGACAGCGCTAAAGAATCGCTGAGAGCATATGACGACAGTTAGTCGGGTAAAACAATCTCCGGCGAGAAATTGAAGTTACGTCCTCTTATTGAGGACTTCGCGGAGTATTTTTATAATATCGCAAAGCAAAGAACTGTTGCAATGTGTACTTCAAATTATGGACACGATCACTCCGCTTAAATTCTGTAACATGAAAGTCTACATGCAGCCATATGTTGAAAATTAAATAGATGCTTTATGATCATCAGGTGTAACATGTTTAATTAAAAAGAAGCTTTTATTTCTTAATTGACACTGTCATGACGGCGCTTGCGCCAGTTTCTCGAATCGAAACATTAAAATTTTAACCTAAATTTTTCAACTTGAAGTGTCATTTTCAAAATGGTCTTCGTTTTTCACTGTGATCCGCCGCCACTGGTCGACGCCGTTTTGAAATTGACACTTCAACTTGAAAAATTTAGGCTAAACTTTACAAGTTTCGATTTGAGAAACTGCCCTTGTGACAGTGTGACAAAAGCAGTTAATTTGTTCAATTAACAACCTCCAATTGCAATTCTTTTATTTTTTGCAACTTATTTTCAGAACCTTTGGAATTAGTAACTATCCCTAAGAGTGTAGTAACAGTGAAAGACTTTGATGCTGCCGTGTGCGTCAACTGCTCCGCACGAGGCGTGCCTCCACCGAATATCACGTGGTACAAGGACGGTGTTGCTATGCCAACGAGAACATATGTCAACGGCGACGAAGTTACTGCAGAGTTATACCTGGAGCGCCTGCGGCCTTCTGATCAAGGAGACTACAAGTGCGTCGGGGTTACCTCTTTGCGACCGGACGAACCTTTCTCTTACACAACACAAATCCGTAAGTAAGGTCGTGTTCCTTTTAACCAATCTAAATCTAAATTCTGTCATCGAAAATTCAATTTTCCGTTCCCTTCAGAGAAAAACAGATTTAAGATTCCAATCTGCACAATCCACGTCGGGAGGTGGATCGTTCAGATTGGTATCTGAATCTTGTTTCAGATTGGTATCTGAATCTGATTTCAGATTGGTATCTGAATCCGAATCTGGTTTCAGATCGTGCCTTCCATTTGACGAACTAGTTTCAGATGAATAGCACATGGTCGTCCAGAACCCACAAACAAACAAACAAACAAACAGAGGACCTCCACAGAGAAGCCTAGGGATGATTGAACAGACAGATGGAGCTTTTTTCGGAATTTTGTTCCAGCTAACATGAAATTCCGAACAATCTGGATTACCTAAATCTGAAACTGGATTGTCTTTGGATTGTGCAGTACAAGCACGAGTGAGATCTGGGTACGAGATTAGGATTTTCTTAAAAGAAGGTTAGTCTGCTAGGTGTACGGGTTCCTAATATCTTTTCCAGATCTCTCTCGGCCAGCTTTAAAAGTGATCTGAATCTTACCTGAAGCAATCCTAGATCGTAAAACCGCTGATCAATAGCGTAGTTGAAAATGGAGACAATGGAGTGGGTTTGGAAGTTATATCCGTTCTCGGGTCAGGGGCCGGTGGCCGGTGGCCAGGGGTCGAGAGTCGGGGTCTGGGGTCGGGGCCCGGCGATTAATCGAGATAAACAGTATGTCAAAAAGCTCCACTAAAGTTGTTAGCTTTTCTTCCCCTCTCCACAGAGCTCAAACAGTGCCGTGAATTGCCAAACCCTGCGGACGGTTACAAGATATCGGACGACGACAGCTCGTCGTCCGTGGTAGGAAGTATTGTGCGGTTCGCGTGCAATCCCGGATGTATGTTGTACGGTTCGTCGGCGAGAGTTTGCGGCAAAGATGGTCGATGGAGTGGAACACAGCCTTACTGTAAGTAATCAAAGGCTACTATGAGCCAACGTCTGAATATGAAACATTCGGACCCTCTGTCTCCTAGACGTTTTGCTTTACCGCCTCCCCCCACCCCCTTGTGTCTAGCTCCCCACCCTCTTAAAAGAAGCCTAAAAGAGAGGGGGATTAATCAATTTTATGCTCCAAAAAGGAGGTTTATTTGAGGGGAGGGGCTTTATTTAGGATTTACGGTAGTTTAAAAGCTTCACACGGCCGTCATCTTTGCGGAAATTAATTAACGAAAACTTCGAAAATTTTCTAAACAATTGAGGCATTACAACCGTATAAATGTCCTGACTTTTAAACATCACTTAAACAAAACAGCTCGGAAAGTTTCAGTATCCTAGCCTGCTCTCGTACAGGACGTAATATATAGAAAAATAACCATATAGTAATGATGGGGTTCCCCAGGCTACAATAAATAGAGATCTCTTGTTCTTCCTGTTGTTGTTAGGTTATAACGTTGGAACAGTGGCGTACGAGTGCCAACACTATCGCCTACTGACAGAAGGCGACAGAAACCTCATGACTGGAACACTGTTAGGCAAATGCGATAACAACTTAGCGGAAGGCTGGTACCGAATCTCAGGCTCCGCTGGTACTCAGATGCCCAACTCGTGCCCAGGCCCAGGAAAATGTAACACGCAATATCCCGGATGGCTGTTCGGCTCACATCCCCATAAGGATGATGGATGTGTGGCGATGCAGGTGTGTTTTGGTGATTATTTGTCGGGATGTTGCCAGCATCGCCGGCAGGTACTGGTGAGGAATTGTGGGGGATACTACGTGTACAAACTCGGTCCAACTCCCGGATGTAACTTTCGTTACTGCGGGCGTGACGCACCTCCACCGCCAAGCACTATGGGTGGATTGTTGTGAACAGGGAAAAAACTTTTAACTGAAACGCTTAGAAATCGTCGTCTGGCTATGTGTCTTGCGGTTCGTGTAGTCTAAAGATGAGTACAGGGTAATTCAGATTAAACATCCAACAGGTCAGTGCGTCATTCCGAGGCTGGTCGTTGCCCAATCTCGTCCCCAGGGGCTTCTCCGCTTTCGAAATGGAAGACCGGGCGTAGAAGCCCCAGGACACGGCTGCCAAAATACTCCAAACATCATGTAGTATTTTGCCCCCCAAAATATGATGAAATGTCTTCGTTTCATTTTATGCAACGGCTTCAGATTACCAGAAAACAAGCACAGCCGCCAATGGCTGAAAAGAACCTCCGAAAATACCATTTTATTGTGTGTCACGTGACCAAATACTCCAGGATTTTTAAACTATTTGACAGCCTTGTCCAAGGGCTTCTAAGCCCGCCCCGCCATTTTGAAAGTAGAGAGGGCCCTGGGGACGAGGTTGGATAGGTGCCTGGATGTCACCTGGATGTATGATCTGACTTAATTTATATTTGCTAAAAAGAGACCCAATTGATGCAAGTTCTGGACTTGGTAACGTGCAGGTAGACTTGCGTTGAAGGGGCCCAACGGTCGCCCAAGTATACGCAAGTTGTTCTCAAGTTGCAAAACACAGCCTCGCGCGCGTTAACTCCAAAGTAGCAATACTGAGAGTAACTTGCGCGAACTTACATTGTGTGACCATACTGTTCGCGTCCACTTACGTGTGAATTGGACTTTGATCAATTACTTGACCGAAAGTAGAGCGGTTTTTATTTGAATGTCAAAAATAATTTCGCGATTGATTGGGTTTTGCATTGCCACGCTTTGTGATTGGCTAAAAAATCTCGGGGCACTTTCTAGATCAATCAAAATTGCGGCAAAACCAAAACCAATCGTGACTTGCGCGCACGCGTTTTCCCGCGCTTGGCGCCGGCTACATGTATTTGCTTCGAGTTCTGATTGGTTCATTGGATCGTCTGCGTCTGTTGTGATTGGCTAGAGTGATTACTTTGGTTTCGGTTTTACGACAATCAATTGAACACTGCACTAATTACAATGTGGAACTAGAAGCAAGTACCCGCAAGTCAAGTCCATGCAAGTCAATGCAATTTTCAACTTTGCGTTAACTTGCGTTTTCCCAGGGCTTTATAGTAAACGAACCACGAGACGCGTTAGCAAACGAGCTAAATGTATTCTTATTTTATTTTAATAGTTATTATTTTAGCTGTATTATAAAATGTTATGTACGACATCTAACTTTCTGTCTAATTCACTTTTCTCTTTTGTAAAAAAAAAAAGTATGTCAGATTCAGAGTTTTAATGGGATGCTTATTAATTGTAAAGCTGTCGGGGGTGCACCACGATTTCATATAAACTGTCCGCTCGATGCAAGGATGACTGTAGTGTGGCTTTTCAATCATGCAGGTGTGTTCTGTGGGAGTTGCTTGTTCCGGACACAATAAACCTGTGTCGTTTTACTTGGGAAAGAATGGAAGCAGATCAAAAGAAAAATAAATGTGGCATCTGGCAGAATTCAATGTGACTCCAAGTTTTCATGAAACTTCATACTTGTACCATAATCCTTTCACCGGCTTTCAGAGTCAAAAGATAAGTACTTCATGTATTAAAGGAACAGTGTCCCGGCTGAAGATCGTTCACGTGTTTTCATCGAATTATGGCCAGGAACTTGCTTTATTATCTTAACTGAAATAGGAAGAAAAAATCGCCAAAGGTGATGAGCGCAATAAAAATTATGAACTAAAAAGACAAAATAACGACAGCACTAAAAAAAAAACTCAAAATAGAATAAAATAGACTCAGAATAACAACTTTGATTTCTTGATCGCCTGTCACGAAATCAAAATTAGTGAACTGCAATCCACTCCCATCCTTGCAATCCTGCACTTTTTCTCCAAACTACTGCTTCTGTTTTGCTCTATAGCGGAATATTTTTATCCATTTTAGTTATATATTTAGCGGCATTTGGCGATATAACATGGAAATGAGCTAAGCGAAATTTTGTTCTTACGGCGGGACAGCGTCCCTTTAAATGTGGTTCGTGTTTTAAGTCCGTGAATGAAATTCTGAAATGTGACCATTTAATTGAAAGCTACTGAGCAGTACTTTCCTGTGGTACTATTTATTATGCTGCACAAGGTGGTTCTAACTTTTGAGTCTGTGTATGAAATCCTAAAGTGCGACCATTCAAATGAAAGCGTTAACTGAGCAGTACCTTTCTGTGGTGCTATTTATTAACTGATGCTGTACAAGGTGGTTTTAATTTTTGAGTCTGTGGCCTAAATTGTGCATCGCCCAGAATGCCATTGTCTTTCGCGACATTTACTTACAGTGCCCAGTTTCTCAATACGCGGCATAATAATTTGCATATTCAGAACTAATCGGCTGTAATTGGTCGACAGATTAGCTTCGGGAACACTCGGGTCTCTTCACGGACTCGGTTGCTGTCAATCAAACGGTTTGATGTGTGAAGTAAATCCCAAGGTGTGATAAAAGTTAACAATAGCGTCTTAATTAAAGGCGGGCGGCGCTCTTTACAAAGCGTTTTGTCAACAAGTTCGTGTGAAGCAAGATTTTGTTTTTCGACTCGCTAGACTCGCAATGGTTAGAGCGCGAAGGCCAAATCATTTTTTCCAAAACAGGATTTTTTGAAAAGCTTTGCCAAGTAGCCAACGCGATGCGCGAGACACTTGCTTGTACTTAATCGTTGCGCTTTTTTACTCGACCGGTTAACGCAGTCCAGATCTAGACGCGCTCTTTTAAGTCTGGTTTCCATATAATCGCAACGATCGACGATCGCTGCGATTCTTGCGACCCTTGCGATCATGTGGAAACCAAAACGTTGCGATCGTTGCGATTGCGATCGCAGAGATAGAAATTTTTCTATCTCTGCGATCGCAATCGCAACGATCGCAACGTTTTGGTTTCCATATGATCGCAAGGGTCGCAAGAATCGCAGCGATCGTCGATCGTAACGATCGCTGCGATCGTTGCGATTATATGGAAACCAGGCTTAACTCAATCGGAACATTAATATTCACGCGCGAGTTTCAAACGAAGACGAAAGTGTCCCGCGGGATTACCGAAGGGCAAAAAGGACAGAGCGAACAGAGCACTTTCAGAATTTGACGAAAAGCCAGAACTTCTAATCATCGAAATCGTACAAAAATTTCTGTGAGGCTTCCTTAAGTGTCAAGCTAACATAACCATATGCTGACACATTAATAAAGTCATTTGTTGAAGAAACATCCAGCCTCAAAAGCGGCTTCCCATACTAACAAGCGACTGAAATAGCCGATTTTCAAAGTGAAATAGCCAGAACTTCTATTAGGACTACAAAGTCAACGATGGTCAAATATTTTTTATTGATGCCTCTTCTACAAAAGCCATATGCTGACACTAATGATTGTTCAGTAGTTTGGGCAAAAACGTGAAAAGTGTGAGCCATGCTTGACAGTTTTGGCCATTTTCTCTTTGTTTTGAATACGGTTCGCTGATTATCTTTTCAAATTTAGCGCTCGGAGCGCGGTTCAAGGTCCCGGATGTGTCGCCTAATTCTGGGCGATGGACTATTCAAATGAAAGCTGTTGAGCAGTTCTTTCCTGTGGTATTGTTTATTATGCTGTACAAGGTGGTTTTAATTAAAGTGCCTATGAAATGAAATTTATTTTTTGATGTATCGAAAGTTTCACCTTTTTAGACCTTGGAATAAAAGGTTTAAAGTGTTAGGAACGATGCGAAATGCTTTTTTTATGGTCTCAAAGTTAGGTTGTTGGCGCTAAAAAGTGGCTCCAATTTGTGCGCGGCCAAAACCAGTGTCATATTACACTGTGACGTAAATAGTTGTACAAACTGCTGCGGGAATAAAGAGAACAAGAGAGCTGACAAGAGACGTCGCTAGAGGTGGACCAATATTATGTGGCGAGCGGCCTCAAACATACGAGATATTAGAATTCTTCGATAACAGAGGGTGTAACAAAGCTTTATTTCGCTCCAGAGGAAAATAGGCCGGCGAAATACACGAAATTTGTTCGTCGACATCGGAAAGGGTACGTCAAGCGATGTTGTTTTCAATGAAAGCGCTTATTGTTAAGATTAATATTATTTTGCAAAAGAAAATAACATTCCGGCCGGTGAGGCCGTTTAATCAAGCATAATTTTTCCAATCCATATCCTGTTTGGAAGTTCCTTCAAGCCTCGGCTCGACTGGAGAGCCGTCGAAGTCAGTGAGGCCTACAAAAATATACTGACTCGATCGGCACTGACTGGCGAGTAATATAAATGTTTATACGGTATTCCGAATTATAAAATTCAAAGTGCAGCGACGCAAGTGTTCACTGGAAGGCGTCTATTCTACGGAACATCTATAAAAAATCTACACGTACAAATGCGTAAGACTATTCGAAACAAAATACATCGCTGAATCATTGCGTGTTCGATCAGATCAATTTTTATACAATGAAATATAAATCAGACATAAATGTAAACACGATACTTTGAACTCACTTACAAGCCGCCAAATGGTTAAAATTTCCAGAAACGATCAATCGCTGGCAAGACACTGAACTAAGAAGCATAATTATTACGTATATACTTGAGTTCAAACATTTTGAATAAATAAATAAAAAAATACGCTATCAAGGCACCTTTCCGCTAAAAATACACCATTCACATTCAATTCAGCAAGCCGCCTGAAAAACACCACCTCGGATATGCATAACATATCGGTATAATTTAGAAACTTTCAACTAGCAAGCCGCCAAGACATATCCTTCGCATTGAAAAAAGAACTTTAAGTAGACGAGCGAATTGCCAAGCCGATAAAATAAGTTCATAACCTCCACGCGCGATCAATGAACTTCAGAGAAGACCGGCCGAGTCACTAATGCGCTAATATCATGATTGTTTGTACTACAAATATATCGTTCGCGTTCGATAAACGCTAGTCAACGAGCCACTAAAAAGAAATAACAAAAACGCCTCTGCGTTCAATAAGCTTACAACTCAACTGGCGAACCACTGAGACGCTGTGCTACTGAAATGTATACCTTTCACGTTCAATAATCTAAATGATCAAAGTCCGTCTTCTTCATGTTCACTTCCTTCGCGCAAGCGGCACAGTTGGTTCGTCTCGCTACGGCAAAACTACAGTGGACACGATCATTTCAGTTGATCAAGAGTGATCCGAAACTGATCCTCTTCACCTTCAGAGGACTGTAAAGAAACAAATTAGGCGCTGTCTGACATTTGTACAGCCAAAAACGTTGGCAAAATGACCATCACGCTAAAGGATTCCAAGGGAATTATAGCGTAAACAAACCAATGTGTCATACTATTTACGTAATTTACGTCATCACGCACGCCCACTCGCCCCCAGGCTCTCCAAAAATTGGAGCCACTTTTCAACCGAAGTGACGCATCTTCGAGGGGCTAAAAAAACCGATTTTCTTTCTTTTCCTCGGGAAATGATTATTGTTTTCGTTCTTTGGACATAATAAACTAATGAAAAACGAAGAAAAAAAATTCATTTCATAGGCACTTTAACTTTTGAGTCTGTGGATGAAATCCCGGGGGGGGGGGGGGGGGGGGGGGGGGGGGGGGGGGGGGGGGGGGGGGGGTTACTCAACAAAATTTTGTACGGGGATGCTCCGCCCCGAGGTCCAAACCCTTTCATATACCGTTTTTGACAGAAAAGGTACCCCTTTCATATACCTTTCATTGAAAATGGTACCCCTTTCATATACCTTTCATTGAAAATGGTACCCCTTTCATATAGCCTTTACGTGCGTCTGTTCGATATATTTTTGAAAGGTGCTTTTTATAATACTTAAATCACAGTTTTCCCTACGTTTTTTATACTTCAACTCGTGTTTTCGCTACCCTTTCCTATTCTTCGTGAAATCCCTACCCTTTCATATACTTCAACTCGTGAAATCCCGACCCTTTCATATACCCCAGCCTCAAAAAGGTACCCCTTTCGGGCGGAGCATCCCCGTATAGCCCATTATAGGGAGTACCCCCTCCCCCCACCCCCCCCCCCCCCCCCCCCCCCCCCGGGATGAAATCCTACAATGTGACCATTCAAATGAAAGCTGTCGAACAGTACTTTCCTCGGTATGCGGTACTGTTTATTATGCTGTACAAGGTGGTTCTAATTAACTTTTGAGTCTGTGGATGTAATCCTACAATGTGACCATTCAAATGAAAGCTACTGAGCAGTACTTTTCCGTGGTACTGTTTATTATGCTGTACGAGGTGATTCTAACTTTTGAGTCTGTGAATGAAATCCTAAATTGGGACCATTCAAATGAAAGCTACTGAGCAGTACTTTCCTGTGGTACTGTTAATAATGCTGCATAAAGCTGGTTCTAACTTTTTAGAGTCTGTGGATGAAATCCTTAAGCTGGGCAGCATTTTTCTATGCTATTGTTTGTTTCTAAATAGTCTTCATAATTATTTTTATCAATAATTGTTACCTGTTTTTATTTGTGCGGATTGAAAAACATAATAATAATGACATTTATAGTGCGCATGTTCTATATCCATAATTATGTTTACACGAGCATTACACAAATCACTGTTATGAAAAGAAAAAATTTAAAACTTATATACAATGATATTAATCTTAATGGTTTGATACTGAATATATTTTAAAATGATGTTTCAGAAATGAAAGAGGAAACGAGAGGGAGCAATGGCTTATTTTGGAAGTTGCTAGGAAATATTTTTTTATATGTCTATTGCGCATTGCGCATTGCGCAGTATTATATGCTGCAAACACCTACGTGATCTTTTGTGTCGATAGAAGATGAAAAACTTCCTCAGTTGCTTTGCATGCTGAAGGAACATATAAGAGAGATAGTCGAAACGTGATGAAACATTAGTACCAAGCTCACGGTCCAATTTTTTCCTTTTTTGGCTAAAACTAAAGTAAACGAGCGAAAACCTCCCTTACTGACCATTTCTCGTGTAGCAGCATGACTAGCAAGTAAGGAAGTTCTAAAAACTGCAACTAAAAACGAACAGTGAGATTTTAAATAGCTTTGAACGTACACAAATAAGTTTCGGTGATTAACTTGTAGTTTCTAAGATAATATGTAAAACCCTTGACCACTAAAAAGCTGTTTTACGGACCAAATTCTGTCACATTTTCTCAAAAGATGGATTATTCTTCACTGAGGAAAATTTAATTTGACTCCAACAACCTCCGCATCAATAAAAAAAAGCGCAAAACTAAGGACTAGATAAGTACAATGTGTAATAGCTTTTATTTAACAATTCAGTTTGAATCGTTGGATAAGATGGGCCTCATTATGGTGTTCCTAGCATTTGCCTTCATGAATGGAATTCACAGAGCGAAATCCGAACTGTGATCATTCAAGTAAAAGCTTTTGCACAATATATTATCTGTAGCTGTTTAATTTTCACCATTCAGCACAATAAAATTTGATATTTTAACTAGGGTAATCTTGGGAGGGAAGGAGTAAGTTGTTGTCAATGCTGAAGGTGTAGCCAACTGAGGTATGGAAAGTATGAGGAAGAACAGGGTCTTGAATTTCATCTCATGCGGTCATATAGGCTCTAGCAGTTCTGCCAACTTTGCTGTAAGTGCTGGTGCAAGCATGGCGTCAAGTCGTGTTTCACCAAGCCTCTCCTCTGTCGTGTCAAGTCTTCATCTGATCTTTACAATCCTCTCGGTTGCTTTTCTCTCGTACAAAGTTTATTACCTGGAGAGTGAACTTTCTTTAATTCGAGGAGAAATATTTACTGGAGGACCGAGTAATGCTGGTATCAAAAGCGTGACCCAGGCGACTCCGCTATCTACAGTGTCTACAGTTCCAACAGGTGAACAGCCAAGAAGTGGACGAGATCGCCGAGCTGGTCAGAAAAAGTCCGAATCATCTTCAGCAGACAAACTCAAAGCAGTATGTGTTAAGAAGTTACTGAAAGATCTTCAGGTATATGTAACTTTTATGGTTAATAAATTATTAAGTGTCTTTAAAAGTGCAACAGAACTGAACCTTAATTTTGTTTTTCCTACGTCGCTCTTATGCCGGATAAAGGCATGTTTCATAAATTGACTAAAACAATACAATACAAGAATACAATTATGAATTAAATGACACTCCCCTTATGTCGCTTTTAGCGACAATAATCGAAGCAATAAAGTTTGCAACCAATCTAGAAAAAAGATAAAAATTACAATACTAAAATTACAATAAGATATTTTTTTGATACTTGAACTTGACATTGAAGTCACGGAAAAATCCAGGGGCAGTGGTAAATAGCTTTAACAAAACGAATTGATGTTCGGTATACAATGTGTTAGGTTTAAAGCAAAATTAAACATTTTTAATTGTTTCTGTCAATAACCGCGATGACTCAGCTTCCTTCGTTGTTTCATTATACCTACATCTTAGGTCACGTTTCAGTTTCAAAAAGAACTACAATGAGTTTATTATTTAGAAAAAGTTAATTTTAAAATTTAACCTACCGCGAATCAAGTCAAAATAAAAAATGCATTTAGTAATGAAGGAAACGACAGGGATAAAAATATCTTGGCCTTTCTTTGTTTAAATCTGCTGAAAGTCGTGTAGCTTCAAAAGAAAATGTTCTCGGCTTTCATGACTTTATAAATTGCCGACCGTGTTGTTTTTAAGAAGTTGTGCTTTATGATCTGCCTTCTTTGCTTAAGGTCACCGATGACGCAGTAAACGGAACTGGAAAGCTTGTCTGCATGAGAGGTCAGTACAATATACCGCGGGTTAATGATATCATTTTTATTGTCCATCAAATATTTATGGTTGCCGGTTCAATTGGTAAATATGCTTCACGTGAGGCAACATGCCACAACTGAAACTGAGACATTCCAGACATTCGATGGTTTTTCCCAAGTGAATTCCCTCAGTTTTTAAAACTAGGGTCACTTCAATATATAGAATGAAATATATTATTTGAAAACTTCAAAATTTGAAGAACGTCAGTTTGCTGTAGCAGGACAGGAAGACAACACCGTACTTCTGACAAGTCAACATCCAACACATTAAATTCTAAATTTTATGACCGTACACTGCTGTACTAACGTTAACGCCGCGTTGTTTTGTAACATGTTTGCACAACTGAAGTTAATTTTATAATTTAACTGTTCGTTCGTGACACCAAATTCTAGAGCATAATAGTAACGAAATTTACAATTTATTTTAGCTTGACGGGAAGAAAATGCCACAAAATAAACGCCATTACTTGAAACTTCACAAACAGCGTGCGCAACTCTCAGCGAAAACACTTGACGGGCAATAAACTCGACCGCCTTCATTTGCCTTTACAAATATACAGCGATAATTGTCCTTGGACAAAATGACATTTTTAAAAAACGCAGTTTTCCTCGAGTTTAAGGGGGGAGAAACTTAACTACAAGGTGGTTGCTATGGAAGAGTTCCAAACGTCATATAATGAGTTTCTTTACTTCCTCGGCTATGATGTTTGGTCACGTTCATTCTGTTAATGGTACCATTAAATTTCATAAGTCACAGCCATATTTGGTAGGTCACGTGACCAAACTCAAACATCTTACATTTTTTTCCAATAAAACCAATGTCAACGGCTTAAGAACATCCTAATATAGTGTATGACAATGAAAAAACCTGAGTCACCGACAGGATCCGAACCAATGATGTTCATCGTATATGGCCTAGCTCGTCACGAGTCTCTCGTCACCCGATTCGCGTATAATTAACCGCATATAAGCGGGTGTAATTAACATCAAATTACCGCATGCAAGCGGTAAAATAGGCCCTATTTACCTAACAGTAGTATTCTTTATATTACTGACGTTAGACACAGAACTAAGAGAAAAGAGCTCCAGTTTAGCACTGATCTGCAGTGTTTAGGGTTAAGCACTGATTTGAAAACGGTTAGCTTTCATTTATGGTTATGGGTAACTCTATAAATATGTTAAAAATTACAACTCCTGTCAGCTAGCCCTCGTTGGTGTAGTGAATATGGGTATTAGTTATGAAGCAAACGACTCGGATTCGAGGCATACACCAGGCCTTCTGATCTTTTTCTTTCTTTTACTAAAAAAAAGGAGTTTTACTTTATGAAAAATGTTCAAGTGAAAGACAAAAGCCAGTTTGAGATCAGCTCTATTTTCGTTATTTCTCAGTAGGTGAATTAGGCCTACTTTAACCGCTTGCATGCGGTAATTTGATGTTAATTAGACTCGCTTATATGCGGTTAATTATATGCGAATCGGCTGCTCTCGTAGCTCGTCACGAGTCTCTCGTAGCTCGTCACGAGTCTCTCGTAGCTCGCCACGAGTCTCTCGTAGCTCACCACGAGTCTCTCGTAGCTCGTCATCCCGATCGTCACGAGTCTCTCGTAGCTCGTCACGAGTCCTTCGTAGCTCGTCACGAGTCTCTCGTAGCTGGTCACAAGTCTCTCGTAGCTCGTCACGAGCCTCTCGTAGCTCGCCACGAGTCTCTCGTAGCTCACCACGAGTCTCTCGTAGCTCGTCACGAGTCTCTCGTAGCTCGTCACGAGTCTCTCGTAGCTCAGTGGTTAGAGCATCCGACCGGTGTGCGGAAGGTCATAGGTTCGGGAAATTAAATTTTTCTCTGTCCCACACTCATGACATGATAATAATAGTAATAATAATAATAATAATAATAATAATAATAATAATAAGTTACGTTAGTGTACCCAGGACCTAGGTTGCCAAGGATTTACAGTGTTGCAGTTGCAGTTGATCGGCCAGTTGAGATGTAATATAGGTTTTTTTAAAAGAAGTGCTCTTGATTTTCAGAAATCTGAAAATGTAATTATACTTTACATTAACTTTGTACTATCTTTTTTTTAGTCTTTTATTGATATATTTTTCATTAAAATAATAATAACAATAATAATCAATAATAGTAATAATTGGCATTTATATAGCGTCCTTTCCCAAGGTCCAACGGCGCTAGTTACAAACTAAGTTAAAATTTAAAATTACATTAAGATGTCCTAAACGTATAAAAACCCTATTCTAATCACATTAAAACGAATAAAAACTAAGATATATATTAAAATATAAAACACTACCACATACGCGCATTATAAAAAGGCGCGTCTAAAAAGAAACGTTTTCAATTGTCTTAAAAAAATGTCTATTGTTCCTGCGTCTCTAATATATTGAGGAAGATTATTCCAAAGAAGCGGTGCAGCAACAGAGAAAGCACGGCGACCACAACTGTTTACATAACATAACATAACGTCTTTCTCATTTCATTACCAAGCTTAACATTAACCGTCTTTATTTGTTTATAAAATGCATTTATGCACCTCTTGAAGGTCCTCAGGGTCCACCAGGAGCACCAGGTCCCCGCGGTCAAGCAGGAGCACCAGGTTCCCGCGGTCGTCGTGGTCGCCCGGGTACACCTGAAAAAACGGACCTCCTGGCAGAAGGGGTCTACGAGGTAATCCAGGGAAGAGCCTCGATATAAATGTTACCGTCATTGAAACACTTGTCGAACGATTGCAAACTTACACTCAAGAATCGATTTCAATGTTTGGTGAGTAAAGATCTGATCGAAATATATTCAACTAGAAAATGCAAAACATATGTTGTCAGTGTCGTTGCTTTTTTTTAGGGCCTGTTTACATTAGACCTGCCAAGTCTCACGCCTGCGAGTCCAAAACTCCAATCTCACGCCTACTCACGCCTATGGAGCAATTTCTCACGCCCGACTTACAAATTTGAGCTATCAGCTTTAACTGATCGCATGATCCAATTTAAAATATAGTTACATTCATGAAAATATGGCACTTTTTTGTAGGTTTATATCGTACTGAACGTTACAATTACAGAGGTCTGGGGTTCGGAACATCTTCGGAAAACTTCGGACATCTTCGGAATAGATCGGGTTCTCTTCGGATTTGGTCGGGTCGCCTTCGGAAATCCTGGCACTCCCACGAAAAAATTCTCACACCTATCACTCGGAAAAAAATTGCTGCTATATTACATGGAGGGAGGGTGACCCGGGTACCAGGGACACCCTCCCAGCCGGGCTTACACATAGCCCGCCTTTACATGGGCGGGCTATTAGGGCGGGCTATCATATAGGTGAGCTATCTTTTTTTGGCGGGCTCTTAAATTGTTTTGGCGGGCTCATGTTTTTGGCGGACTTTTTTTATTGCAACGGCACGCTTTATTAAGCACGACATATTAATAAACATGGCAGCAAGAAGAAAGGCTATAGCGGCGAGTTTGCTGTTTTTATTGCTTGTTTTCACGGGTAATTTCAAGTCAAAAGAAATAGCCCGCCTAGGAGGGTGACCCTGGGGTGACCGTTTACATGCAGAAAAGATGGCCCGCCTAGGAGGGTTACCCTGGCAAGCAGACAGGGTGACCCGGGTAGGCGGGTGACTCTGTCTATCATGTAAACACTTCAGTGTGCTTTGTAAAGAAATGTATGAAAAGTTGGCCCTCCCAGGGTAGCCCGGCTAGGAGGGTGACCCTGCTACCCGGGTCACCCTCCCTCCATGTAAACAGGCCCTTAGTTTATCATTGTTTTATAACAAGAATAATAACAAGAATAATGGGCAATGAAAACACTTCACAGTTGGAGGCTGACAAGCTAGTGGCCCGTAATACCTATTACAGTAATTTACAGTGGATATAATCATTCATTTTAATCAGTCTTGTTCATTGTGGAATGTTTTAATTAACAGCTCCTCCTCTATTCACAAACAAACCTCCACCACTTATCTTCATTAAGGAAGGAGGCAACTTGTCACTAAGCATTTCCGCATCCGGAAATTACTTGGTCTGTGCAAGGCAAAAACCATGGAAACGAAACTCGATTCAAGATAACCGATGACAAGTTTGAGAAAGAGAATGTCCGCTTTGAGGATGAGGGAGTGATTACGTGCCGCACTAAAAATGTGTTTGGTGTACAAGTGACGAAAGTAGAACTTACTGTACTTGGTGAGTTTGTTCAGTATTTGCTCTGTACAAAGTGAAAACTAGAACTAGCAAGGACTGAAATTTTATATTTTCGCTGTTGAACAAAATCCGGCAACTGACGACAAGCACGGGCAAAAATACACCGGTACCAAGCGCGGGAAGAAAATAAACCGGTGCCAGGCGCGGGAAAAAATAGCCGATGCCAAACGGGGGAGAGCCAGTAACCGGCACCCGAGCAGATGCCAAGCGCGTAAAAACATACAACCGGTGCCAAGCGCGGGAATACGTTATTTTGCTGCTTATTAATTAGAAAACCAAGCATACTTTCTCTATAATTACTGGTTGCACGATTTTTCTTAGCTTAAACCAGTTTTTCTATATAAATGATTAGCACTATACCTAATAACAAGCAAGTTTTCTATGCATACAATAAATTAGCCCCGATGAGTAAATTTGCCAAATTTAGCTTTAACTAAAACACTCAGTCCTAACCGAGCGTGGAAATAGACATTACATTATAAATAACTTACATTTATATATTTCAATTATATACAATTCATTTTATAATTTATTTCATCTGACGATTTGGGCTCGTGATGAAATAGAGGTTATATAATATCTTGGAATTTAGGTTTCAAACAGTCACAAAAGATTGCGTGACAGGAACGAGAACAAGTTCAAGGAACACCCCGTGTTGGTAGCTACGTGTCGTAGAATAGTATAAACCATTACGTTCTCTTTCCTAAACTAAACAAACTGTAGTTAATCATCTTGTCTATTTCCCCCCCCCCCCCCCCCCCCCCCCCCCTACAGGTAAGCCAAGGTTCCCCAAGTCTCCTCCGGGACAAGTAACTGGCTTTTTGGGAAAAGAGACAAAATTGCAGTGTGACCTCCTAGGAAACCCCACCCCTGAGGTTAAATGGACCAGATCTCCCCCAGCACCTCTCCCTCGGGGACGTAGTGAAATGAGAAAAGATGGTCTTTATATCAACAACACTCAGAGTGAGGACGGTGGCGTCTACACATGCATTGCGACGAATGAATACGGAATGGTCATTCATGGAACATTCCTGAAAGTCAAGTCAGTTGGTAAGTGAAAAAGTTGGCTATATTATCTTAACGGATTGTGCTCGGAACTTTTTAAGCAAATGTTTGCGGTATGAGCATCCCTGAAAAAATTTTAAATCGTTTCTTTTTTAATTTTAACAATAGATTTCCATACAACTTTATTGTGATCAATTTTAATTAGATTTTAGATTTGTTAACGATTATGAACAGAACAGGCGCTATTTTAAAGGGTTTTTACTATGATAATGATGATCGATAATAAACGACTTGGATTATTCAGTAAGAAACGATATATATGAACTTATAGAAATTTATTTGTTTGCGCTCTTGTTAAAATGATTTGTTTGTGCAAGCAACCTTTGGATCTTTTGAAGCAATGTTTTAGCAACTTAATTTCTGCTATTTCCTTTAACCGACTTTTATTAGCGGAATGCGTGAAAGCCTAATTCCCGCCATGTTGATTGCTGCTTACGTCGTGGTGCAACACCGCCAAAGCTAGGGAATGTACCTGCACCATTAGAAATGTGAAGAGAGGGGTAGGACTTTCTGGAAAGGCATGGGTTTTTTTTCACAACCAGCAGGAGTGCAAGATTTTTTTTTCAACCTTCAAACCCTTGCACTTTTTTTTCCAAAATGACTATGCCCTCTTTTGGTCTTGTTCTACTGGGACCGTTTCAACCGCGCAAATGTTTCTTGTTGTAGTGTCCCAACAGAACACGTTTGTATTAACTATGTTTATTTCATACTAATTGAGATTTTCTATTGAAATTTGGCATGTGAAAACCCTGTTCAGGGTTCGCAGCCAATCAGAATGGTGAAACGACTTTCTCGCACGTTAAAAAAGTGTTTCGTCCAGTCACAAATGTTACGTAATGTAATAGGACACCTAACACGTGCAGTGTTAGACATGGACTTTGCCACATTGTATGTTGTAATCTCTCTCGCTTGCTGGATCTCGCTCGCAAAGCCTCGCTCGTTCGATTTCTGATACGAACCAACTCGCGCGTAAATACCGTACGCCCGCACTGCCCATGAAGTAATCTATATGTTCAAACGTCCCAACCGAGTTAAGTGGCAGTTGAAACAGCTACACAAGCAGATCAAACAGTTTTTTACCCAAAGAAAACAAAAAATTCCAACCAACAACCAAAAAGAGTTGATACAAGTAGAACATATATCTGTGAAATGTTTGTTGTGTCCTGGCTTTGACTGAGAAGTGTATACATTTCTAGGAAATGATAGTTGAACAGTCCCTTTCTATTGTATGTACATTTTCCGTTCCAAGTCTGACTGCACAAGAAAAACTTTGAACATTGATATTTGGTGGAGCAAATATTTAATATACGGTACAAAATGCTTCAAACAAGCTCTGAGGCAGGGGAGAGGGGAGGGTGGACAGAAGCGACATGTATATAAAAAGAAATAAAAAGTTTATTTAATTTATTAAGTTAAACAATTGTCACCACCTTCTCTTAATTTAATACTATGGCAGCTATAGAGATCAAGGGCATCAGAGTTGGTTCAAATTGAAATCTCTATTCAGCCAGTAGAAATTGTTTTTTTATAAAATGAGATGCCTGAAATGCAGTTTGAGATGAATTTAGGAAGTCGGGGGAAGGGGATTTCCTGTTACAGATCACAGATTTGTTTTTTCAGACTGTGTAATATATTTTCACAGTCACATTGGTTATCCATGCAGGATATTGTTTTCTGGTTTCGTTGCAATGCAGGACTTTTTTTTTTTTCTTAAATTTTTGTTTTGCAGGATTATTTGTTTTTGGTTTTTGGACTCCCCCTCCTCCCCCCCCCCCCCCCCCCCCCCCCCCCCACCTCCTCCATCCCTTCAGATTTCCCCCTAAGTGCGCGGGGTCCTCAGTACTTCTGCACTCCTTATCTCGTAGCCAGATCTTCCACGGTAATCTTCCAACAATGCGATCTCAGTTTGGATCTGGTTGCGAGATTACTTGACTGGCACAATGCACACTTACTTTCCTCAACTTAGCGATTATATGTAGTTTAGTTTCTTGTGTGCTTTTAACGTCTGTTTGTAGTCTTATTTAGTTTAGTCAAGGCTCCACTTAAACTGGCTTAGCTAAATTAGATATCCCTGAAGAATTATTGGTCAGATAAATAAAGAACAAAAATAATAAAAATTAAAACAATCATTATTTTTAAAGGAGAAAATCGGGTTGCAAGTTTTGACAATTGTTGGTTTATGCCAAGACCGCATCTCCCTGAGAGCGTGCACACCAAACGCGCCCTGGTTTGAATGGTCACTGATTCATACTAAGAAAAAAATAACGCACGTTCTTAGCTTCTATGTACTCGCAGCTAAACTGGTCCCCAGGAGAGGTAAGTGACCTTTTGTTCATCACTGTTTTCACTGCTGCTTCCATAGCGCAATTTCAATATATTAAAATTCAACTTGAAACAAAAGACATGACTACGAGGCTTAGGGGAATAAGTCATCTAAATCCCTACTATCTAATATAATATATCGGCATTGGGCTATTCTAACAGTCAAGCCTGCTGGGACTCAAGTCAACAATGTCTTATTCTTTAATCGAGCGAGTAATTTCAAATCGGCCATTTTTGCATGGTTTTCTAAATGATAGCAACTATTTTCTTCTGCCCTACGTCTTGACATACTTTCTAAATAGAAAACCATGCAAATACCTCCACCTTCTTTCATTTATATATATATTTGCTCTTTCTCTTTTTTTTCCTTTTTTTTATAACCTGTAAAGCAAAACAGAGAAAAAAATCACGTGTTTATATGTATATTGTATGTAACTTTTGCGTTAGCTTAGGATTATTATTTTCTTTATTGTGGTGTATCAATTTTTTGGTCTGGTGTTTTCTTTCAATTATAAAACACTGTAAATGTATGTACTTGGAAATTAAACCAACAAAAATATATATATATATATATATATATATATATATATATATATATATATATATATATATAAATTTGTGTTGCTTGAGTAGAATGGATATCGTAGAGCGCTCAACTATAGAGGACCATTGACTATAACTTCACGAGAGTTCAGGCTTCAGGAGTAATCATCTTTTTATTGCGACAGTTAGTGTCGTCCTTTTAATTTTGAACCATACGAAACAGAACTGTCACAATAAAACAATGATTACTCCTAAGGCCTTAGGCATACGAGGGGGAGGGGCTGGGGGGGCTGCAGCCCCCCAAGTCGTAAAAAATGTAGTATTATTCGGGCAAAACTGGGCGACTATTCGGGCACCACAGACACAGTAAAATTACCGAATTATTTTGTAATTCAATGTCTTAATTTATTTGTTTTTATTTCGTAACTCTAATTACTCACTTTACTTTCTAACCGAGCTCTACACTACATCGATCATGTCATTCATGTGATAGCTCCATTAGATGCTCACTGCGTGAGCAGGCATAGAAGAGTTTGGGTTTTGGTCGAGGGTCGAGGGTCGAGGGTACAAAGTCGAGGGTCGAGGGTAACATGTCGAGGGTCGAGGGTAATATGTCGAGGGTCGAGGGTAACATGTCGACGGTTCTTAGAAAAAAAAAATAAAAAAATATGTTTGTATTTGAAATTTTCGTAATAGTGACCCGGGTCATAGTGAATTACTTTTATATCCTCACAAGAGTATTGATATACCTTTATTTCCGGTTCACGCGTATGCCAGATGCGTGACGTGACGAGCCAAAGGTCTGGGTTGGAGGATGACTATGGCGCGTTTTTCTTATCAAAATTCAATTTGTCATTCGTTTTTATTACCGACATTCGTTTTTCAAGTTCAACATTCGTTTTGTTCAAATCTGACATTTGTTTTTCAAGTTCAACATTCGTTTTGTTTTTGCCGGACGTTCGTTTTTTAAGGTTGAAGTTTGTTTAAGTTTGACATTTGTTTTTCAAGTTTAACATTTGTTTTTTTGAAGATCGCATTCGTTTTCCAAGTTCAACGTCTGTTTTATTGAAGATCGACGTTTGTTTAAGTTTGACATTCGTTTTGCAAGTTCACGGCATTCGTTTTATTGAAGTTCAAGTTCAAGTTCAACGTTCGTTTTATTCAAGCGTGACGGTTGCGTGACAACGTTCGCTTGACTGGGAACGAGCGCGAACTTTGAAGGAACGCCTGTGGGAAACGGCGTGCAAATCTCTACTGAAAAGTAATCGAAAAAGTAAGCGTTATGTCTGAACCATCTGTGAAGGAAATTTTCGTTTCAAGGGTTCGATCGCTTTTGGAAGTCTTATGCTCCCGTAACAGCGGCGATGAAGAGAGCTTTGAGCCCGATTTTGACGATTTATACACTCATGCTAACCTGTTAACCTGCACAATACAGATGCCTTAAGAGCAAGCATGTTTAAAGTGGCTGGCAGAATGATAACTGCAAGCATAGTCAATGGTGGACCATCATTCCCCCACCTTTCACCAGCAGTATACAAGTATTTGACATCACCAAGCACTGAAAACGTACTTGCTGACATAACAAGGAGTGATGTTGTAGACTATGAAGTCCTTTAAGCAATTGACAAGGTGTGTATGTCTATGAAATTATTCCCTTAAACCCTAAAATGAAAACAAATATTGGCTAGTCCTCCAAAATTTGAACTAAACACACTAATACTTAATTGTGGTCATAAAGTTAAATTTTTGAGGCCCTTCAAAGTAAATGTAAATGCTTGGTTACTAGCCGTCAATAGAGATGTCTAGTCTACGGTGCAACATGTTTTAACGGTGTCACATGGTGGACCACTGTAAATAGTTTAACCAATATCACATTGCAAACTTTCCACTTGCTTGAATCGGCATTATAGACACTTTTTTAATATAAATTTTTCACGTGTATTATTTTATTAGTGATGTAAACACTATTTATTATATATTTTTAGGTTCAGAAGTTTGGAAGTTATTTGTGTCAGTGGCTCTTACGACTGTGCATGTATTACACTCGTGTCTGTTTAGCAACAGATCAGCTTATTCAATTTGTGTTTCTTTTTTACAGCCCACAGATTACCAGATCTCTTATAATGTTCTGCACTGGGACGAATCAAGTACCACCGTTAGGGTTTCACAGTCCTGATAAAATAACTGTGTTGGAGCTTCAGCCAGGATATGGACCCCTTCCAAATGCCTATACATGTCCCCAGGAACTGAAACTGCCATGTACACTGATGACAATTTTCAGAGTTTTAAAGAAAGCTTAAACAAAGCTTTGGACATCCAAGGCAGTGGTTTTGGTATAGTGAAGTTTTGTGCCAATTAGTTGGCAGCTTGTCTTATTAGGAGACTACAGTTGATTGTTGTGTTTGGTTCAGGATTTTGACGGAAGAGTAATGACATACAGTTATAAATTTTATAACAGCAACCCTCAGAGTTTAAGACAGTAGATTGTATCATTGCAATTCATGTTATAGCTTCCATTTGATGAAAGGCCATGGTGGTTCCAAGCTGATACAAAATTCTCGAGTGCAGCATTGTACCATGGTATAAAAACAAATTGAAGACAGTCTAAGATGTGGATCTCATTGTCTGGACTAAGCACCTCACAAACTTCCAGATGATAGAAAAGGTTGTAAAATAAATGACTTGATTATACATGTCTCTCCATAGCCTCTCTATCCCCTGATTGTGCACACTTTTTCCTGCTATCATGCTGCCTCTATTGGGACCTCGGTCAGGGTGGGAAAGCATGAAAAGTGACACACCAACATTTTCCCCACCCTTGTCACTTCGTACCCTTGATGGCAGACCATAGCTTCTTGGAAAATATTTAGCACTGTCTCTGATTTATTGTCATTTGAACATTTCAGATAGACAACAGTCCGAGAAAAACCATCTATCCCTCCATGAACCACCAGTTTCCATCTATAAAATAAAATACACAACTTTCCTGTTGTATTTACTGTATTTTCCTTAGTTAAACAAACGTTAGAGGGTCTTAGGGGAAGAATGCATGACCATGGTGTGTCAGGCAGATTCCACACAAATTATTAAAAATTAATACACTGCAAAGGAAATTTCTACATAGACCACATTTTGTTCTCAAAACATCAAAATAAACGTTTATCAAAATATTTAGCACACTATATTTTTTTTTCACAAGCTATTCAATGGATTAAAACTTCTATGCATTGGATCACTCAAGTATGATAACTGGCTTTCAGTTACAGGGGCGGATCTAGGGGGCGGGTGCAGGGGGTGCGCACCCCCCCCCCCCCCCCCCCCTGAGATGACCTAGTCTGCGTTGTTCGCTTTTAAAATTTGTTTACGTCACCCTTCAGTTACGTCATTCCTTAGAGATGCACCCCCTCCTAAGAAAAATCCTGGATCCGTCCCTGAGTTATGACAAACTTGGGCCTACCAGGTAAGGCTCTTTGCTCAGTATTTGCATAGAAACAAGTGCTTTGCAGGGAATCTCGCTTTTCTGTTAGCAAATCGACTACATTTCTCAGCTTTGTTATCGTAGATTCCTATCATATGAACAGAAGCAAGACGCACACCGGGATGATATACATGTAACAGGTTAGCACGAGTGTATAAATCGTCAAAATCGGGCTCAAAGCTCTCTTCATCGCCGCTGTTACGGAAGCATAGGACTTCCAAAAGCGATCGAACCCTTGAAACGAAAATTTCCTTCACAGATGGTTCAGACATAACGCTTACTTTTTCGATTACTTTTCAGTAGAGATTTGCATGCCGTTTCCCACAGGCGTTCCTTCAAAGTTCGCGCTCGTTCCCAGTCAAGCGAACGTTGTCACGCAACCGTCACGCTTGAATAAAACGAACGTTGAACTTGAACTTAAACAAACGTCAATCTTCAATAAAACAGACGTTGAACATGGAAAACGAATGCGGTCTTCAAAAAAACAAATGTTAAACTTGAAAAACGAATGTGAAACTTAAAAAAAACTTCAACCTTAAAAAACGAACGTCCGGCATAAACAAAACGAATGTTGAACTTGAAAAACGAATGTCAGATTTGAACAAAACGAATGTTGAACTTGAAAAACGAATGTCAGATTGGAACAAAACGAATGTTGAACTTGAAAAACGAATGTCGGTAATAAAAACGAATTACAAATTGAATTTTGATAAGAAAAACGCGCCATAGATGACACCCAAATACGCGCGTATAAATACCGTGTAGGAGTTTAATTTTGCGGGGGTTAATTTTTGCGGATTTCCCTAGATCCGCAAAAAACTCCCGCAAAATTTTCCGTCGCAGAAATACACTCCCGCAGAAAAGTTAGTAAATCTTGTTTTAATGGTGTGATCAGCGTAACAGGAACTTTTTAACAGTGAACATATTTCTCTAATCACTCCGAAGCGACCGGCACAACAGTCATCTGTATTCCCGATTCAACTCCAGACACGTCCTCAAAAGAACCAGAGACGTTATCAAAATCAACTGATACGTTTTAAGAAGAACGCACAATAATTCACTCAGGTTTTCTCGTTGTTGATGTTCATGTTGGCGCTAGCAGAGCTACGGGGATGCTCCGCCCCAAGGTCCAAACCCTTACCCTTTCATGTACCGTTTTTTTTTTTCCAAAAAAGGTACCCCTTTCATATAACTTTCATTGAAAAGGGTACCCCTTTCATATAGCCTTTACGTCACGGTCTGTTTGATATATTTTGAAAGGCGCTTTTTATAATAGTTAAATGGCAGTTTTCCTTACCTTTTTTTATACATCAACTCGTGTTTTTTTACCCTTTCATATACCTCCAGCCTAAAAAAGGTACCCCTTTCGGGCGGAGCATCCCCGGATTAGCGCATTATAGGGAATCCCCCCCCCGTTCGGGTAGAACAGCAACCATAATGGGAACTATAGAAACTTCCTGTCAGGATTTTATTTATACTTGACCAGAAATCCGCAAACATTTCCTCCCAGCAGTAATTTTAGCTGTCTAGATCCGCAAAAATTCAAATAGCCAAATGGCATGGTAATGTTTTTTTTTACAATCCTTACGAAATGTATGCCATTTGGCTATTTGAACGCCGTCAGAGACCCTTGGAACGAGGTTGCCGCGAACGCGAACGTCAAATAAGTTATCCGAAGACCCCAAGCGAAAGCACAAAACAGATATTGGAATGTTTGTTGTATGAGTGCTACCGTGTACGAGGAAATTTTTGCGGGAGAAGAATTTTGCGGATTGCCGACTGAATTTGTTTGTGGGAGAAAATTTTTGCGGATCTAGACAGCTAAAATTACTGCTGGGAGGAAATGTTTGCGGCTTTCTGGTCAAGTATAAATAAAATCCTGACCGGAAGTTTCTATAGTTCCCATTATGGTTGCTGTTCTACCCGATGGGGGGGGAATTCCCTATAATGCGCTAATCCGGGGATGCTCCGCCCGAAAGGGGTACCTTTTTTAGGCTGGAGGTATATGAAAGGGTAAAAAAAACACGAGTTGATGTATAAAAAAAGGTAAGGAAAACTGCCATTTAACTATTATAAAAAGCGCCTTTCAAAATATATCAAACAGACCGTGACGTAAAGGCTATATGAAAGGGGTACCCTTTTCAATGAAAGTTATATGAAAGGGGTACCTTTTTTGAAAAAAAAAAACGGTACATGAAAGGGTAAGGGTTTGGACCTTGGGGCGGAGCATCCCCGTAGCTCTGCTAGCGCCAACATGAACATCAACAACGAGAAAACCTGAGTGAATTATTGTGCGTTCTTCTTAAAACGTATCAGTTGATTATGATAACGTCTCTGGTTCTTTTGAGGACGTGTCTGGAGTTTTTTTTTTTTTTTTTTTTTTTTTTTTTTTTTTTTTTTAATAATAACATTTATTCAATCAACAAACAACAAAACTTACAACACTACAATACTTACACTACTTACATTATGATAATTACAATACAAAGGACTACGATACTTATTCTACTTACAATACGATATTTACAATACAATAGACTACGGTACTTACTCTACTTACAATACGATATTTGTAATACAATAGGCTAATGCGCTTACACTAATTACTATAAAAGAACAGTAACAGGGCGTTTATCCAAACAATAGCAAACAAACAAAAACAAAAGATAAGCGACAAGTATCTTTAAACATTTATTTTGGCTCTTAAAAAAAGAAAGATGAAACTTTAAGAAAAAAGAAACTGTCAGCGTAGCACACCTTGGGGTTCGTAAGATTTGTTGTTTTATTCTAAAAGGAGCTTGAAAAGTGGCCGAGGAAAGGTTTCCATTTTTCAGATGACGTATTATGTGTTTTTGTTTCAATTTGGTAAGCTTTTTCTAGAAGGCGCACGAAGACTGAAAGGGTGGGAAGCTCCTCCTTGATTTTACTAACCCAGATGTAATATCGACTCATCAGACAGCAGAAGTTAATTTGCAGTTTTGTGTGTGAGGAGTCTGGCCTCAGCCCTAAGGCGGTACTCATGTCTAGATGTTTTCCTTTCTGTACTAATGAAAGCGACTCTAACCATTTTGTAAGGTCTTCCCAGAAGAGCGAGACCAAATTGCAAGACCAGAACATATGGGTCAAAGTTTCCGTTTCCACTTCGCAAAACGAGCAACGGTCGTTATCTTTGATTTTAATCTTATACAAAAAGGAGTTTGTAGGTAAACGTCTGTGGAGAAATTTAAATTGGAAAACGATTAGTTTAGTGCTTTTTGTGCACCTTCTCGTTATTTGAAAAGCTTTTTCCCAGTTAATTTCTCCTTCTTCTAGTTCACAGTCTCTACCCCATTTTTCCTGAGAAACCCATGGATTTTCACTCTTGCTTGCGATGAGCTTTCTATATGACAAGTTGCTAGGTTTTTTCGATTGTAAAAAGCTTGTACTGAAAGGCTTAAAGCTTATTTGTTCAGGGCAGTTGATGTTTGCCTTGAAATTTTTCCAAAGGGTCTTCAGCGATGAAATAATACCGTTAAAAAAGAGCGGGCGAGCGTTGACTGTGTATTTGTTTTGAAGCTCTTCATTAGAAAGGAAGGTGGTCGAGTCTTTCATAAGATTTCCAATGGTCAAGATTCCTTTTGCAGACCATTCTTTAGGAACGACAGGTCTGCGATCTATTCTAATCAATGAGTTGTTCCAGAGACGCTGCGATTGATAATGTTGGAAAGAAGTTATGTTGTCGTTAAAGTTTACTTCTGCCCAAATCTGCAAAATTTCGTTAATAAATAGGTCAGAAGTTTGGAAATAACGGCTGGTGTCTGCTTTGTTAAGGTTACCGAGGAAAACAGCTTCTCTACCATATCTGCTTAATTCCAAATCAAAAAAAAGTTTCCACTTGCCCAAATTTGTTTTATCTAGATATTTTTTTATCCAGACGGTTTTAAGAGACTTGTTGAAGGAGAAAAGATCAATCATTTTTAGTCCGCCGTCGTTATATTCATTAATCATGACATTTCTTTTAATTTTATCGGGTTTTCCGTCCCATAGGAATTTATAGAAAGTTTCATTCAATTCTTTAATAGTCTGGTGGTTTGTTTGAAGAGGAGAAAGGACATGTACTAGTTGGGAAGCGATTAGACTTTTCAAGATCGTGATTTTCCCAAGTAAGCTTAGCCGTCGATACTGCCAGTTTTTGAGTATATTACTAACTTTCTCGATTTTTTCTTTAAAGTTCAGGTTCGCAGTGAGTTCAGGGTCGGTTGAGAGCCAAACACCTAGCGTTTTGATCTTGAAAAGTTGCCACCTAAAGCCTTTCTCTAAGCACAGTACTTCTGGACTTTTTGCTTTTGAGCCTATCCATAATGCTTCGGTTTTTTTGTTGTTGAGTCTAAGTCCGGAAATCTTGCCGAATTTTCCTATTACGTCAAGTGAGGATTCTAATGATTTTTTTGAGCCGTCGAGAATAAGAGTCGTGTCATCTGCATACTGGCTTAGCTTAATTTCCTTTTGGCTGACTGAGATGCCTTTAATATTTGGATCGCTTCTGATTGCGCTGGCTAAGATTTCCACGCAAAGGACAAATAGGTATGGGGAGAGAGGGCAGCCTTGCCTCACACCTCTTTCAATTTTGAAAAATTCACTAGTCCATCCGTTGTTTATTACGCAGCTTTCTATGTCGCAATAGAGTATTTGAATCCATTTTTGGATAGATGGTCCAAAACCATAATATTCCAAGGTTTTTTCAATGAACGGCCACTCAAGTGTGTCAAAGGCCTTTTCGAAGTCTAAAAGCAATATCAAGCCAGGGATGTTTTGATTCATGGTATACTTAATGATGCTATCAATCAGACGTATATTTTCGCCAATAAATCTGCCTTTAATAAATCCTGTCTGATCGTTGTTAATAAGATCAGGAAGAGTAGATTGAATTCTATTTGCGATTGCTTTAGCAGCTATTTTATAGTCGCAATTTAAAAGAGATAAGGGCCGCCAGTTTTTAAGATTTTTCAGGTCCGCTTCTTTTTTAGGAATGAGTTTTATGATCCCTCGTCTCTGGGTGATTGCTAGATGGCCGTTTTCATATGCAAAGTTAAGTGCAGCAACGAGCACTCCCGAAATATCGCACCAAAAAACTTTATAAAATTCAGCCGGTAGCCCGTCTGTTCCTGGGGTTTTTCCGTCGGCCATATTCTTTAAGGAAGAAAGGCACTCGCTTTCCTTTAGAGGCCCTTCGCATAAAGATTGTTTTTCCTGTGAGAGATGTATATTGTTTCCCTCAGGGAAGAAGCAGTTGTCGAAAGTTATAACCCGCTCGTTGGTCAGCTTTGTTGTGTATAAATGCTTATAAAAAGAAAGACATTCGTTTAATATATTCTTGTCTGTTGTAATAGAATCGCCATTATCTAACTTTAGCTGGCTTATTGTTCCTTGTTTGAAGTGTCTTTTCTCAAGGTTTAGGAAGTATTTGTTGTTCTTCTCGCCTTCATTGTACCATCGACACTGTGATCTTAAAATAGCACCTTTTGTCCTATATTCTATAATCATTTCGTGTTGTTCATTTTTCATTTTTAATTCACGTAAGAGATCGTTTCGCTGTTGTTCTGTTATATTTTTGCTTTCCAATTTTCTTTGTATCACTGATATAGCTTTTTCTATTTCGTTTTCCTGGTGAGTTCTTTCTTTATTCCTTTGTTTCGCGTAAAAGAGTGATGTCTCTCTCACTTTTAATTTTATCATCTCCCATAAGAGGGTAGGGGAGACAGAAGCATCATTTGCATATTCGTTTTTTGTTTGTTGAATCGTTTCTTTAATTCTGGTGGCATAATTGTTATCGGATAGAAAAGAGGTGTTTAGCTTCCAGAAACCTGGACCCCTGGGGTTTGAGCTTATTGTAATTTCCATGGTTATCATTGAATGGTCCGTTTTGTATCCAGGAACAATATCTGCAGTGTTGATAGTGCCAATTAAGCTCTGGCTAATCAAAAAGAAATCGAGCCTGCATTGAATGTCAGGTTTCCTTTGGCGCCAAGTGTATCTTTCTTCCGTTGGGTTCAATAACCTCCATATATCCAAAACATCCCAGGTCTCACAAATTTCTTTAACCTCTTGGAGGGAGTTTTTGTGTGTGCAGGCGCGGCCCCCTCTCTTATCTTTTTCAATGTCCAAAACTAGATTAAAATCCCCGCCTATGATGATCTCATCGCATTGAAAGTCTTGTAAATGGGTAGATATATTTCTAAAAAAATCAGGTTTATCTTCGTTTGGGGCATATAGATTACAAATGGTGATATTTTTGCCGTTTGTTCTGATGTCGCAGATAATGAAACGACCATTGGGATCTGAGCGTGTTTTGGTGATTTGTAAATCAAAATTGTTGTTAAAGAGAATGCATGTACCTCCTTTGTTGCCTGCGCAACAGCTAAAGAGAGCTTTATATCCCCATTCATGTGTCCATGCATGAATGTTTTTTTCTGTGCAGTGAGCTTCTTGTAACATGTATATCGAGTTGTTTTTCTTTCGAAGCCAATTAAAGATTTCTTTCCGTTTAGAAACCTCTCCAAGCCCCCTTACATTTAAAGAACTAAGTTTTACACTGCCCATTTAGAAAGGTTTTCAGGAAAAAAATGTAGACTATCCCAAGGTGCGCGGCTGAATTAAGAGGCAAAATTTTTTGAAAGTGTTCACACTTTTTTATGCAAAAAAACTTGTCGAATAGGACCACTGTGTTTAAACAATAGACCAGTAACTGAAGGAAAAAGCAGAGTCTCACATGTACATACACAAACAACAACAAAAAGGCTTTTGCAATTGGACTCGCGTTTTTGGATGCAAAAAACATGAGGCACAGCCAAGTCTTCGATCACTAAAGTTAATTGCAAAAAAGCCCAATAAAATTTAGTCGTTGAGGATGCGCGTTTCGGTGTTATTACAGTAACTAGCAGGGCTTAGAAGCGTCCCCGTCCGCCTAGGCCATTTTAATTTTGAAAGTTTTAAAGAGAAACAAAATTATATATGTGTATATTATTATGTTTTGATTGCAAGAGATATCTGCATGTTTGAAAAATCTAAGTTTTACCAGATATGAGTGTTTATTTGATTTCTAAGATTTTCCCCGCTGGCCACAGCTTACCTCTAACATAAAGTTTGTCTGGTTTTGCTTTGCTGAAGGACGCGGGAATGCTATTTTCTCTCGCTTTCTTTAGCGTCGGCATAAGTGCTTTCCTTCTCTGGACTATTTCGTGTGGCAAATCCGTGTACATTCTATATTCCGTGCCTCGAAGGCGTCTTCCTAGCGACAATATTTTCTCACAGTCTTTGTGTCTTAGGAATCTTGCGAGGATGGGTCTTGGTTCACCTTCCCTTTTTGATCCCAACCGATGAATTCTTTGTAATTCGACGGTGCTTGCGTTCAAAAAGCCTAACTCTGTTTCTAGGAAATTACGGAGCTTTTGTTCGGTGTCTTCGTCGCCATTGTCATCCTCGCTGATGTTTTCGAACTTTAAGTTCTCACGCCGTGAGTACGCTTCGAGGTATAGATCTTTTGTTTCCAAATCTTTTAGCTTTTCTTTCAGCGTCTCGTTATATTCTTCAGCAGTTGTGAGCTTCAGTTTGATATCTTTACATTGTTCGTTTAGGTTGTCAATATTATTCTTGTACTTTTCTTCAGCGAAGTTGAGGCTTTCCTGCAGGTCGTTAATATCTTTACTAGCGCTTGCTTGGAAGCTTTCCAGTTTTTGGGTTCTTTCTTCGAGCTTTCGCAGGGTAGTTTGAATGTTGTTAACTGCCTTTTCTATTGTATCAAGCTTCGCTAGCTTTTGAAGTATTTCTTCGAGTTTTCCGTTGACATTTACAGCCATATTTAGCGCCGTTAAAACTTCGTCGCCATCTTCTTCAAAAGGCTGTTCAGCATCGCTCGGATAGTTTTCGGCGTCGCGGGACTTTTTTGACTCCGGAGATTCGTTTGAGGAGGAATTGGAAGATCTGTTTCTCCTCTTACTTGCCAAAAAATGATAAATCTCGTCCATAAACTGTTCAGAAAAGTTGAGGCCCACGCGGACGGTTTGACCACGCTGTCTACTCTTCGGCCCCGCGCATGCCCCCCGCCCACGTGTCTGGAGTTGAATCGGGAATACAGATGACTGTTGTGCCGGTCGCTTCGGAGTGATTAGAGAAATATGTTCACTGTTAAAAAGTTCCTGTTACGCTGATCACACCATTAAAACAAGATTTACTAACTTTTCTGCGGGAGTGTATTTCTGCGGCGGAAAATTTTGCGGGAGTTTTTTGCGGATCTAAGGAAATCCGCAAAAATTAACCCCCGCAAAATTAAACTCCTACACGGTATTTATACGCGCGTATTTGGGTGTCATCCTCCAACCCAGACCTTTGGCTCGTCACGTCACGCATCTGGCATACGCGTGAACCGGAAATAAAGGTACATCAATACTCTTGTGAGGATATAAAAGTAATTTACTATGACCCGGGTCACTATTACGAAAATTTCAAATACAAACATATTTTTTTATTTTTTTTTTCTAAGAACCGTCGACATGTTACCCTCGACCCTCGACATATTACCCTCGACCCTCGACATGTTACCCTCGACCCTCGACTTTGTACCCTCGACCCTCGACCAAAACCCAAACTCGGCATAGAACGACAAATTTGCGTTGTGGTCCGCCAAGCCGGGTGGGAATGATAATGTAGACCGCGCAGGGATTGAAACTAAGAGCGCGTTTCTTTTCTACGTATTCTGCCCATTCCAAAAACAGAAAACCTCAAACTATTGCACCTATTCCTCTCGTAAAATATGGAAAGAAGTCGCTACTTTGACTATGTGCACCTGGAAAAAGTTTCGTGTGTGAGAATGTAAACAACATAGTTTTGTTAGCGTATTCTGATTTCAGAATGACCAGAATATGTCCCAGAAAAAACGCGCCCTAAGTATAACATTTGGCGACCATCTTGTATGCGTGGTTGGTATCTGGCCGTGGTCGATTAAAATAGTATGTCTTCGTTTACCGTGGGTAAATAAAGATTATGTATGTATGTTGAAGATCTTATCGGTACCGTGTGAAGTGCGAAGAATGCGAGAGTAGAAGCTTATTCTCGGATCGTTCACAGCGGTAGAAAAGTAAAATGTCAGCGAGTGCTAGAATCATCATCATCATGAGAAATAAACATGACGTCACGAGTTTCATTCGGGCAAATAAAGTTCAGCACCGGCCACCGACAAAATTTTTCCCGTACGCTGATGCCTGAAGCCTGAACTCTCATAAAGTTATAGTCAATGCTCCTCTATAGGACGATCTTTGCTGACGTCATTGTTTAAATTTTGCTTCATTAACATACGAATTTACGTAGAGAAGGCACCGTGCTAAATAAGAATTGACTTGAAAAGATGAAAGAGCTTGTTGAACTTAGTAATCAATGCAATTTTTAGCTTTTTTCATGCAATATTTAAGGAAATATCTGCTGTTAAAAACTGCAAAATGTTTGGGTGGCAAAAGCGCTAATGAGCCATACATTCTTTGTAAAATTTTGAGTTTTTAAAACAGCATTGGACTAAGTGTATTTAGTGTATCGGGCCAGAGAAAGCTAATTGTGCTATGCTCTTTCAATATTCAGAGTTGATTTTTTTGTAGGTAGGTTAGAAAACAAGGCGCATATGCTAATGAGGCAAAAATGGTAAACAAAGATTCCCTTATAGTTGAGCGCTCTACGATATCCATTCTACTCAAGCAACAAGAATTTTATACCTGCGATCAGGTTTAAGTCTCTTCAAAGGCTTGTTCTTATCTTTTATCTCTACTCAGAATCGCCTGAATTTACCTCAACGCCGCCAGCTTCGGTCAATGTATCTAGTATCAGTGAATCGATCAGAGTCAACTGTTCCGCTAAAGGGTCACCTCTACCCACAGTCACGTGGTACAAGAACAACATTAGCATACCCTCCATCAATAACGTCACCGCAGACGAAGTTACCAGCGAGCTTGAGATTGGTCAATTCCAACCCTCAGTCCAGTTCACGTACACATGTGTAGCTCGTAATGTATATGACGATGCAGTGGAGACAAGTTCAAAGATAGGTAAGGCACCCATGCATTTCTTTTTATGTAATGCTATAAATGATGATAACGATGATGATAAACCCACCCCCACCCCCCTTTCCCCCCCCCCCCCCCCCCCCCACCCCCAACTCTTCTTTCTATGGGCCTCAAAACTCAAGCATGTCAAGCAATAAACATAAGAAACGGCAGCATAACTGAAAAGGAAATTTCATAAATTGTTTTTTTTAATACCTCTGTGTTTATATTAACAGCCATAAAAACAGGCGGAAATATTTGATTCTTCTTTGATGAAACATTTTTATTGCTTTTATCATTAACATCATGAGTGTCAAGTGGCCTTCTTACCATTCCAGAGTAAGTTTGACTGTAATATATTTTATTCCAGTTCTACCTGACTGTGGTGACCCAGGCAGACCAGATAATGCAGTTGCCGTCATCAAGAATCACTGGGTAGGAGAGTATGTCAGGTACCTCTGTAATCCGGGATATACAATGGTTGGTCCCGCAGTCAGAATGTGTTTGCCCAGCGGTAAATGGAGCGGAAATGCACCGACATGTAAGTAATCGATCGTGACTAGAATGGCGGATACCCCAGCAGAACAGACACTCTAATGAACCAATCAGAACTTGATCAAAAGCATGTAGCCAGCGCCAAGCTGGGGAAAACGCATGAGAGCATTAATCACGATTTCATCATATCAGGGTATATAAATATGAAATGGATATTGACCTACAGCTCTCAGAAAGTTTGCTGGCTTAGTTGGTGGAGAATTTCCACCGGTTTTACAAAGGTCATGGCCCAACTTAGTCCCCTGTGCAGCCGTGATTTGTGTCGTTATTTGCGTATTTATGGAATTTCAGGAACATGCAAATTTAATGGCGGCCGTGCAAATGCGAAAAGTACGGCCAAGAAAAATAACGTTTTCGTTGATCGGATTGAAAAACGGTTTGGACAGGTTACTTCAAATTATTAGAAATTTGATCGAACTGGCACTTTAACCCCAGACTCTTTTTTTTTTTTTTCAGGTAATAAAACGGAATGCGTCCAATACAAGACGATAGATGATGATTCAAGATATTATGACTACAGAGATACCGACGCCTACAAATGTGACCGATATCTAGCTGAGGGCTGGTACAGGTTTATGACACGAAGGCGGATGAATACAAATTGCCTTACTGCCAATTACTATTGCAATACAGTTTATAGTGGGTATTTGAACGGAAATCATCCGTCTGTTGAAGAGGGGATTGTTACTCGGCAAGTGTGTTTTGCCTATTCTAGCTGTTGTAGCTTCTCAACAGATATCAAGGTACGCAACTGTGGTTCATTCTATGTGTACAAACTGAAACCGACACCAACCTGTAATCTTCGTTATTGTACCGAGTAAGTGGTATGAGCCTACAATTTTCAGTAGCTGCAGCAATATTAGTAGTACTTTTCTAACAATGAAATAAACTTGAAATCGTTACGTCCAACGGAGATTTCCCTGGCAAAAACCGGCAAAACAACTCTATAGCTGTGATATTATAATTGTAATAGCTGTTCAATATTCATAATAATAGAATTTTTAGTATTTTTTTTTCAGTTTTAGATATCTTGTCATTTTAGCTGTTAAGCTAGATTATTCATAATTTTTTTAGTAATTTTTGTTGAGAGGGCCACTATGTAAATTACTGGGTCACCGGTAATGACTGTCTGCACCCTCGTTAAATAAAATCTTGTTCTTGTTGTTGAATTGATTTCAATAAATTTGATAGGTCATGAGGTGTAAACTAGTACAAATGGTCATTTATGAGTTATTCGATTCTTGTAATACCCATTATTAAGTTTTAGTCCCTTATTTAAGGCGGGCCCGGTCCACATGAACGCCATTTTGCTGCCACTTGAGGCTTTAATGGAAACATCTAATTCATGTATTAAGCAATCCAAAAACTCTCCGCTCATCTCATGAATCTATGTTATGGGGTGTTTTGTAACTGAATTTTTAGGTGCGTTTTGGGTATGTTTGGGTGGAAATAGTTTTTCTCAAAAGATTTGTAAAATTAAGAGAAATAAGAAATATTGAAGATTTAGTGAAGTTTTAAAATAAGAATTTGTAGTTAATAATTAATAGACGGACACCAAGTTAGTCCACTAACAACCTGGAGTGCTCTTGCGTGGGTATCAACAGTCTGTTTTTCTATTTGTACCCCCGCCTTAACTATATTTTAAGTTTCTTGTGTAGGCGCCTCGCATGGGGCTTAGCGTCCCGCTCGCGCCTCTCTCCTTTGGTCCATATTTGGCACGCCTCGACTAGCGTCTTTTTGGCTGACTGCGTGCCAAGAAATTGTACATGCCGATAATTATGATAATAAATGTCTTGTCTTGTAAATATTATTTTATAAAAGGAAGTAAAAAAAAAAATAAACATGGTACATAGTTTTTAGCTTTCAATTTCCACACTCATGATCTTCAAATTTCTATTTCTATTTCCGCCATGTTTTCCCGGTTACCCATGATGCATTGATCAACGTCATAGGGTATTTTCTTCAACTCTCCCCCACTTGGAAAATACACGACAAACAGGTCAGAGAAGTAAGACTATGAACACACTGTATCGAATAAAATAAAACCTTTATACGCTTTGATACAAGAAGTACTATATCATGAAGTCTTTGGGTTTTTTTCACTCGGGATATTAGTCAATAGGTCAAATAAACTCAACAGATGAAATAGTCAACAAACAATTTTGAGTGCATTTTCTGGTGAGCAAATGCACTGGCAGGAATGCTGGGTTTAATGTATCGATCAAACTCAGTCGAACGTAACGATATATATATATATGTAGGCCAAATAAACTAGCACGCACAAATAGAAGAACAATGACAACAAAGCTAAGCGTGAATAAATGTGAGAGTGAATTCAATGGTTTACGTATATGTAAACAATATAGCCTTTTATGGTTCTCAGTACATTGTAAATGTAAAAGGCATTGGCCACCGAGCGCATTCACTCAGTTCGTTTTTTTCTGTGACCACAATGGGTCGTTTGACACACTGGTCACCTGAAGCATATTTGCTCATTTCAGTTTGTTTGTCACAGATCAGAGCAAATCGGTTCAACTCGTGATTCGGTTTGTAGGTCAATTTGTATTATCTCGTGTTTGAGCCAGTGTTGTAATGGTCAGCTGTGCTGTTGAACCGCATGAAAGCGAGGCAAAATGTTCCACTAATTAACACACATCAAGAATGAAAGCAGTATCTGAGTTTATAAATTAAAATAGGACTGCTGCTCGCTACACTCACAGCAATCATGTACATTATTGTATAGCATGAACTATACAGCGGGAGAAGCCCTGCAAATATTTTTTTGTTTAAGTCATGAGTACTGAAAATGTGTCCAGCTACCAGTTTGGTGTATAAAACCGTAATCAGGGGTTGGGAAGTGTGAAAATGTTCCTACCTGCAAAGGCTGTGAATATCAGGAAACATCCCCAACTAAAGTCATTTTGCCATTAATTTGTGATCCATTGTAATTATTATGCACCAGTCAAAGTAAACTCATATGCAGTCAGCTTTTGTGGATATTAAGTAATGATCCGCATAAGAAGGATAGCGCTGAACGGCAATGGAATGTCAAGCACGATGGAATGTCAAGTTTTTTCATTGTTACAACTAGTGATCTCATTGGCCTAGACTCAAAAACCGCTAAAAAGTTAAGGTTCAAGGTGCATTTTGTCTAATTTTTGTAAGGTTTCAAGTAATTTGAGACCCAATCGCACAACATACAATTTTTAAAAGATATTGTATTTGGGGAACTTCATCAAAGAAGCAAATTATTATTAGCTATTGTCTTCTGCCATTCTGATTGGTTAAGCACGAACATTTCCTAAAATTTATTTGACGCAAATGGATTTTCTTTATTTTTATAATGAAATATAATTATTAACCATCAGCTCCTCCCCTATTCTTGAAATCAAGGATATTCTATGTTGGAAAGAGCTAATGCTGCAGAACAATGAAGTTTGCTATCGTTCTTATGTGGAACAATACTTAATAAGCTATAATACAATACTGAATAGCAAACCACTTTCAAGTTTGAATGAGGGTTAATCCAAAATTACAGATAGACAAAGTCATATATTGTGCTGAGAATAAAAAGGAATTAATCAGTGATCCAAAGAAATTTTAATTTTTGTCAAGTCATATACAGTGAGTATTGATGTGATTAAAAATACATTTAGCAGTCTGCACTCCACTAAAATCCTTTATCATTTCATTGATTTCCATTGAGTTATATGACCAGCTTTTATCACAATCATTATTGATAAACGGAGCATTGAATCATTGAAATGAATTGTTATGGCATGTATTGAAAGGCTAATAATTAAAAAAAAATGAAATAAAATGTCAAATGAATTGAGGATACTACACTTGCAAGTGTCTTTTAGGGTACGTTATAGGGTTGACCTCGTTTTTTTCTTTTCAAGATATTTTGTTTTTCTTTTCCAACATCTTGAATAAACTGCAATGTTATGTTATGTTGTGCTATCACATACTCATCACATACTTTATTTATACTCGAGATCGTTATGTTGTGTTGTGCTTTGTTAAATATGTCATGTCACGTTACGGTATTGTTATGATTATGTTATGTCATGTCATGTCATGTTACCTTATTGGTACTAATTTTCGCGTCGCTTTAATTTCGCGATTTTCGCGATTTAAAAAAAATCGCGAACTTAAAGCGACGCGAAAAAAAATTCCCGCGAACTTTAATGTCGCGAAATTTAATACCCTCCTATATTTCTTGTTTTCTCAATTTAATGAAGAAACCGACATGTCTACGTATTGTGTTTAACGTGTAAAAGCTCTATGGCATGCCTACAGATGATAAACAACAGTTTAACAGTCAAATTTCACTATTTGTGTTGCTTTGAACCTCTTCATCTGTATCGGTATCGTCATATTCAAGTCCTTTCAGCACCTCTTTTGTACAGTCATCGAAATGGCCATCTATCCCGGGTTCTTTGTAATTTGAAACGACAATCTGTTTATACTTTTCAAGTATTCCTTGTATTATACAATTCCAAAGAACGTTAAGCATAAGGATTTGACTATGCCTATGGTACACGATGCGGTTTCTATAGTTTGGTTTTGTTATGAGTTGATGATTCTCAGCAATAAGAAGTGTAAAATAATAAAATTCTCGAAATAAAATGTTTTTTTTTTTCATTTTCGCGAAAATTAATTCCCCAAGAAAATAATTTTGCACCCAAATCGCGAAAATAAAGACCCGAGAAATATGCCGACCTTTTTTTCGCGAAATTAAGTGCCCGCGAAAATTAGTACCAATAAGGTATGTTGTTTTGTTATGCTATGTCATGTCATGTCATGTCACGTTACGGTATTGTTATGATTATGTTATGTCATGTTATGTCATGTTATGTCATGTTATGTTATTCTTGGCTTGCACATGACGTCATAAAAAATAAAAAATCTAAACTTTACATCCTGCAAAGCTGTTTCTAACATGGCATGTAGATACCAGTGTTACAATCCTTTACAAAAAGTTTCATGTTTTAACGATGTTTGCTTCCGATTTGTAAAGGCTTTAAATATGTCACGCAATTCGTCGCGCTATTTCAGATAAGCCGTGAAAATAAACAAAATTGAACCAGTTGAAAATAATTTTTACATTATAGATGTTTATAAGCCGATTTAATGTAACTTACAGTGAATCCAATCTTTTGTGCTGAGATTTTTTGCGTAATTATGACTTTGAAGTTTTGGCCGCCATGTTGGTGTACCAAAGTGGTACACCAAGATGGCCGCTTCATACATTTTCACTAAAAATGTCTAATACTCGTTGGCCTGTAACTCTTGAACGAAATGCTCTGGCGCTTCAAAATTTGGCCCAGATGTGTAGTTTTAAACTCTCTACAATTCCATAAACATTTTGGAATCGAAATGTGTTTTTTAATGCTTCTGAATTTTGATATGACAGGATATGACGTCAGTGCAAGCCAAGAATATGTAACTCTAAGGGCCGATTTATACGGTACAATTTAAAACACGCTTAAAACATGCTTATGACATGCTTACAACACGAATTACTCCGTGAATATCAACTCAAGTCATGTCGTAAGCATGCCGTAAGCGTGTCGCATGCAACAAAGTTGTACCGTGTAAATCGGCCCTAAGAAGATGTTAGCAAGGCGTTAGCCCCTTTCGTGCTGTTGCTTAATATTAAATTATGTAAAAATGTGCTTCATCCTCATTTGAGGTCATTGTTTTGTTTTATTTTCTTTCAGGTGTCTCTGACGTGTTTTGCCTTTAATATGTTAACCACACCAGACCAGGAAAGTGGGCTCAGCTGTCTGCAATCAGCCTGTGTAAAAGGAGATATCGAGACTGTGAACGCAGTCTTGAATAACAGTCCAGATAAGCTTGACAGTGTCATAGCTTTGAGTCTCAAGATCGGTCAGAACTCTTCACATGTCGATAGCAAATCCATTTTGTCTGCTTTGGGACCACGAGATTCTAGAAAGCACAAGCAGCTAAGCGAGCTTATTGAAACCATCACAAAGGATTTCCAATCTCAGTCCCTTTTACATCTTGCTGCGAGAAAGGGAAACGTTGAGCATATCCGTAGGTTGCTAGATTTTGGCGAGAATGTTGATTGTATGCCGCCGGGCGAGTCTAGAGAAACGCCTCTGATGTTGGCAGCCAGGTATAGTGATGTAGAAATTGTTGAATTTCTTGTTGAAAGAGGCGCTTCTCTTGAGATGGAGGATGATGAGGGTTACACTCCATTGCACCATGCTGTGATAGGCGGTAAAACAAGTAATATGTTACGCTTAATAGAACTCGGAGCAGACATTTTAAAAGAAAGTAGGAAACACTATTCAGCGGTTCACTTGGCTTCTATAAGTGGTCACACAGAAGCTGTCCGTCTTCTTCTAGAGCACGGAGCAGTTGTGTCAAAAGCACCAGGTATTTTCTGTGGCTCTCCTCTTACGTCAGCTGCTCGCAATGGCCACCTAGAAATCGTCCAGTTGTTGCTAAAGAATGGGGCAAGTGTAAATAAGGGCGGGATCTCAGGTTGGTCGGCCTTGCATCACGCCGTTGCAGGAGGCCATTTGCATGTTGTGTAATTTCTGCTTGGGAAAGGTGCAAATATTCTAGCAAAGACAAGATTCAAAGAGGGAAGTGAATTTTATCAATCCGTTCTCCACTTGGCAACTAGTCTGGATATGGTCAGTTTACTTGTTGAACACGGTGCTGATATTCATGTAAGAGAAGACGATAATCCGCGTGGACGCACACCACTGCATGTAGCTGCTGGCTTAGGTCAGCCTGACGTGGTCGACTATCTTTTAAATCAGGGTGCTGATATCAGTGGATTTTCGGCTTTGTGTGATGCCTTTAGAGGGGGGCATGTTGCTACTGCTAAACTTTTGATTGAGAGAGGATGTGATTTAAACGAAGAAGGACCTAATGTGGATTCAATTGATATCGATGGAAAAACACCTCTGATTGCAGCGGCTGAGGCCGGGCAGTGTGATATGGTCGCTTTCCTCCTAGACCAAGGAGCTAAAATCAATGGTATTCATGAGCAAAAGGAAGCTGATGATGATTATGCGGAATACAGTCACAGGCGAGAGACTTCTCCTTTGTTTTGTGCTTTGAACGCAGGACACGGAAAAGTAGCGAAGCTTTTGTTAGAGCGTGGAGCTGATACTGTGAACGCAATTGACGAAGTCAGTTCACTTGCAGAACTTGTTCTACTTCGTGGCCTTTGGGATATTTTCGAACTACTTGCCGATAAGGAGAATGTTGATTTCGACAAATTACAGTTTTGTGGCGAGACGTTACTGACATCAGCAGCTAATCGTGGGAATCTGGATTCAGTAAAGACTCTTCTAGGGAAGGGTGTGCACGTAAATGCAAAGAACAAGTATGGTGAAACTGCTCTTCTTTGTGTGCATCGATGTCAAGCACGTGCACGTTGCGTGGAAATTTGCAAGCTTCTCCTTAACTTTGGTGCTGACATCAATGCTTTGTCTTACAGAAATGACACACCTCTGTATAAAGCTGTTTTGCATAATTGTAACGAAGTGGCGGAGTTACTTCTAGAACTTGGGTGTGAAATAGACATCGAGAATGCCCCACAGTATAGCTCTCCGCTTCATATTGCCGCCGAAAAAAACAACTGGAAACTTACTGAGATGTTACTTCACCACGGTGCTGATGCCAATAGAAGGAGCTGTAATGGTTATCAGGAGACGCCCTTACATTCAGCTGCAAGTTCAAACAGTGTCCATGCAGTTAAAGTCTTACTTCAGTACGGTGCTGATACTAGCCTTTAAGTGAAAAGGGGGACGCCTTTACACTTAGCTGTAATTTCAAACAGTCTCCATACAGCCCAGGTGCTGTTAGAATATGGTGTTGACATAGATGCCAAAACTAATTTGGGCCGAACACCCCTTGCCGTAGCAGCAGAACAGTGTCTTTTTCCCATGGTTGAGTTACTATTACACCATGGAAGCAACCTTCATACAAAGGACAAATTTGGAAAGACCCCTGTTATAATTGCTGTAGAACGTTTTCGCTATTCTAAGGATGAATCCACGTGCACTACAGTAATCAAAACATTACTGGAACATGGAAGCAGTGTAAATGACACTGACCAGTACGGGAGGTCTCCGCTCCATTATTTAACCGAGAAGGCAACTAGGAGCCTCTGCGACCTTTTCTTGCATTATAGAGCTGATGTTCATCTTCGAGATGAAAACGGAGAGACGCCTATGCATTTTGCTGCATCAGTTGGTAACACATCTGGTATTGACTGGCTCCTTGAGCAAGGTGCAGACGTAGGGGCCTTGGATAGGGCATGTCGCACTCCACTCCATGCAGCAGCTTATGGGCGTCAAAGAAGTTCGGCTGAGTTGTTGATTCAACATGGTGCTGATGTTCATTTACCCGACAAAAATGGCTGGATGCCTTTGCACTTTGCTGCTGCAAAAGGGTACCTTCCTGCGATCGACCTTTTCTTTCAATACGGCAGTTATATTACAGGGATAGACAGGAAGGGTAGAACTGCCCTTCATTTGGCATCAAAATCCGGCTATCGCTGCACAGATTGTGTTAAATTTCTAATTCTTCATGGTAACGACCTTAGTACAAAAGATTTCCGTGGAGAAACAGCATTCGAAGCTTCTCTGCAAAGTACCTCCCCTTACTTTGTGAAGTTTTTCATCAAAACGTACCTTGACAATGGATGTGACATCAGTACTGTCGATCTGGTGACTGGTCGTAATATTCTTCATATTACCGCACCAACTGATCTTGTTGATACTGTCGACATTCTCTTGGATCATGGATTGGAGCTCGAGGCAAGGGATAAAAATGGAGACACGCCTTTACACAGAGCAGCAGCACACGGAACTGCTGAGATGATACAGCGACTTGTTGATAGAGAAGCGGACTTGTCTGCTGTTAACAAAAGAGGTCAGACGCCATTGTTAATCAGTTTAAGCACTGGTTACAATGGACGACAGCAATCTGAAAATTTATTAAAATGTGGAAGCGACATGCATGTAACAGATGAAGATGGCAACACGCCACTGCATTTTGCTGTAGATGAGACGAGTCTTCTTTACCCAGCGCGAGGTAACAACCGGATTGCTGAGCTACTTATCCAAGAAGGAAGTGATGTTAATGCCACAAACTCACAAGGAAGAACCTGTTTAAACTTGGCGAGTTATTCTAATGATAACATAATTCTGGAAAAAGCCATTCTGCATGAAGGACAAGTAAACGCTGTAGATGAGCTGGGTCGCACCCCTCTTCATCTTGCTGTGCTCTCAAGCACCTTGTGGGTGGTAAAAGTTCTGTTGAAGCATGGTAGCGATCCGGAAGCTGTAGACTATAAAGGTAGTACTCCGCTTCATGCAGGCTGCAGTTCAGGGAACAAAGAAGCGATCTCGGTACTGATTGATCATGGAAGGTAACCTAATCTTTTTGTTGTTGTTGTTGTTGTTGTTACATAACGCCAGTTGTTTCATCGTGCCATAGCTAGGCAAGAGAGACGGAGAAATAAATTTCGAACTGTTTAAACTTAGTGTATCATCTGAAGCTCTCTCATGCAGTAAGGTTGCACCTCTTCAGAACCTCTAATTTCATTGCACACGAATGACCCGCAGCTCTATTGTTTTCAGGGCTAGGATCCATTGTTCTGTTGTTTGTTCTATTGTTTTCTTTGCAAATCATGTGAGGTGTTTGGAAAGGTGCAACCCGCGATCCCAGTAGAACGAAAGACTATAATGTTTAATAGACAAATCTCCCTTGTCGTCATAATTTTGAAGACTTAAGAAACATGTTCTTTACATTTTTATAAAATTATCACGGACAGCGGACTTTACTGTGTACTACCTTGCATTAAAGTTGTTACATTTAATGTAATTTTTTACCCCTAAGCATGAAGGAGATGACAAAATTTATAATATGTGGGGAAACTTCTGAAAGCTAGTTGAAACAGAGCTCGTTTGAAATTTGTGCTATGTTTTATTCTACAACTAAGCTGGAGGGCATGCGAATGATAGAAGATCCGCGAAATGTTGGCAAGCAAGTTTGCTCTAACAAATACCCAAAGATATGCTCAATTTATTTGATTCGTTGTTGTAAATATAGCCAATGGTGGACATTGAAGGGCATTCGCGCTAAATGAAAAGCTGACATGATCTCCTGGGCCTATTGAAATCAGCGGTGAACTGGTATCAGTAAGTTACTGTTGTGAATTTTCCCTCGCTCACATTGTTGTTTTACTTTCAGTAATCTCGAGGCTAGGGACGCTAAAGGATGCACCCCACTTCACATCTGCGCTGTATTTGATCACAAACTCACTGCTCGTCTACTTCTTGAACGCGGGGCAAATGTGGAAGCCAGAGATAACGACGGAAGCTCTCCTCTACACCTGGCGTCAGCCTTCAGCAATGCAAAAGTGGTTAGCCTCTTGCTTCAGCATGGTGCAAATGTCAAGACAAGAGATTCTGAAGGTAGTATTGCACTTCACACAGCTGCTGCACTTGGCAAGACTAGCACCGTGCAGATCTTAATCGATGCTGGAAGTGACGTCAATGCGCCTGATGCTAGTGGAAACACACCGCTACACGTGTCTGCCGGCTCTGGTCACGTGGAGATAGTTGGTCAGTTGTTAAAGAATGGAGCAAATGTGTCTGCAGTCGATAAGGAAAGGCGTACACCGGCTGGATGTGCCAAGCTGTTTGGCCACAAGGAAGTGTAACAGTGTCTTGAAGAAAGAGTTTCAACTCGCCTTTCGCAGGTACTTTAAAAGGACATGAGACAATCAATCGGTCCATGCAGTAATAAACTTTTAGATTACTGTCGCCATGGTAAACTTGTTACGAAGGACTTGTTATCTGTTTACAGGAATAAACACGCCAGCCCCAAGATCATCGAGGTTGGTAACCTATGTAAATTACTAGGTTACCTGTATGACTGTCTGCACCCTCGTTAAATAAAGTCTTCTTCATCATCATCATCATCATCATCATCATCTTTATTTAAAACACGGGATCACCTTCATTTTAAAAATGGTCTTCCAGTGAGCCGTGGACTACTATATCAATAAATGTGATAGGTCACGAGGTGTAAGCTGGTACAAATGCTCATTTATGAGTGATTCAATTCTTAAAATACCCATAAACCCTTTCACGGTAATTTACTTCGCTTCACTTCACTAAAAAAGTGAAGTACATCATGGGTAATCAGGACATATGGCGGGACATTTAAAGGTTTCTTTTACAATTCCACTGAAATAACTAGCACAAAGGTAGTTAGAATCCAGAACTTTTAATAATCATGTCAAGAGCCACTTACAACTCAAGTTAATCCCACGAGCACATGGAATTAAACGCGCATGATTAGCTAACACAAGTCACGTGGTATTAAGCGATTGCGTGACATGATAACGTTACAGTTTCAATGAGAATACAAAGCTATAAGTAATGTCAAGAAATAACTGTTTTTGGGACTTACGTTTTTCACAAACCTTACATATGTGTTATATTCGTGCTGCTTGATTGCAGAGAATGTACGGAAGAAACCACCGACGTTTGGTAACAGAATTTTCTTCTTCTTCTTAAAATTGAATATGAACTCTTTATTTATCATTTTCGTATAATAGGTTTTGAATAGAAGTGAGTCACAAAACATAAACATGGTTCATATTTTTAGCCATCAATTTCCACACTAATCTTCCAATTTCCACTTCCATTATGTGTTCCTGATTACCCATGGTGCATTGAACAACGTCAAAGGGTATTTTCTAAAACCCTCCCCCATAGGCCTTTATCACGTGGCGGCCATGTTGACTCCCCGGAGAATAAAATGCTTTGTTTTTGCCCGCCCAGCCTCGCAGTGAAAAAGTTGAAAACGAGGTTGGGCGGGCAACTGAAAAATCTTTTGTTTCCATTCAAAATGGCGGGACGTGATAGAGTGATTCACTTAACTCGTGAAATAGTTAGTAGAATAGTACGCACTATTAGACCATAATTTCATGGTTTTCTTTTGTTTAATTTGGACTTTCGCACTCTTATTGTTAAATAGTGTTTCACGGGTTAAGTAAAACCACTCTAAAAACCTATTTGGCTCGCACTAGAGTGTACAAAAAGTTTTTGGCAAATACACCGCAAACAGGTCAGAGAAGTAAGGCTATGAAGACACTGTATCGAACAAAATAAAATGTATATACGTTTTGATACAAGAACTACTATATCACGAAGTCTGGGATTTTCTCACTCACGGAAAGTCAATAGGTCAAATAGTCAATAAACTCAACACACAAAAAAGGCGGTGGCTTGCAGTCGGACACACATCCACGTCAAAATAGATCAGTCTATTTTGTAAAATTGAAGGCCTGCAAGTTCTTTGGGATGTAAATCCGGCAGATTTTCCATTTGACTAACAGAAAAGAACAAATTTTAAAAGCATTTTGTTAAATCTTGTCCATCTTTTATCAAACACGCCATAGTTTGAAAGCTTGAACAATCTTTAAAAGCGGCTGGGACGTGAAATGAATATGATTGCAAGACAATTCCTCTCCGCTTTTTCCCTCAATCGATGTCATTAACTAAGAATGCAATACTACCAAGAGAGGAAGTGGGGCGTTGGTTATGGCATGCGAAAGCGTGCTTGGGAGATTAACATCTTACGGGGAGAGAAATTTTGAGTTTAAATTAAACCAGATGATATTGGGCTGTAAATAACCCGTATACAGTTGAATCCAGATAACTCTGGTGGTGGGCCTTTGCTTTCGCGTAATTTTTAAGAGAAAATGTATCATTATCGACGGCTGGTAAAAACGTAAAAAGTTGAATCGCCCTCTACATTTTACGTTTACGCACGCCGTCCATACATCGGTCTCTTCTATACATCAGTCAATTCCAACAGTACCCCATTCTCGTTCCCAGAGCTCTCGTTTCGTTTCGTCAGCGGTTGAAACGCAATTAAAAACAAAACCGTGGAGCTCTGGGGACAAGAATAAGTCGGGCATTTGCGTAAAGTTTGGAAATTTCTCACAAAAGCGTGTCGCGAGCCTCGAACCTCTGGTACCCAGGGTGACACTGAATCTCCCGTGAGATAAACTCCAATGTGCCAGTCAGTTAGTCTCCTACACAGCCGTTAGTTGGGTCGTCATGTTGATGCAACGGAGCGTTACGTGACGATGCAAATAACGGCTGCGTATCTGGAGACTACCAGTCCATGGAAAGCCCAACACCCCCTTCCTGGGGAATAGCGGGAGTTCGACAAAGTCTTCCTTCTTTATTTATTTATTACAATTTATGGCAAACATTAATAAAAAAAGAAAAACAGATACATGTGAGCCAAAGGATGAAATGCAATATTGATCATTTTACTTCTCTTAGTGAATGCTTTAATAACCGCTAGTTGAGGGTAGCGCGCTACACCCAACTACATACTTGACTTAATTCCTAAATCTCCTCTGGGAGAATAGGGCCATCCATTGTAGGTTTTCGTTAACAAATCTCTGGTTTCCGTAATAAATAAGTTTTTTACAGGGAAGGGTTATTGGCCCTTCGCCCAACCCCCAACCTGGAGGACCAGGTGCTGCAGTTCGTCTGACCTTTCGCCTGAAACCTGCCCAGCAAGGTTGAACCTACCAGGGACTTTAGTCCCAGCTGATATAGCTTCCAGGGTCACTAAGGTACGCAAACCTCCCCACCACGTTAAGGTGCAGCACTTAGGGAGGCCCAACTACATACAGAAGGGAAATAATTCTAATATCAGCACCTGGTCATGATATAGGACAGGAGGATAATAGTATGAGTTATAAGTTGCAAGATTACAAAACTAGCTATATATAACTTACTTTTGCAGTACTGACACTCAACAATCTCAAAGCGGACACCCCTGTAGAGTGGACACCTCTCTAAGGCGGACATCAGTGGTTGGCTGGTTCTGGACGAATTTTATAACTCTTCCCAATCAGAGCCGCGACACTCACGAATATTTTGGTAGCCTCCAGAGCAACGATCGTGATTCCGTGAGTCTATAGGCTACTTTCGATATATTAAAATTAAACTTGATAGCGAGGTACGCGTTTTGATTTTTAAGATAAACTAACGGATATTTGAATAAAATTTTTCAAAACAAGGTTTTATCGTCTTTTTTATGTATTTGTTCATTCATTACATAGGTTGAAAAGCGATTTTATGTAACCAAAACTTGCATTTTACAGGTCTAACTTCACTCGCGTCGCCTTTTGCAAAGATGTCTGTGCATTTTTTGCAATTTTGATTTCCAAATCAGTTTCTTGGGCAATTTTCGATACGCAACTGGTGTATTTTATTCGGAAATTAGTCATGCTAGTTATTCTAGACCGAGAAAAAGTTCTTTTTTGGGGCTTTTTTGCACTTAAATGTACTGCAGACGGTCGCGTAAAAGCGTTTTTGAGAATTGCTAAAATTGAAAAATAGCCCGGTCGTCAATGGGTTAAGCCCTCTTCACTTCACGTTGACGCACGCCGTCCATACATCAATCTTTTCCATATACATCAGTCAATTCCAAGTCAGGTCAATCCAGCGTAACAAAATAGCTTTAACAGTTTAAGGCAGTTTACTGGATCCATTTTGCTTGAAATGACTGCAAATTTAGCCGAAAATCGCAGCAGCTCAGGAAAGACTTTTCAACTTTTACTCCTTCACTAATTTCATTCATCCAACATGCTCAAGTGACACAGCGCCACAATTTTGGCGTCTTTCGGTCTTTTCGTGCGGGTCTTGCGATATATGTCTTAACTCAAACGTTCCTATAAAAGTGCTCACTAGGGAGAAAAATCCAACCTAAAAGAACGAATTTCGGCCGCCATTGTTTTGAATTTTTCGAACGCGAAGTCCGCGCAGACACACGCGCGTGTCACACGCGATGACGAAATTTATGCTAAAAATAGCCCAAATTGTCCTTTACATGGGGAATGACATGTTGTTGCGGTCTCCGTCCCCGATTATGGCTCCTGGTATAGCCAAATAAAATTACTATGCTATAAAAGTGTAACTGAGGATAAACTATTTAATAACCAGTACACAAGAAAGGTGCTATAAACGATCGCAAGAATTATCGCCCTGTCTCGCTAACATCAGTGGTATGCAAAGCGTGTGAAATGATAGTTAGACAGCATCTTGTTCAGTTTTGGATAACTAATAAGATCTTTATTTCCGAGCAATTTGGCTTCCTGAAAGGGAAATCTTGTCCGTCTCAACTACTATCATCGTTTCATGATTGGGTCCGTGAGAGAAACAAAGGATTAACAACTGATGTCATATTTTTAGATCTTTCGAAAGCCTTTGATTCGTTGCCACATGAACACCTGTTGACAAAGATACATGCATATGGTATCCGAGATCCACTTCTGTTTTGGCTTAGATGCTTTCTATAAACAAATCGATACCAACGAGTCGTTCTGCGGGGACACTAGTCATCTTGGACTTCCGTTTTGTCGGTGTACCCTAGGGAACCGTATTGGGACCCATTTTATTTCTCATTAACGATATTTCAAGAAACATTACGTCATACACAAAACTCTTCGCAGATGATATGAAGGTGTACAGGGTATTGAATGCAGGGAGGATTTGAATGAACTGCAAAAGGATCTTACTTGATTGGAATCTTGGAGCAATGACTGGCAATTAAAATTTAACACTGACAAATGCGAAGTAATGCGTATTTCTAAAAGGAATGACAGTTTAAGTCCTCAATATCATCTATGTGGTAATCATTTGAAAGCTGTATCTGAAGTCAAGGAGGGATCTTGGAATTCATATTAGTTCGAACCTGTCGTGGAGCTTGCAAGCCAGTTAATGCGTAAATAAGCCAAACAACGCCCTTGGATTTATACGACGTACAGTTCGTCCCAAAAATCACAAATTGTTTTCGAAACTTTATAAGAGCCTAGTACGTTGTAAACTTGTTTACTGCACTCCAGTCTGGTGTCCGCACCTCAAAAAAGATCTAAACTTTGTATGGACGGCGTGCGTCCCCCGCGGGGGGGGGGGGGGGGGGGGGGGGGGGGGGGGGGGGGGGGGGGGGGGGGGGGGGGGGGGCTCCCATATAAAAATGACGGGGTTGCTCGTCGTACCTTTTGGGGGTCAAAATTTGGAGCTTGGTACCGCTTAGGGGTGCTGAAATCTAAAATGACTACCGTTAGAATTAACGCGGTACCTTTTAGGGTATGAGCCGAAAAAACATTACAGAATATGACATGTGTTGTTTTAGAATTGGTACCTATTAGGGGTAAAAATTATTTTGAGCCGCGCCCATCAAACGAGATTCTGGTACCTTTTAGGATGTTTTTCGTAAATTTCCGACGAGCACCCCGTCATTTTTATATGGGAGTCCCCCCCCCCCCCCCCCCCCCCCCCCCCCGAGACATGTCTTATAAAGAACGTTTAGAGTTCCTTGAATGGCCAACGCTACAACAAAGAAGATCGTTTTCCTCGCTTACTGAGTGTTTTTAGACAATAAACAGACTTAATGGACTCGACCCTTCAATATTTTTTACGTTTGCACACGATTTTCGTCCCTTAAGAGCTAACCACCGTTTCAAACTCAAGTCTGAATCCACAACACTAAATAGTTACAAATATTCTTTTTTTATTCGCATAATCGACGCATGGAATAAATTACATAAAGAAATCGCCGAAGCAGAAAATTTGAACATTTTTAAAAACATGCTCAGACGCTATTTATTCTTGTGAACAGTAAATTATTTAAGTGTATTTTAAATTTATTTTATAGTTTGAAATGTGATGTATATATTTTTTTGTTTACTCATGTTTTTTCCAGTCTAAGGGGGGAGATAAACTAGAAAGGGATAACCTCTTTTATTTCCTTTTCACGTTTCTCAATGGAATTTGTGAATAAATAGTTATTATTATTATTATTGTTATTATTATTATTATTATAAAATCTTTTATTGATAACAAAGCTAACTAAAAAAATCTTATTTTTCAATTAATTTCACTTAAAAAACTATTCAGTCAAAACACTATTTACATTATTCCTTTCGATTAAAGAAAAAAAGACACTTAACACTTATTATTATCATTATTATTATTCAAAAAACTTTAAAACTAAAAAAACCATCAAAATGAAATTAACTATACATTATAATCAATAAAATCAAGCTGTGCGTTATTAAATTACATTACAAATTACATGAACATCGATAGGAAGTACTACTATACGGTCTAATTCACAGAAATATTCATATAACTCAGTCTTAAACTTTGGTAATGTAGTAATTTCTCTAATATGTCTAGGAAAACTGTTCTGGTCCGCTGCTGTTGGGTATAGAAAATGGTCTGACCAATTTTACACTGTTGTATTCATCAATTTTGGGATGATGTAGGAGTGTTATCACACAGACTTCTACTGTGCGTATTACATGTGAAATTAAGATAATCCACTAATTGATCTGGACACCTCTTAGATGAGTCGGTACAGAATTCGCGAAGTTTGTAAAAATGAATACTTGAATGCGGTATGTGATTATAAGATGTGGCGAGCATGTGAAAAGGTGACTGAAACCTTTGTCGAACCACATTTTAGAGATACGACAACATTGGACCCGGGAGACTCCGATATAAAAATGACGGAAGTGCTTGTCGGAAATTTTCGAAAAACACGCTAAAAGGTACCAGAATTTTTACCTAAGAGGTACCAATTAAAACAACACATCTCATATTCTGTTATATTTTTTCAGCTCAATGTTCTAAAGGGTACCGCGATAATTCTAACGGTAGTCATTTTAGATGTTTGCACTCGAAGCGATTCCAATCTACAAATTCATTTTGACCCCTAAAAGATACGACGAGCACTCCTGTTATTTTTATATTGGAGTCCCCCTACCCCGAGCATTGCACTTGCATTTGACTTTAGGGAAAAAAGGTCGGATATATTGTATAACATTCATTCACTGTTTATTTTAATAGTAGCCGTTGTGGATTGATTTGCCTGAACTTTGGACATTGTTTACATTTTAAAAAACTGTAGGAGCTCCTTCAGGGAACATGCAGCAAGAGTACTGATAAAACTATGGAATGAGTACCACAGTGACAACCCTGTCTATATCTGATTTGCAGTTTATTGAACAACAAAGTTTGAATAAAATACCGAATCTGCTTCGATACAGCGTTGACAACATCGAGTTGTTCATAACCGATCAGGAGTATTTGGTATATATGGGTATGTAAAAGCTTGAGGGCTGAGCCTAGATGGGGTTAACAGTTAACTAATCATTTGCCAAATTTTTAACTGATGCCAGGTGAGAAAGTCCCGTTTTTTTTAACAATAAGCTTAAAAATTTTAAGTACTGAATTAGCTGATAGCTGAGCCATGGCTAAAATTTCCAATTGCTGCTGAGAAATATCCGAAAATCTTAATGCTAACTGAGATTCCAGCGCCCCCATCTAAGAGAGTTGACCCGGATTGATTACATGTTCAGTTCTTGAAATAAACATCTTGGTTTGTGAAAGGCAACTGACGAAATATTTAGTAACAAAATGACTGTAAAAAACTGGGATAAACGATGTCACAGAATTGCTTTGATGCGCGCGAAAATTGGAGATTTGAGCTTGGTAGCCTTGGAAGTGAAACAGTCGGTATAGTTCATTACTGTCAACGCTGACGACACAGTTATCTGAGGCATGATATAAGTATGAGGATAAACAGAGTTTAGAATTTCATCTCAAGTGGTCATATAAGCTCTAGAAGGTTCTTCGATCTTATTCAGTAAGTGTTGGTGCAAGCATGGCGTCAAGTCGCGTTTCACCGAACTTCTTCACTATCGTGTCAAGTCTTCATCTGATTTTTACAATCCTCTCAGTTGCTTTTCTCTCGTACAAAGTTTATTATCTAGAGAGTGAACTTTCTTTAATTCGAGGGGAAATATCTACCGGAGGACCAAGTAATGCTGGTATCAAAAGCGTGACGCAGGCGACTCCGCTGTCTACAGTTCAAACTAGTGAACAGCCAAGAAGTGGACGAAATCGCCGAGCTGGTCAGAAGAAGTCCGAATCATCTTCAGCAGACAAACTCAAAAGAGTATGTTTTCAGAAGTTAATGAAAGATCTTCAGGTTTGTAGAGTTTTCCTTTTTCAGTTTCATTTTTTGGGTAGTGACTAGTAATAATAATAATCAGCAATTTGTATTGCGCAAATTTCATAAAAATGTTGATCAAATGCGCATAACAATGATTAGACAAAAATTATGGAAAGGTCCAAAATACATCAGGACGTAAATTATAGATCTGTGGTCTTTCGTAGCCCGTGTCGCTGATTAGCACAGTTTTGTTTCGGGCTTCGCACACAAAAGATTATTTTACAAGTACATGCATGCACTATACAAAATAAAATGCAAACGTTATACACTCTCGGGCTTTTTTAATATAAAAATGTCTAATTTTTGGGCCGACTGCGCTGGGACCAGACATTCTTATTTTTTTGGCGATTTGAGCCTGCAAACGTCCTTAGCAGGCTCTTATGATAAATGGTGCAGTCAATTCAGTAAATCATAGCTTAGAAGAAAGAAATATAGGCAAAATTCTAAAAATTTGCTAATTATCAGACATGTTTGCTAAAATAAAATGGAAAAAGACTTGTATACGTCTTTAGCTCATTGTTAAAATATATAGCCGAGAGGTACTTAACTAAATCTCAGCCTGGGTAAGTTCTTAGCATCGATTACGGTCGATTAGCACGTAAATTCTGGCCAATCGCAGCCACAATGTTTTTATAAAAAAGATTCTTGAGTATAAAAAGAGTGTACGATGTGTACCAAACTAAAAACAAAACCTAGAATAAATCAAAGGCTCCTATTACTCATGAATACGAAACGCCAAATAATTCATGGTATACAGAGATTTTGAGTTGGGACCGAGGGCATTACTAAGGTCTTTATTTTATTTTATGTACATAGGAATATTAATAATAATAATAATAATAATAATAATAATAATATAAGATTTTGGGTTGTCCAAGTGCGAGGTGAATATTTCGATTCGAGAAATATTTGCATTTAGTAGCTTGACTGACTGATCAGAGAGAGAGAGAGAAAGTGGGAAGGGGGGGGGGGGGGGGGCAATAACTAAATTCAGTCCTTTAGAAGGGGGGGGGGGGGGGGTTATTACCTAAAATTTTTCTACTTGAAGCCCATTTTCCACCCCCCCCCCTCCTGATAATTATTGCACAGTCCCTAAGGATATATTTTCACTTGAGGAACAGCCGTAAAAGAGAAGAAAAGGAAGGGTAAAGGAAGAAAAATTAAATTTGCCCACAAGTCAAGTCAAGGGTAATCTAAATCACACATTCCGTCATGACGGAAACAAAAGAGAATGAAACTTGGTTTTTCATTGGCCCAATTTCTTAATAGCCATTTATAACCTTTGCGACTTCAGGGGCACCCAACGAATCTGTTCCTCACTTTATCTGTTCCCCAGCGGATTCTTGCTGGCTGGCAAAATATTCTGTACATATTTTTTTGTGCTGGCTAACTTGAGCAGATCGAAAAGAGACTGGATCGAAGAAAATCGGAGGACACTTTGGGGCTTAAAAGGGTTCAGTTTCGTAGTAAAAATTTAAGCAGTACTTAGAGATACCTGAACAGGTTAACTTCGAGACGGCAGTAAATGTACAAAACAATATACAAAAAGCTTCAAATAGTTTTCCATTAATGTTTCGTTAGTTCCCAAGCCCCATTTGGTAACTTATTATTATTGTTTTTTTTTCTGATTTATTCATTTTTTTTAATTGCTGGCTGGGAAACAGACAATTTTTTTATCCAGTTGGCTGGGAATTTCCCTATGTGTTACGCTGGGAAAAAGGAACAGATATATTTTTCCCAGCAACGTAGAAGAACACCTGGAAAAGCTTTTGTATCATTTATTTTAATTTATTTGAGTAAAATAATACATTTTACCAAAGATTGTTCGTTGGGTGCCCCTGCGACTTAACAAATATTGCCGTGCTATTTTTTAACAAAGGCGGTGTTTTTATGCATGGTGTTCCTTTTATGCCAGGTCACCGATGACGCAGTGAATGGAACGGGAAAGCTTGTCTGCATGAGAGGTCAGTAAAGTACTCGATGTAATGTTTGCGTTCGACGATAGGAAAACGCCGTCTCGTGAAGGCACGCTTTTTTGAGATTTTGGTCAACGCCAAATAAGCCACCTCGCTTATTTATTAGAGGCACTTCTCCGCTGGAAAGTGGTACCCACTCCAGGCCTCGCTTTTGTTTTTATGCTAAAATCTCACCCCCAGACATCAAACACGCATTCTTTTAATCTGTGACTACTACTAGTATAGAGATTGCAATTCATATGATGACGCCATAGCTCTAGATCCCACTGCCTACAATATTGGCAATTTTTGTTAATTTCTTAGCTGTCAGCTGTAATATGTTCTAATCATTTTTCAACTGACAGTTAAAATTTGGTCAATTCTTAGCGTTTGTTAGCCCCATCAGACCTTTAACAGAGAGGGGAGGGAGATCAAGAAGGGAGACAATGGGAACAAAGTTCCGCCAAGCAACCGTGGTACAAGAGGGGTGGTTGTAAATCCCCACCCCCTCCTTCCTCTTGTTGGGTTTTGCTGTGTTGCAATATTTTGAAAATATTTTACCTAAATTTTGCTGCTTTTTCGCAGCATTCAAAAAGGGTGAAAAAACGCCGTTTCTATTTTAAAAATGGCTTGACTATATTAATGATGTAATATCTCGTAACCATGGCATCTAATTCTCACCTGACAGTTAAAATTTGGTCAATTCTGATCTGATCAGCGTTTGTCAGCCCCATCAGACCTTTAACCAAGAGGGGAGGGTGATCAAGAAGAGAGACAATGAGAACAAAGTTTCGCCAAGCAACCGTGGTACACGAGGGGTGGTTGTAAATCCCCCCCCCCCCCCCTCCCCCCTTTCTCATCCCCTCCCCCTCCTTCCTCTTGTTGGGTTTTGCTGTGTTGCAATATTAATACCTAAATTTTGCTGCTTTTTCGCAGCATTTGATATTTTATTACCAAAAAGGGTAAAAAAAAAACGCTTTTCTATTTTAATAATGGCTTGACTGGATGTAATATCTCGTAACCAAGGCATCTAATTCTCACCAAACGTTGCCAAAATGTGTTTCAGGGATAAACAACAGCCACTGATAACAGCAAGTGCTGATAATAATGCTCTTGAAAAAAATCGGAGAAAAACTTAAGGCGTGGTGGATGCTGCCCCCTCCTCTGCCATATAAAATCTTTGACACGATGATCTCCCCAATTTTAACATATAATAGCGAAGTTTGGGGTGTGTACACAAAACCGGATTTTAAGTCTTGGGACAGCTCGCAGATTGAAAAAATCCATTTACAATTCTGCAAACGTTATCTAGAAGTAAGCAATAAAGCATCAAATGTGGCATGTAAAGCTGAACTAGGAAGGTTTCCTCTTATTATAGCTATTAATCAGAAAATAATTAATTATACCTTATATCTTCAAAGTAAGGACAATAACTCTATTGTTAAACAGATCTTTTTAATGTCCGCAGATCTTCACTCTTCTGGTAAAAATAGCTTCTACTCTAATCTTATAAGGATATCCGAATTCTATAATTTGCCTGATTTTGACCCTATTTTCTTAACTGAAACTAAAATCGAACATTATGTAAACTTAATGCAACAAAAATATATCCTATATTGGCGACATATCATTCAACACTCTAAGAAACTCGAATTTTATAATATCTTTAAGAACGAATATACGCCTTCTCATTACTTAGACCTTACAAGGAAATCAAATGACAGAAAACAATTAGTAAAATTTCGTATAAGTAATCATAAATTAATGATTGAAATTGGTAGATATGAAAAAATCACGAGAGATGATAGATTGTGCCCTACTTGTGGATCTAATGAAATTGAAGATGAAATTCACTTCCTTTTCCACTGTCCTAAATACTCAATTATTAGGGACGGATTTTACAGGAAAATAGGGTATCACCTACTAAATATAAAACAGTTATCTCCTTCAGAAGTTACCAATGAATTAATGAACTCTCGTAATTATTTTGTAAATATTCATTTGGTGAAATTCATTATTTCATGCTTAGATCTCCGCAATAGTCAAATTATCAAATCAGACTGATTGTACTTTCCCTTTCTTTATTATATTATTGTAATTTCATTTTGTTATGTTGTAAAGCTTTGCAATACTGTAAGGATTTATAGTCATGCAAATAAAGCTACTTGTTGTTGTTTTTACTCCACTTTTTCTCTCCTCGGCGACTTGTGTAAGTGCAGTGGCACATTTTAGACGGCAATTTACAACGTTACGTTTGGGTAATCATAAGTAAGCCCCCGGGCCAACCAGTTGTTCCCAGAGCTTTTCCCTTTTTTAAAATTTTTAGAGGAAAGGCCCTAGGAACGAAGTTGCTCAGTAGCCTATTACTCCGCTTCCTGCGGAATAATAGGCTTTTCCACTATTTCCAATAGACAATATTCGTATTCACGGTATTGAACTGGAACTAGCGTGCAGTCGAGGCTCATGCGGGGGAATCTTGACGTGCAAATATTTTTAATGATATTCCCCCGCATGAGCCTCGACTGTAAGCTAGTTCCAGTTCAATACCGAGAATACGAATATTGTCTATTTCTCAAATAATAATTATGTACCTCTTACAGGTCCTCAGGGTCCACCAGGGGCACCAGGCTCACGCGGTAAAACAGGAACACCAGGCCCACGCGGTCAACCAGGAGCACCAGGTTCCCGCGGTCGTCGTGGTCGTCCGGGTACACCTGGAAAAAACGGGCCTCCGGGAAGAAAGGGTCTAAGAGGTTACCCAGGGAAGAGCCTCGATGTAAATGATACGGTCATTGAAAAGCTTGTCAAACGATTGAAGACTTACACCCAAGGAGAAATTACGAACTTCGGTGAGTAAAAATTTAAACGACTTTTTTTTTAATTTCGCCACCTTTTTAAAACGAAAAATTGTTCATTTGTTTAAAGCTTATGAAATGTGTTCAACCAACAGCTCCTCCTCGATTCACAAATAAACCTCCGCCGCTCATCTTCATTAAGGAGGGCGGCAATCTATCAATTAGTATTTCCGCAGCCGGGAATCCAACACCCAAGATCACGTGGTCGGTGCAATCTAAATATCATGAAAACAAAACTCGTTTCAAGATTTCCGCTGACAAGTTTGAGATAGAAAATGTCCGTTTTGAGGATGAGGGAGTGATCACGTGCCTCGCTGAAAATGTGTTTGGTCTGCAAGAGGCAAAAGTAAATCTTACTGTTTTAGGTGAGTACGTTATCATTTACTTGAAAATTAGAGTAAATAAGTAAAAGCAGCCATTATTTTTTTACTGTCACCAAAACTCATCGCATTTTATCGAAAACAACAAACGTAAACCGAACCAAACCAACCAAATAAAACAAATCTAACCAGCGACAAGCGCGGGAAAACATGTAACCGGCCCCAAAGGAGCGAAAACGTGCCAGCAGGCCAAGTCGTGATTAGTTTTGATTTTGCCGACTCCTTACTGATTAGATAAAACAGTATCTATTTCCTCAGATTGCTTGCGCGAGTTTTTTCAGAATTATGGAGCTCGTACTGTCAGTTTTTAGATGCAGTTAGTTAAAGCAGATCAATTCTTAACCCTTTAAGCCCTAAGAGTGATCAGCATCAGTACAGGGAAAAGAAATGAGAATGTAAATTTTGATATTAGGGTTAAAAGGTTAAAAGGGGCATTGACACGCAGATTTTGCTGTGTTTTGGTCAAAATACACTAAATATATGACAAAGTACCTTTGCTCAAACATAAAATTGCTTTTAAAACACCAAGAAGATAATATCAAGTGATTTCTTCAAGGAAGTACAAACCATAATAAGGTTTTCTGCGATTTTTCCACGGCTCTTGGGAGGAACTTGAAAAAATTGGCCAATTTTTTCAAGTTGCAATCCATTTCCACCCGCAGCCATCCGCAGCCAAAGATAAGGAATACTAGTTAGAATTCTTAACCCATTAAGCCCTAAGAGATAACGAAAATAATATATATATATATATATATATATATATATATATATATATATATATATATGTGCACTGGTAGAGTATTTGTTAACAAAACTGGACCATTATTTTAAGGTTTCCGTTGAAACGAATATGTTTTTTTGGCTTTTCAAAGTGATACTAAAAATAGGCGACAGTGTCCCTTTAACGAGTACTGCCGTGGATGAACACATCGGATTTTTAATTCGTTTCGGACTCAATCCTTTATGCCTAAATAGTGATCAGCGTCAAATTTCCCTTCTAATATCAATGCTTGTGCCATCAGAGATATTTTAAGGGTATCATCACCCAAGATGATACCCTCTTGATGTTTTAATAACTTCTCCCCACTTCTTCTTTTATAAGCGTGTGGGGACAAGAAAGGAGAAATTGTTCGAAATTGTATTTCGATATTATCCCACCCGTGATGACTTTCAGTTCATTACAAGCAGTAGTGCATGACAAGTAGGTGATGTTCGTAACAAAAAGTGCGTCAGAGGTCAACTATCTCTGTAAGATCAACTGGCTCCAGCTGTCTTCCAGTTACATGAAGTTGATGTATTAAACCTATCACTAGAAACAGACAAACAAGTGAAATTCACCCAGGGCCACCCATCCACGTTTATGTACTAGCCAAAGCTCAACTAACAGTAATAGATAATCGTCTTTTTCACCCCGCAGGTAAGCCAAGGTTCCCCAAGTCTCCTCCAGGACAAGTAACTGGCTTTTTGGGAAAAGAGACAAAATTGCAGTGTGACCTCCTGGGAAACCCCACCCCTGAGGTTAAATGGAACAGATCTCCACCAGCACCTCTCCCTCGGGGACGTAGTGAGGTGAGAAAAGATGGTCTTTATATTAACCACACTCAAAGTGAGGACGGAGGAGTCTACATATGTACAGCGACAAATGAATATGGAATGGTCATTCATGGGACATTCCTAAGAGTCAAGTCAGTTGGTAAGTGAATAAGTTGGTAAGTGAATACGGGGGTGTGTGGGGGGGAGGTTGTAAATAAGGGGGTGAGAGGGCTAGTGAATTAGGGAGTGGGGGCATAGTGAATAAGGGGGTGGGGGATGGAGTGAATAAGAGGTAGAGGGGGGCTAGTGAATTAGGAGGTGAGGGGGGCGTAGTGAATAGGCGGGCGAGGGGGGCAGTTAAATAAGGGGGAGAAGGGGAGAGGGGTGGAGTGAAAATGTTAGAAAAAAAGGTTTGCACGAGAAGGGGGCGGCCCCCTGCCCACCACCCCATCCCCCGGCCACTCCCCCCAGCCACTCCCCCCTGCATCCGCCACTGATTAGGAGCAAGTTTTGATCATTTTTCTCGAGCATCGTTTGTACATACTGCTACTTTCAGTAGCCCAATTTTTAAAGCCCTTGTTTCCACCATACTGGCGGCGGTGGTTACAGCGTACGGAAAATCCTGCGGCCAAAGTTGGCATGAAAAAGGTGGAAAGATACATGTGTGGAAAACATTAAAATATGACTCTTCGCTTTATAGTTTAGCTGCCGATAAAACGTTTAGATCACAACATAATTAATCCAAATGGTCGCTTCTCGGCACCTCATTCAAGGCTGCATCCAGTGCGTGAAGCAATGCAAGCGCGTACAGAGCACGTGTGAACACAGTGAAACTAACACGGACGCATAATTACAAATGCAAACATCAGAAAGGCTAAACGTTTTTTTCATCTCTACCCAGAACCACCTAAACTTACCTCAACACCGCCAGCAACAGTCACTGTATCGAGTATCAGAGCATCGATCAGAGTCAACTGTTCCGCTACAGGATCACCACTACCCACAGTCACGTGGTACAAGAACAACGTCATTATACCCGCTATCAATTATGTCACAACAGACGAAGTCACCAGTGAGATCGTAATTGATGAATTCCACCCTGCAGACCAGGCCACGTACACATGTGTTGCTCGAAACGCGTATAATGATGCAGTGAATACAAGTTCAAAGATAAGTAAGGCGGCAATGCATTTCTTTTTTTAAGTATTTTAAGTTGTCAATTGAAAACGTCATTGTAACCGGCTTACAAAACTTAGTTATTATGTTTATTCACTTGGACTTATTCGCGCAACATTTTAGCTACAAGCTGCCTGTAACTTCTTTGCCCTCCTCGTCATATACTTTTCTCTCCTTCGAAGGCACCCCAAATCCAGAGAAGCCACTTAATTGATACCAAAAGCATGAATTATATAAAGACGATACACTTTTTTTCTATTCTTTTGATAGAATTACACAACAACTTTGACTGTCGATATATTTTTTTCTAGTTTTACCCGACTGTGGTGACCCAGGCAAACCAGACAATGCAAATGTTATCAACAAGAATCACTTGGCTGGGGAGTATGTCAGGTATCTCTGTCATCCGGGATATACTATGCTTGGTCCCGCAGTCAGAAGGTGTTTGCCCAGCGGTAAATGGAGCGGAAATGCACCGTCATGTAAGAGTGTATTGAACAACCTCGTCCCCAGGCCTTCTCCGCGTTCAAAATGGCGGGCAGAAAAACCCTGGACAAGAATACTCCAAAAATCCTGCAGTCTTTTTTCTCGTCAAACAAGATGAAATGTCGTTTAGTAGATTACCAGAAAACAAACACGACTGCCAATCTCTTCTAATAACCTCCGAAAACGACATTTCATCGTATGTCACGTGACAAATTACTTCACGATTTTTGGAGTATTTTGGCCGCCTTGTTTCAACGCCACCCGCCCCCTTCCCCCCCCCCCCCCCCCCCCCCCCCCCACCCACCCCGGCCATTTTGAAAGCGAAGGACATAGAAACGAGGTCGTGCATTGAAAGACTATACAGTAAGAGCTGGTATCGATACGATGACTTTCGAGCGAATTTTTCAGGCCGTGGCGTTTATAAAAGGAAAATAGTTGCTTTAAGTAGGAGTTAACTCAAAACAGAATGGCTAAAATTTAATCCAGGATTCACATAAATTTTCATATTCGAAGATAACAGAATGGTATTTTAAAATAAACATTCCCTCCTGATAACCAAAGGGGATTTTTTTTTTTACCGTTCAATAGTTAGGTGTGTACTTGCAAGGACGGGGAGAAGGGCATTTTATTTGAGTAAGTATGCCAAAAGTGCATCATTGAAAACCCACTGATGGAACAGTATGATACAGAAGCAAGGCTGATTAAGGAGGCTCGTATCCATTTCTCAAGTCCGCGCCCTTTCAATTTTAATGGGCCATATCTTTTGTTGTAGCGCATAAAAAGTCAAGCCACTTTGCATGCAAACACACAATACATTGAACTTTATGTGAGTATAGGATTTGTTTACATCGGTGCTTCCATGGCAACGGAATGGTGATCCTCCGAAATTCAGAAGTTGGGGAGTTTCTCTAGATCAAGAAAATTTTTTGTAAAACCCGCTAGTGGACTAACTGATTAGACCATAGGCTTCAACTGGACAAAGTTTGAAAGAAATGTATGAGAGCGTTTTTGAAATTTTTAGGGATGAAGTTTTGGGGATTATAAATACAGTGAAAAACATACTATCGACGTAATTGGCTAATATCAAGAGAACATAAAGCTATATTCTCTTGCTAATATCTAAAGGAAACGAAGCGCGATGGGAATGCAGTTTCATCTCATAGTAGTTTGATTCCATATGAAATGGTGTGTGAAAAAGTGAGGGGGTTGCTTTGGCCGATTGCGAGAAAGAAGGATTTGATTAGCGTGCGTTCAGCTACTCTTGTTGCTATTTTCGTATGTATTTTGGTCTACGCCTACAAATGTGATGATAATTTGGAAACCGCGAGATAATTTTTTTTTAAAATTTACCAATCTCGAGATTAATCATCAATTTATATGGCCTGCAAGTTCCAAGGACATTGAAGACATGCAAGGCAATGAAATAGGGCCTTCAATGTACCAATTTTTTTCCCGCAGATTTTGTGTTTACAAGTGAGCGTCCTCATTATTCACGAGTATTGTTTTCAAGTTTCATATGCACGTGCAAAACTTTTGCAAAAAATTTATTTGCATCCGCAGAACGCTCGATTGCTTTCCGAAAAATTTTTCGTAAGGGACGGACCATTAGATTTTTGAGGGGGGGGGGGGGGAGTTGGGCAAATACCAAAAAAAAATTCGAGCACGGCCTTGAACTGCAAAAAAAATATCGTGCAAAACAAAAACCCCAGAAAGAAAAATTCCTGCAAAGCTTTATATTTTTAGAACAATATTTTATATCCAGGAGCAGATGGTCAGAACACAAATAAATCAGACTGACGTTGTAGAATGTTAGCGACTTATATGCACTTGGGGAGGATCAAATATTCTATCTTTTCATTGGCTTGTTTAGTTTAGCCAATAACAATGGTTTATTTTTGACCCGACGTAAGTTTCTTTGTAGGCTTTTTAGCTGATTTCATAAGCATGTAAGATATTTTCTGACACAAGGAATGGCTCTTTTATAGTAACTGTTGTAGTGGCATTGTGGGTACATGTATATCTCAATGGATGAGAAATACTTTGTTTATGTGTTGTACAACAAGCTTGTAATTGCAGGGGCGCCGCTACCGCTACTGGGCATTTGCCCCACCAACTTTCGACAGCTCAAATTATGGCGGTGGGCGGAGATGAATAGTGTAGCAACATCCTTTGACCAGATCTGATGGCGGGGCGCTTTAATGCATTAGAGTTTGCAAAATAAATATGCCATTAATTAATCAAAAGCCTACAATTTTAGCATCGGAGATATTGTGACTGACTTAAGACTGGAGATTGGATATTGTGAACCAAGCATTTCAATACCCCTTGAGTTACTCGGACGTCAGCTATCGGACTCCAGCTACCGACAAATCCATCAAACAAATCCATCAATGCTGTGAGTTAGCGCTCGGCCTCTGCCCTAAGAAGGCTCAAGACTACGAACAAACTATGTCACAAGAAAGATTAAATCATTGCATTATCCAGACATTGCATTAACTGACAAATTGGCGGAACATGGCTGATAATGGAAATCACTTTCTTTCTGCCTCTAATGACAGAGAAAATCGCTTTGGAAAATTCGTTTCCAAAGCCTTCCCATACTGAAAAGAATTGACAGAGAATATTCGAGTGACAGTCAAATTTACTTTGAACAAACAACCAAAATGGAGTTACACCCAAGTTTCGTGTACATGTACTTTTCATGAGAATTAAACTGAACTCAAAGCTGGCCTTGGAAACTGTTTTTCCGGTCTCAGGAACGCTGGAAATAGCATTTCAGAGAGTTTCATTTCAAAAATTTCCCGGGGGAGCATGCCCCCGGACCCCCCTAGCAGCTCGCGCCTTCGGCGCTCGGCACAGGAGATTCGCCCCACCAACATTATATTTCCGGCGCCGCCCCTGTAATTGTAAGATGGTTGGGTGTACTACGATGGACTGTGGAAGCGACATCAACAGGGGGCTGGTGTAAAGAAAATTGTAGGGGCAGTTACAACACCGCGCGGGCCAGGCTTCATGCTATCAAGCTGCTGTTACATCAGATCTGACTTGCTATAGTATTCCTGTCTCTAGTATGGCCTTTCCAGAATTGCTAACACGTATATGTGTCAGGCATTAAAACATATAGACTCGCAAAAAAATATCATGCAAGCAAATCATGGCAAAAAGAAAAATCCTGCACAGTCTCGAGCGTAGAAAAAAATATCCTGCACCAAAAAATTGCCCAACCCCCCCCCCCCCCCCCCCCCCCCCCCCCTCAAAAATCTAATGGTCCGTCCCTAACATGCTAATAACTGGCTTGAGAATTGTAATAACATTACGCACTCGATGTCGCGCTATTACGCTGTAAAGCAGCCATACCGAGGGTCTCTTTAAAATTGCAGGACAAGAAGAACATATCCCAATTTGGACATTTATAAACGAAATGCAGAAACAGTGCTTCTTTAATATGTCACACGCAAGAACAGCGTGACAACTTTATATTCGCAACAAATAACCCGGAGTGCGACAACCATAAACCATTGTCAAAGCGTGTTATTTCTGCATCCGGCACTTGATGAAACGTGAAGTTTCCGACGTTGTCTTCATCAGTACTGTTGTCATGATTAATCTCGAGATTGTCAAATTTAAAAAAAAAAATTATCTCGCGGTTTCCAAATTATCATCACATTTGTAGGCGTAGACCATACAAAAATACACACAAAAATGGCAACAAGAGCGGCTGAACCCACGATAATCAAATCCTTCTTTCTCGCAATCGGCCAAAGCAACCCCCTCACTTTTTCACACACCATTTCAAATGGAATCAAACTACTATGAGATGAAACTGCATTACCATCGTGCATCGTTTTCTTTAGATATTAGCCAATTATGTCGATAGTATAATTTTCACTGTATTTATAATCCACAAAACTTCATCCCTAAAAATTTCAAAAACGCTCTCGTACATTTCTTTCAAACTTTGTCCAGTCGAAGCCTATGGTCTAATCAATTAGTCCACTAGCGGGTTTTACAAAAAATTCTCTTGATCTAGAGAAACTCCCCAACTTGTGAATTTCGGAGAATCGCCATTCCGTTGCCATGGAAGCACCGATGTAAACAAATCTTATACTCAAATAAATCGCTATTTGCTGCGGTTCGAAGAATAGCAGCAAATTTATGTTTTCACGGTTCACTGAAGTTTGACGGTTGTCATAGCAACATCATTGGGGCCACGTTGTTAGCGGGATTTTACTGAGGGGAATCATTCTAGTCTGGCGTTGCTGCTATCCTGTACTCAATTTTTAAAATTTTATTTTATTTTATTTAATCTACTCCTGTTATGTCAGTGTCATGTTAATGTATTTCCAATAACCTTTCTCCCTCAAGGTTGTTTGATGCCTGGCTCTGCATTTCTGGACATAAGTGGCATTCGGGAGGGATCAGGTTTCCTCCTAAAAAAGGGGGTTTTTCCTGGCGGGCAGCAGGCACAGTTAGTTATTGTTACTACATAGTTTGTCTAACGTTAACAATCAATAAACGGGGTCTGTCTTAATCTTGTGCAATCTTGTGCAGCAATCTTGCGCAGCAGCCAGTACCCCATTTACCAGTGAAAAGTTGTGTTTTATTGACTAATGGAGGGAATAGGGTAAACGTTCAATGTATTGTGTGTTTGCATGCAAAGTGGCTTGACTTTTTATACGCTACAACAAAAGATATGGCCCATTAAAATTGATCATGAAAGGGTGTGGACTTGAGAAATGGGTACGAGCCTCCTTAAACGGTACGGAAGTTGTATTTGAATCCAATATTTCGAAAAGCACAGCCTTACTTCTCATTTCAGGGTCTTACAGGTTTTCCACTGATGGAACTTTGTTTAAAATTGCACTGAAACTATAAATAAGAATATTTGGCTACGGATGGCCAAGACAACGGAATGGCTAAAATGTTGAAGTTGTGCCAAGTTTTTTCAAGATCTTTCCTTCTGAAAACTGTTTATTTTATTTTCTCCCTTCGAAAATGCACTTGAGACCTTTCTCTTGGTATTCTAAAACCAATTCTTGTATGAGATAAGGTACATAGCTTAAAGTCTATTACAGTTTTGACCAACATTAACCGCAAAATCCCCGACATTATCACTATAAAAAAAGTACTGAAGCTTTTTTTTCCCTCCAAACTATCGATCATCAATGACCGAAGACGATCCGGCTGAATCGCTGCTTGTCGTGTCAGTTCAATACCATCTCTATTCATGACATGAAGAGAGGAAAACAAGACGTATATTTATTATATAAACTTCAGTGAAATACAAGGATTTCTCCCACTGCGGAAAAAATCTCGATATAACGTCAACGGATATCCTCACTGTATAGATTCAATTCAATATTTTCTCAAATTAGCTGCCATGCTAAGGTATTGGTATACAGTCGAAACATCTTCGAATCTTCCTCGAAAATCTTCGGAAAATTTCGGGAAATGATCAGAAACGTTCAGGTACAACCTTTGGGCAGTATTCAGAGAATTTTCGAAAATCTTCGGAAAGCTTCCGAAAATTTTCGGAAAATTGCCTTAAACTTCATAAATGGTGTCATTCATATAACAAACAAAATGATACATGGCTAATTGGAGATACGAAATTTCTCTTCTCGTGTTTAACTCGATATCTCGAGATACAGTAATAGCCCACGTATAAGAACCTGGGTTTTAAGAACCTGTTAGGCTAAAATTTTCATTTTAAGCCCCCTCCACATAAGCACCTATTAAGGCTAAAATTTTAAGTTAGGTTCTTATCAGTGGGGTTGCTGTAAAAGTGTACAGGTAAAAACTGCTGAATTAAGATCATCATCTATTTAATAAAAGTAACTTGATATGTTGTACATGTCTATTGTGTTTACCATTCAAATAATTCCCCAAGTATTTGCAAGTACTGTACTCTACTAATACAGTATAGAACAGTATCAAAGAAAGCTTTCTGACCATCTCCAACTATGTGAGAATCACAAAATATTAAATGTAAAATATCAAAATATATCCCAATGAAATAAATAATTGCAAAATATCAAAACAACGTAACAGCTTCTCAAGTCAATGTGAGGTCATTTAAAGTGATAGAACCTTTAGATACAGCATATCACCAATATTTGTTTTCGCTTGTGGCTGATAGATAGATATATGAACAATGAGCGTTTTTTTTTTATATTGTTGAGCTTTCTGTGGAGCTAGAGCCATACAGTTTTTAATTTAGTTTTTTCATTTCTCATTGCTTGGACGGAATTTGGTATCAACATGAGTTTGTTTGTTATGTTTTGTTAAGGACATACTGTATACTGTGTACCTGCACTGAACTGCCTATAGGCATTGCTGTATGGTACAAATAAATGATTGATATTGTATTATGAGATGATATTTATAATATACTATAACATATTTAAATGAAATTCATATGAAAATATAAGAACCTGTTTTAAGAACCTTGTTAGCCTAAATTTGCTTTAAGTACCATTTATATAAAGAACCTATTTACTATTTAAGCTAAATTGAAAAATTCAGGTTCTTATACGTGGGCTATTACTGTATTTGAAAGACACTGACTTCATCTCCGCGCACCATGTAATGTAAAAAAGTCTGTTCGGTCCGCATATTAACCCTATTCAGCCTGGTGGGGGGGGGGGAGGGGGGGGGGGGGGGGGGGCACAAAGTGCCCGTGCTAACTTTCAACATTCATAACTTCTTTAATATGTATTTGCAAGTTTATGATCCAAAAACTTGCAAAAACAAAACAATATTTCCCAATACGGATCAAACAAGCTAGTTCTATAAAGGTTTTGTTGTTATGGCCGTTTGTTATTTGCAGACAGCAAAGCATATCTCTATTGACAAGCGCGTACACTACAAAGACGAGGATTGACTAATTTTCTCCATGTTATTTTCGCAAAATTGTAGAAACACCTTGAAAAGGGCCTTCTACTTCAGTACACAAAACATACATTTAAGAATTTTTTTGAAAACATTTCGGAGAAATTAATTTGCAAGCGGTCCATCTGAAAAAAGTCTGTATACCTTTGGCATACACAGGACAACATAAGACACTGATGTACGTAATTGAAGTAGCTTGTTTGGTTCGTATTTGTGAAACCAATTTTTTCCGAACAAAACTAGTTTAAATGTACTAGCATCATTTACCAGCAAGTTCATTAGAGGGTTTATTGTGCGTAGTCTAGTACTACAAAGTCAGGGGCAGTTTTCGCATCAGTAATGGCAGACATAAGAAAATATTTCACAAAACGGTTTTGTTTTATGACATAATTCAGTAAAATCAGTTGGTCCATCTTAGCAGTCCGAAGAGCAAAATTCCGATCGCTCTGGGAGCCAATCAGAATGCTCCTCTCATCATGGACTATTTCAGTCACTTTATATTTTATTGAACTCGCGTTAGGTCTGTATTGGGAAAATATTGCTCGCTTTTGTTGAATTTTTTTCAGGTACTGATAAACCGGAGTGCTTTAGTTACTGGACGATAGATGACCCCACGAGACGAATTGGCTCAAACACTGGAAAGTACAAGGATGACCAATATCTAGTCGAGGGCTGGTACAGATTTATAACAGGAAGTTATATGTACTATCGTTCGAGTTCTTGCAGTAGTTATGGTAGTGGCGGCTATTGCGACACTTCATATCATGGATGGTTATATGGAAATCATCCGTCAGTTGCAGCTGGGGTGGTCACTCAGAAAGTGTGTTTCGGCTACTCTGGATACTGTTGTTCGCGTTATAGATATATAAAGGTACGCAACTGTGGTTCTTTTTATGTCTACAAGCTGAAACCCACATGCAGCAGCTGTCGATATTGTAGCTACTATTAAAAAAGTCAACTAATATCGGAAAATAACACTAGGAAAATCTCTTTGACTACGTCCAACTTATAGATGTCACGATTCTCACACTCGTTATTACAAAACAGTAGTTGAAATTTCGTAGAATAAGATTTAGTGAAAATAACTTCCGCTATTGTGGAATCGCTCTGTCAGTTATAGAGTTGATTGTATCAACGAACGCAACCTTATTTGTGATATAATGGGTGTCCGTTATAACGGGAGATAGAACACTACAAGCCATCTAGATCAGTGTCTCAGATCTTCATCTCATCACCTGCTACATGTCCCCACTATAAGCAATGCGAAATCATATGGTGACAGGGTTTATTTCTATAACAGAAGCCATCTCTATAGAATACGCTTCCTAGATTCGCTTCCTTAGATCTTAGGTATCATTTACTACATTTAAGAACAAGCTGAAGACGTATTTGTTTCGGCTCGCTTTTTAGTAACTTGTTTTTCATATTATATGAAGCTTATAATTATTATAATTTCAGCATTATTCATGCATATTTTGGACGTTGTATAGTAGTTTTCACCAGTTCTTATTTTTAACTGATTGTGAAGCGCCTAAAACTGTATTGTATAGGCGCTATGTAAGTGATCTATCAATCTATAAGTTAACTATACATAGAATGCGGCAGATAATGCCAACGTAACTTGTGTTTTATTTTATTAATTTTGTAATGAAGATAAAATAAATAAAAACGTTATTAACGCAGCACTTGGTCTTTTCTGCTTATTTGGTTCCACACAGCACCGCCTAGTTAGCACTGAAGCTAGACTGAGAAAACACAACACGTATCGTAACCGCACTATGCACTGCTTTCCACAACAGAACGACATCTGAGAAACAACCGCGCAAATTCCATACTAATGATGTATCGGTATCCAAGTCTGAGCAGCGTTTCAGATTTGCTCGTCTTCTAATTGGTTCGATTTACTTCAACAGTTTTTTATTTTTTATTTTTTATTCTGGGCAGCGTTTCTGTTTTGCTTGTCTTCTAATTGGTTCAGTTTACCTCAACAGCTTTTTATAGCCCTAATTTTTTTTTTTTTTCAATTCTCTTTGCATTTGCTCTGTAGTCTCTCCTCAACGGGTAGGGTGGGTGGGTAAGTAAAAGAATAATCTATCTTACCTACCTACCCACCTACCCAAGGGTGGGTGGGTTGCTGAGTAGAGGGGCGGGGTAAGGTAGGTAGACTAGGCGGGTGAGTAGATTGGTAGGGTGGGTTGGTAGAGTCTGTTTCAATCAAGAGCGACCAGAAGAATTCAGAGCACTCTCCTCTAGATACCAGTTTATCGCAGGTTTGTACAAGCACTGTGCCGGATCTCCCCAACACCTTCGCTGGTATTAACTGGTGCCCATTTTGTACGAGAGAAACAACATGGCCAATTAAGGGTAGCAAAATCTTCAATAAGCTTCTTTCTCTCGTCATCTAACTCTTCTTCCCCTCCAAAACACTGGCCCTTTCTTTTCGTTTTCTAAAACACTGCTGGCTGACCGACGAAGCTTTTTCCTTTCCTTGACATGAGCACGGATTTCTTCATTTCTTCGTGTTTCTTTGTAACTCTAAAAAGGAACCAGTTTTTTTATTAATTTGGTAGGGTTGACGTACAATGCTCTAAAATCCATTACACACTGTTAATTTGAGTTGCAGAAAGAATTCAGTTGAGAGTTAATCCAAGTCATTGCGTTGTGTCTAACTTAGACACAAGAGCGCTAGAAATTCAGACAACAAAATACAAAATTTTAGGAAGTTGTATCTCAGGATAAGTCTATAGCATCACCAGACTATTAAACGTTAAAAAATAAGGGAGTGGACGTTAAATTGTATCGGTGGCAATTCAAGAATTTTTAAATGAAACATTATGGATTATTAAGTCCTAATCCTCTGCCAGGTGGATGGTAATACTGTATAACTTTACTTCGTAAAATTATATATTATTTGTTACCTGTATTTTAGACACATTGCAATTAGTCGAATTTATTACCTTTCATTCTTCATGTACAAGGTACTGTTAGTATTTTAAAGCGTTCTTGAAAACTTCTCGAATTTCAACATCTACAAGTAGTTAAGGTGGTTCGATACAGTTTTCTGGAGACCATACCAACATTTTTCAATCGGCTTTTAAGCGGCCTTCTCCAAGTCAGATCAACGTGAAATTTTCACCACTAACTGGTTTTGAATTGAAGTTTGGCAAGATATATTTTCTGGTAAAATCGATATTACCATGACAACGATAAACAAGAAACTTAGAAATCAGTAAAAGTGAAATTTAGCGCGTTTAAGATTTCGCATTGAAAATCCCACATAGGCATCTTAAGTGATATGGTATATGGCATATATATTTTGCAAGAATAAAAAAATTCTGTTTGTTTGAATTAAAATAAATCGCAATAACATTTCAAACCTTACTATTTGTGTACTGGTATTAAATTGATCGAGAGATTAACACTGGTTTTGTGAAATTACTTAATGATAATGTCAAAAAGTAGCTTGATGTTATGTTTGTAAACTTTGAAAGTTTTGTTTACTTTCTCTTTTGCGATCTTGAGAACTACCTGTTTTCCTAACATCACTTCATGTGCAATTTTTGGGTAATTTTCGATTTTAATGGCTTTTGCAAAAATCTGAGAAACGGCTCGATGGATTTTTTTAAAACATTCACTGTGCATGCTTACCGATGTGCAAAATATTATCTGAAAGTTTCATTGCCATTGATTCACTGGAACGCCTTTAAATTTAAAGATGAAAACGACGTTCGAACCGGCCGAAAAAATGGCGTTACAAATTTACTTTTTTAAGTTATGCTTAATAATGATTTCAAATCAATGCACACTGCATTCCTCCGTGATTTATACTTTCGTTGTGATCTGCTGTGCATCTATTATTATCTATATTCGAGCATGATTGTACCTTATTACTCTCCTTGCTACTTTCCAGATTCCCTTAAGTCTCTTTCTAGGATTATTTTGAGCAATAAATGCCCTTTTGCGTTTTGAAAACGTTTTTACAGCAGGCGTTTTGAACGCAAAAGAAAACAGATGCAAAGAAATTTGCATCAAAGAGCGTACATTGCAATGTTTCAATCACGGAAGAATGTAGTGCGCATTGATTTGAAATCATTACTGAGAATAACTTAAAAAAGTAAATTTGTAACGCCATTTTTTCGGCCGGTTCGTACGTCGTCTTCATCTTTAAATTTAAAGGCGTTCCAGTGAATCAATGCTAATGAAACTTTCAGATAATATTTTGCACATCGGTAAGCATACACAGTGAATGTTTTAAAAAAATCCATCGAGCCGTTTCTCAGATTTTTGCAAAAGCCATTAAAATCGAAAATTACCCAAAAATTGCACATGATGCGATGTTAGGAAAAAAGGTAGTTCTCAAGATCGCAAAAGAGAAAGTAAACAAAACTTTCAGGGTTTACAAACATAACATCAAGCTACTTTTTTGACATTATCATTAAGTAATTTCACAAAACCAGTGTTAATCTCTCGATCAATTTAATACCAGTACACAAATAGTAAGGTTTGAAATGTTATTGCGATTTATTTTAATTCAAACATACATAATTATTTTATTCTTGCAAAATATATATGCCATATACCATATTTTAAGATGCCTATGTGGGATTTTCAATGCGAAATCTTAAACGGGCTAAATTTCACTTTTACTGATTTCTAAGTTTCTTGTTTATCGTTGTCATGGTAATATCGATTTTACCAGAAAATATATCTTGCCAAACTTCAATTCAAAACCAGTTAGTGGTGAAAATTTCACGTTGATCTGACTTGGAGAAGACCGCTTAAAAGCCGATTGAAAAATGTTGGTACGGTCTCCAGAAAACTGTATCGAACCACCTTAAGGTGACTCGACCCAGTTTTTTTGGGGGGGGTACCATCCTCCTTTGAAGCTCTCTGGTATCCCCACCTTTACTTTTATCGTAAGTCTAACACATAGAATGGATAACATATAGATCAATCTACAATATAATATAAAATATTTGGCGATCGGAGTAAATGTCACGTGGTTATAATGCCACGCCCCTTTGAGGTCTGAGTCGAAAATCTGCTGTTACCGGCATTTTTTCGTGGAAATCTCTCGGCTACACATAGTGCGCATTAGTGCCTTGCGCTGAGCAGAGTTTCACCAACATCGCAAAGACCCAATTCGAGAAATTCAGTGGTTTCCAAATTTAGGTCATAATTTATGCGAAAATGATAAGCAAACTTTACACGATTATAGGTGGTTTGCAATCAATCTCTAGAGACATAGATAACAATAGTGAAATGAACAAATGCTGGTGGACGAACAAAAGGAGCTAACGAGAGAACTATTGTTTATGTCCACCAGCATGGCGGCGATGACGTAACATGAAAACCACCTATATCTAATAAACTGTGAGACTTATCCCTTTATTTTGGGGATCGTTATAACAGATGAGTCCTTGCAAGTCAGCAAAAAGCTTTAGGGCCTTGTAAATGTGCGCGATTTCGAGCAAAGGAAACATATAGAAATTATAGTTTTAGCTATTTGTTGACGTTTGTCAGCGTTTAAGAGTCCTTCTCACGAAAAAAGCATTTTCTTAAAAATTCTTAGTTTCTTTTTCCTTCAAATTTTTCAGGGCCACAATTGATTAACTAACTGCCGGATTCTGAATTTCATGGTCATTGAAAAACTGTGACATTATCTTCTATAAGCCCAAACTTGAGTAAACATTGAAGATTTTTAGCGTTTTGGCCGAGTTTGTGCTCTGGGAGTTGTCTATTGTTTCTAGTCTGTCATTATACAGCATTCTTGTTCAGCACGCGTGCAATGACCACGCTTGGCTGACTTCCGAATGCTCACCGAGATATGGTAATTAGTATGAAAAAATAGAAGGGATTCTCGTCACGTAACGTCTGCAGCCAGGAGTGCACATCATGCCGAGAATTGATTAAAAATCATGAGTTAAACCTCTATGTATCACGCGATCGCCTGTCTCAGGCCGTACCGAAATTACCGTATCTCGGTGAGCATTCGGAAGTCAGCCAAGCGTGGTCATTGTAGGATGATACCCCCCCAAAAAAAACTGGGTCGAGTCACCTTAAACAGACGAGGAAAAAAATTTGGAATATCTCTTAAATTAGAGTGCTCTTCAAGAGCTTTTATGGAGATTTTTCGTACCTTTTTCATTTGGAATGTAATCTCTTTTTCGCCTAAAGCCGAACCTGTCGACCTGATGACACCGGAGCTTTCTTCGCGCTGTAGACGTTCTCCGAGAGATACCCTTCAAAAAAAAAATTAAAAAAAAAAAACAAAGTTAAACTGAATTTACCTTACACTGAATTTCCTACTTCGACATCTATGGAAGCTAACAAAAGCGAAATAACTATATAACTGCATGCGTCTGATTGCGAGTTGCAAATTTGCAAATAAAAAAAGTAATGGCTTAATTACAGCGCCCCTATTTTTCCAAAGATCGTCGATAAAAATGAGCATTCAGATACATTCGTGAAATAAGGGATACAGTGTTTGTCTTTGCCTTGCCTCTATAAATTCGCTAGACAACGCTGCTGCATTTATAACCAACCACCGTATCCCCAACCCTTTTTCTTCTACTGTCCCTCCCTCCCCTCCCTCCCTCCCTCCTATCCCCTACCCTCGGCTCCCCTTTCCTCCCCTCCCCTCTCCCACTCAACTAATTCCAAGGATGAGTCATACTTACTTCTTTTGCTTCAAAGCCGATGCAGTTTTAGACGACTTCACGGTTTTGAAGTTTTCGCCAGATTTCAGTTCATAAAATTTAGGTTTGTTGGTGACGCGTTTCTCCTCGTTGTTTTTAGCTTCTTTTCGCTGTCTCTTGAGTTCCTCCCGCCATTCCATCTCGTCCTCGGAGCTGCTTGATTCTTCCTCTTCACTCGGGCGTCCTTCAGGTTCCTAGTTTATTTAGAAAAACTCCGTCAAAATTTATCAAAATGCCATCTTCTCTTGAGAATGACCCAAGTTTATCATTATGATATCATGAAAAGCTTACAAATTGTGCCGTGCCAGATACGAAAAACCACTTAAAACAACCTTTAGATGTGGCCAAAACATACAAAGAAAAGTATTCTCCATCTCATGCAGTGGCACTGGACTCCAATTAATTAAACAACCTATTAAAAATAAAAATGTGAAACAAAAAAGACAGCGAACAAAAAAACTGACCATTACCACTGATTTCACTGTTACGCGACCCTTCGAATCAAAACTACTTTGAGCAATTTCAATTTACTCTGCCGTCAATCATACCTAGTAGGACGAGTTTGTATACTCCTGTGTGATTACCAGCCTGCAATGGCGTCCGAAGAAACGAACTCTTTCCATATAAGGTATGATTGACGGCAGGGTAAATCGAACTGCTCAAAGTAGTTTTGATTCGAAAGGTCGCGTAACACTGAAAGAAATGGTAACACTCCTTTTCTTTCAACTTTTTAGTTTATTTTTTCCCTTTTTTACCTTTAAACTGAGAATTATCTAATCAAGTGTCACGCATCACCTGGTGAAGAGCTCCTACTGCAAGTACAACTGACAGACGAGAATGAAAAATATCCCGCGCGTATTCTAAATTTAACAACTCACCTCAATTTCATCGAACTGTTCCAGTAATGTCTGCTTGTCCTTTTGCCGTTTTTGTTTTTGTCTATCGTGTTTGGACATCACTGGATGAAGAAGCTTGTATTCCTTCAAGAAACATAACGCACTCAGTTGTGTTTACTGCTTTTGTATCAGGAGACCATTACTCAAGAGAACTACCGTAAAATACCCGTTACACTTCTTCCCGCTTATAAGCCCACCGAAAATCCCTTGCAAAATCGTATAACCCCAGGTCTTATAACCAGCACTTTACGGTATATGTCCTAACGTCTCCTCGCTTGAACCGAAAAATAATTCAGAGGTAATTATCCAGTTAATGGCCCAGTTTTGTTTCAAATTGTTCTACTAGTGTTCTAAAAGTAAAAATAAGTGTCTTAGGCTGCAGATGGCCAGGATGGAAATGGAGTACAACGCCTTGTAACTTAGAAAACTTACTAAAACTCTGGTTATGGTTTATTTTCTCTTTGAAAATTCACTTGACATCTTCCTCTTAGTGTTTTATATTAAGCATTTTATGTTTGGTAAGGGTATAGAGTTTTAATTTGGGGCAGTTTTAACCCAAAAAATGTCAAAATCCTCATGTCATAGCTCCTTTAAAACACTTATCTGGAGTGAAACCATCTTGTCCCAGACCCCCGGCCCTACCTCGCTTTCCTCGTCCACCTGGAAGTCTGGGTTGGAAAACATGGCCGAGAACCTGTCATCTCCTAAAGGATTGCTGACGTCAGAAGTCTGTAAAACAAGGAATAATGGTCATACGCAGATACATACAGTATAATTGTAACATAAGAGTACACTAAGGTATACAAAATGAATGCCATGTTTGGCAAATTTTACTAAAATTCATCGCTAGAGGAACGGTTTATTAATAACCGTTGCAAGACAAAAACCAAGGTAATTATATAGGCAATTACAATATAAGCAGTATTTAAATCAGCACCGGAATATGTTTCCCCTAAACTTGTTTGCAAGTTCATTGTTCACATTTAAGTTGTTAATTTCACACATGTCACACATGTTTCATGCCTGGTTTTCTAATTTTTGCGGTTTTACGGAACATGAATAAAATCTTAATCATCACGTTTAAAACCGAAAAATGGAGCTCGAACTTGCTGTTACATGATTTTGTGGTTTAATTTCACTTTTCAAGCCCTTCAAAAACGAAGGGCCTTTCAGCGTTTAGCGAGGAGACGGCATTTGCGATGACGTGATTTTCCTAGTTTAGATCGAATCTACCTCTTGAGGTAGTTTCAATCATGCTAAGATAAACAAGTTGCGCCTGATGTGAACAGTTTATATAGTGAAACATGTTTCATTAGTGCTCATGTTAGTAAACATGTTTCGCCATGTGTGAACGCAACAATAGTTTCTTAAGCCAATCATTGCCAAGCGCGGGAAAATATGCAGCTGGCGCCAAACGCGGAAAAACATGCAACCGGTGCCATGCGCGGGAAAATATGCAAACGGTGCCAAACGCGGGAAAGCATGCAACCGGTGCCAAGCGCGGGAAAATATGCAAACGGTGTCAAACGCGGGAAAACATGCAACCGGTGCCAAGAGCGGGAAAGCATGCAACCGGTGCCAAACGCGGGAAAATATGCAAACTGTGCCAAACGCGGGAAAACATTCAACCGGTGCCAAGCGCGGGAAAACATTCAACCGGTGCCAAACGCGGGAAAACATGTAACTGGTGCCAAGCGCGAGAAAAGATGCAACCGGTGCCAAGCGCGGGAAAAGATGTCAGTAAGGCAAGGAGCGAGAAAAACTGTAAGCGGTGAAAGGTGCTGGAAAACAAGCAACGGGAAAATAGTGAAAATATTCAACCGATTCCAACCGTTGGGAAATTTACATTAACTGCTAACGTTTGGTTTTGGTTTTGCCATTTTTAGCACCTCACTGATTTAAAAGGAAGGCATTGGTTTTGCTTTTAAAGTGGGTTGCCTGACAACATAACAAATCAACTGGTAACGCAAAACTAAAAACAGCTAATTACGGTAAAACATCAAAGCGAAAGTACTCTATTGTCATAATTATTGTGATGTGTACCATGTAGCAAGTAACGTTAGTAGCTAGGAGTAAGTATTTGATATTCGATATTTTGTAATATTTTATAAAACATTTTTGTATTTTTCTTTTATTTTTCGGTGTTTTCTGTAATGTATTACTGTTAAAAACTAAAATAAAAAAGGTATTGTAAAAATAAAACCACTCTAAGAGTCAACTAACCTTAACGGTCTGTTTCTTGGTATCTTTCGTCTCGTCTATCAATTTCTCAGCCAAACTTCGGTTCACTTTGGGAAGTTTCTGGTGAAAAGAGAAAGTTTTTAAAAACCATGTTAAGAGGTGGCCGTACCACAAGGCTCACCTTTTATATCCCGATAAACCTTATCTCTTTCCCTACAAATTAAAAAACATGGTAGCATATTAAATTAAAACACTTTAGCCATACCTTTAGCCTGACTCTGTTGGCGCGTTCTTCTTCAATCTTATCCTGGATTCGTTTCTTGCGATATTCTTCGAACGCGAAAGGTTCTGCTATAGATTTGGCCTGGGAAGAAATAAATCAGCAAAAAAGCCTGATCAACACTTCTCTATCTAAAAAAAACCTTTTAGGTTTTTAAAATTTTTTAATGCTTTGTGTTTCGAATGGATATTTTTTTTATTATATCATTTCTTAGCAGTTACAGTTACTCTTAAATAAATGTTAAATTTTCTAAGTTTGTAACTTTTAATCTATTTATACTTCAAACTTCAAAGAAGTCTCGTTTTTTCATATATATTTGTTTACTTTCTTTTTTCGTTTAAGTTCGTGGCAAAACTAGTCAAAACTAGCTGACAGTTACTGTTTTATAGCTAAAGGCCTGGACACAGGGTGCAACTTTTCTTGATCCGTTGCGCGCAACAGTTGCAGAAGTAGAAACGAGTTTTACTTTTGCGACGTTGCGCGCAACAAATTGCATCGTGTGACGTCACCGCCAAAAAATCTTGTTGCGCGCAACAAATTGCATCGTGTGACGTCACCGCCAAAAAATCTTGTTGCGCGCAACAAATTGCATCGTGTGACATCACCCCAAAAATATCTTGTTGCGTGCAACGTTGCAACTTGAAAGTTGTACCATGTATCCGGGCCTTTAGTGTACTTGGCAACGTTAATAAAGAAACAATGAATTAATTGATTGATCAATCTATCTATCGACCAATTGATGGATCTATAAAAGAGGCCCTACAGCCTGCTTGTGAAAAACTCACTGCACAATATTAAGAAGCTCATGTTCAACAGCACGAAAATCCCAAACTAGATGATCTATAGTGATCATTCCAAGCATTATTCACATTCTGCAATTCAGGGCCGGGTTGTTCAAAGCGCGGTTTAGCTAAGCCAGGGTTAGCGTCAATTTTAATTTATTAAAATTTATTTAATTTTTATTTAATTCCAGTTAAATAAATAATCAATGGAGATTTTTGCAAAGTAATTTTGCCCTTTAGTTTCAACTTTGACTCGTCTCCACATGTAACTTAAAAATAGCTTTTGAAAACTTTTCTAACAAGAGAAATTAAATCCTGGGTTAAGTTTTATCCTGGGTTAGCGTTAACCGGCTTTCGAACAACCGGGCCCAGATGGTTACCTTGTGGTAAAGACGAATGTCTATAAAGTATCCATGCATGTAGGCCCGCAATAGGTTTGTACCCATCAAATGTGACAATCCTAGAGAATAAAATAACAAAAGGCGGTGTTACTCTAGACAACGTTTTGTGCAACTTCTCTCTCAAATGGGCCAACAGCTACATGTAAAACCATGCCTTGTGAGATAAGTTGCATGAAAGGCGCTATAATTGGCAGTCACTCTAGCCTGTGTGCAGACTTTTCCGATTTCCTTGCTCCCCGTGGAAAACGGAGGGGGTGGGCGGGGGGGGGATGGTCACTCCTGCAACTTGTCGCACTCTCAAAGGTGACTGTAGAGCAGAGGAGTGATTCCATTGGTTGATAACACATTGTTTCGACACAAGTAGCGGGAAACATGTTCCACAAGACAACACTGAAAGAAAAGACAGTTGCAGCATCATAGCCAAAACTAAAACTGATAATTACAACAAGAAAATTGCGAGAAATGTTCATTGCAGGGTATGTTACATTTGGAAATTTGTTTCTGCAACTTCTGTTACAAGAAAAGTGTGAAACAAGTTGCGCAAAACGGTTTACCAGACGAGTGTAACACCATCTCAAATGATAAAAATGAAACTACAGTGCTAAATTGATTTAACGATCTGTTAGTTTTACAGAAGACATTGGTAAGCCAACCAGTCAATGCTACAACCTTTTTTTACTTACCTAAATTCTCTAGGTCTTGCTTGGTCACAAACTTGTAGTCATCATAAACTGAAATTTAAAAATTCAAAAGGGAGATCTAAATGATTGTATGTCAGTGAGAAAAATAAAATAGGCGAATGGGACATGGGTGCAAGAAAATAGTAAATTTTATTTTGTGGTGACACTGTCAATAATCTAGGCAAGAGCTACACCTCACAACAATGTTATGATCATTCCTTAACATGCCAGTTGAAGCAGAAGTTCAAAATATAAAGATGTGTCAACTCACAATTGGTCACAATATCCTATAAGCCACACACAAAAAAGGCTTACATGTAGATTCCAATTTGCCCTTAAAGTAACTGGCTTTCAAGCTACATACCCTGTACATAATTATTATTGCTTTAGGCAATTTCCTGTCTGTTATAGGTGTCTCAATTAGTCAATTTAGCTTTTCTTTGCAACTATTCATTCAGCAGACAGCTTTTCTTTTAGGCAGAAAACGTTGCTTGCCTGAAAGTAAGATTTACTTCAGAGCTCTCAGTTGACCAGTTGTAACCCTCAGCCTGTGCAGTTATGCATTTAATTTAATACAAAGCAAGGGACACCTGTTGATTATATGCCACCATGTTACACCAGTACAATGTACATGTATGTAAAAAAAAAGTCACAAAGGGAACCTCATGTAGTCTAAAAAATAAAATTATAGTTCTTCAGATCAAGTTCACTCACCAGTCGGTTGTTGATCTTCTTCTAACTCTTCTGTTAAGTTGTCGAGGAATGAGCACCATCTTGGAGCAGGACCAAGAGACTACAACAGCACAAACATTATCACCAAATTTAATTCTCAACCCCACTTCCCTCAAAATAACAACTTTCCTTGAATATTGAAAAACATTAAATGTCAGGGCAGTTATATGGAGAATATGCCAGAAAGCCCTTTATGTATTTAAAAGAAATGTTAATTAACCTGCTTATGGTAAGTGGAACCTCTTTATAACGAAGACCCCAGTATAAGGAATGATATTCTTCAGCCCAGTTATAGCAAAATGTACGGTCCGAAAAATAATTACCCTGATATAACAAATTATTGTTATAACCAACTTATTTTCCCAGTCCCTTGGCACTTCGTTGTATCAGGCTTCCACTGCAATAGGTTTAGCTTTTAAAAAACTCTTTTGGCTCAAAACTTATTTTATATGCAGAATGTTACCAACAGAGATTAAGTTTCCACTGATTTTCAAAGCTAATCAATAGCATCATAAGTTAACAAAAGAAGTCAGGCTTGTTTGCGGGCTATGAAACTGACAGAATTAGCTCTTGGGTCAAAAATGTTAACAGTACTTTTGAGAAAAGTGCACCTGGCTTCACTTTGAAAAACATGGAAAGATCTGTTGGCCGCTTAAACCAGGACAGGGGTCTATTCCTTCTTTTTGTTCAAGGAAAAGTAGACCTGATATGTAAAAATAACTGGATGGTGAAGTTTTTAAAGGGGGTAAATTCACCACTCAACTGCCCCACCTTCTTTTACTGTAACGGTCTATTGATAACAGGAGACAAGAAAACCAGCCCATATTGCAAATAAAGGCAGAAGAAATTACTTTACTTAAAAACAACACTTACTGGGATATAGTAAACCAGCATTTTGGGAGATTCGGTGGCCATAAACACTAAGCCTGTTAAAAATACAAACACAATGAGTTAAAAAATTAATGAAGAATGATAATTTTGATAAACAAGAATATTAACATACACCAAAATAATAAATAAATCATTATTTAGTCAAGCTGGCGAAATGGATGAACAGACAGACAGGTGCGGCAAGGATGGATGGATGGAACAATCAACTGACAAATAAATCTTTTTCTTTGCATTACATTTACAGAACTACATGCACCTGTACATGTATTGAACATAGGAAGTGAGAGCCCAGCTTATGGGAATAAAACTGTAAAACTATTCTGTCATCTATGACAGTGAGGTCATGTAGCCACCTGACCTAATTTTTCTCAATTTTCACTTACATTGTTCCATGAATAATTTCACAGCCCTGCTACAACCCTGTTCTGTTGTGCATGTTTAACTTGCCATCCCTGTCACAGCCCAGTTTAATGCTCGCCAGTATACATGTATGTTGTGGCCCTGTTTATAGCCTTGTCAGTAGTTAAACAGGGCTGGAAATGGGCTTTTACAGGGATCTCACAGGGTTTCTACAGGGTAGTCTTTTTCTTAAGGGATGTTACCCTTTAATTCCTAATATCAAACTTCAAATTCTCCTTTCTAGTCTCCTGACATTGTTATAGAAGTAGTAGGAGAAGTTGTTAAAATATTATTTAAGAGATTTCATATTGGGTGATCAAACCTTAAAGGGATAGTTTCACAGTTCGGCACATGTACACAGATTAAAATGCTTTATTCGCTTTCTTACCAATTTTATGAGTTAAAAAAAAACACTCACATTTACTTCAATAATCACACACCAAACAAGATGAAGGATGACCAAAATTCACAGAACATTTCAACAGATTACACCGACAAAGTCAACACTGAAAAAAAACCTTCAACCTGAAGGATTTATTCTACGCTCTGGTGGCTTTCATGGCGCGCATGGGTATACAGCTGTACATGACTTATGTATAATCATCCATTCCATCAGCTGACTGACCGGGACATTTTCACGGGCAAATTTCCTGCAAGAGTTATCTACTCACTTCCGATTGGTCTCAACAATGAAATTAAATGGGTTACATCATAGCTTGCACATGCGCCGAAATGGGAACCCTCACTTTAATTCTGATTACCTTTTCTGATTGATTAAGCATTGATATTACAAGGAGAAATTTGATGCTGATCACTATCGGGGCTTAACCCTTTTTGGGGCCACAGGCTTTTAATAGCCTTACCCATAAGTGGCCAAAGGTAACTACATGTATAGTTGCCTACATTAATAGGGAAATGAAATATTTGGCCATGGAAAGGATTAAATTAGAGGCAACTTGGCCGCAAAAGGGTTACAGGGTTAAAATCTCACTAAGCATTCTTAAATGACTACCTGCTCTAAATTCAACTTCAAACATCATTGACACCCCTGCATGTACCAACTGGTCCACTTTTGCCCAAAATGTGAACCTGAAATAGATCTATTATTTTTCTACTCATAATAACAATACATGATCAAGAATACGTAGGTCATAAGAATTGAGGGAGTGAGGTAAAATAATCATCAAGTCCCCTGTCATAGAATCTATATGCTGATAGAGCTAAAGGGGTTCAAAGATCTCTTACCTGAGTCAGGATATAGACACAGGTCATTGATATCAGTGGATGGTTCTATTGATGTGAATGGTTTTCCCTGTAAAGAAGGAATGCATGTGTTGTCAGTGAAATAAAGAAGAACAACACAGCTGTAAATAGAGAAATGTGTGCACAGAAAGTTCGTTAACCCTAAAAATCCCAAATTGCATTTAAATCCTTTCATCCTCGATATCAAAGTATAAATTCTCCTCTCTTGTCTCTTTACAATTCTTATACATCTGTAGGTCTGGAGAAGTGGAGAGAGGCTGTTAAAATATCAAGATAATTTATCTTGGATGATCATATCCTGAACTCTCATGACCTCCCTGATTGACTATGGGATTGATATTACCGGTACAAGGAGAAATTAATTTGGTGATGATTGTTATTGGAGCTTAAAGTGTATATGACAGATATTTTTTATTTGCTTGATGGAATATACATGGCGTTCTGATAAGAAAGTCACAAAAAGTTTTTCGATATCTATTTTTCTTGTCCGTGATTTAACTGTCTACATGTACATGCAAAAACCTTAAAATTCACTTCCGGTGGGTTACAAAACCACGCATGAAGAAAGACTGGAAATAGTCCATTGTGACGTCAATATAAGAATGCCAGTGTCGCGGTCTCTCAGTTCCTCTGTTTTTTGGTGCGTGTTACTACAACCATAGACAACACACCTCAATAGAACCATGTTTCTTCCTCAGGGCACACCAAAAAATGTGAGGAACCGAGAAACCCAACACCGGCATTCTTGCATTGACGTCACAGTGGTTTATTTCCAGTTTTTCTTCTTGCGCAGTTTTGTAACCCACCGGAAGTGAAATTTTCGCGTTTTTAGACAGCTAAAACACGGAAAAGAAAATCGATATCAAAAAAACTCTTTTCGATTTTCTTATCAGAACGCCATGTAGATTCCATCAAGCAAATAAAAAAATATCTGTCATGTATACACTTTAAAAGGTTAAAGATGGTCAAAGGATTTTGTCCACAGACTCAAGTGCTAGAACCCCATAAAGCGTAACTTCAGTTAAAACAACACTCACTGTCTCTCTGTCCCAGATTTTGAGAATCTTGGAATCAGCTGACAGGACAACATCAAGCTTGTCTTGAAATGCAATACTGTTGATTGGCAGACCGTACTGATGATCTTTAACCAACAAAGGCTTGGTGGAGCGAAGATCATACAACAACACCTGGTAAAATAAAAACAAATAAATGCATGATGGTATGCATAATGTACAATTCACAAGTTCACTGTGCCTTAATAATAATTACATTCAAACTCTGAACTTCAAAACTCACCAACAATATTACCAAACAGGTTAATTTTACACTCTGGTGACAAATTTCTTGCACTAGGGGCCAGACATCTCAAATGTTGGGAAATGAAGTTTAGTTCAACTGGTACAAAGGGTCACATCTGATGGGTTGTGGAAGGTAATTTTTGTTATTTCAATTTCAAATTTGCTTTTCTTTAAATTCAGGGTCTGTTGTTTAAAAAAGACAATATTTCTAAATCCTACACACATGTAAAAATTCACAGAAAACAAGCTCTACCTAAGTTTAAGCCAACAAAAGTCAAAATACAATGGTACCACAGAGCTTTTTGCTTTTGTCATGTTTCTGAGGATTTTTATGTAATATATTTTTACGTAACAAAGACTAACATTATACTGATACATGTTCATTTATGTGTTTCAACCATGAAAGCATAACATTATTGCATGTACACCCTCTTTACCTATATCCATCATATAATCTAATTTAATGTACAGTATACATGTAAATCATTTTACATGACAGTATTATAACAACTCACATGTCCTGTACTAGTCCCCACTCCCATTGTTAGTCCATCTCTGAACAGTAGTGTTGTCACTGCCGGAACATTGTCCAAACTGAAATAGAAAACTTCTGATCACCAATATTATATGATTGTAGTTCTTAAAATAAACTGAGTACTTTTTTATAAGACTGTACCGAGGGAGCAAGAGAAATGGCCAGCTTCAGTTAAGGTGAATGAGAATTAATATACTACGTATGTATAATATTAACCCTTTCATTCCTGAGTTTTTCTACCCTTTTTCCAAACTCATAACATAACATATTTTATTTGCATTCCCATATAACATTAATGGTATTGCAATAACAATGAATATAATAGTTACTAATTACGGATTAACAAATCATCACGCCTCAAGGACGCTTCATATATAAAATGACTCATTTTTTTACAAATCACGGGATCTATGCTATTGAAGAAAAATACAATAAGGTCTTCGTCTGTTAAATCCTTAAAACTTGCACAATAATTTCTAATATCGTAATATAAGTTGTTCCGTAAATCAACATATGAGACGCAGTCGAAGAGGAAATGACAGTCGTCTTCTACATTTTTTGAATGGCAGCATTCGCAGCTCCTTAGTTCTCTTGGTGTTAAAGGCTTTGTATGTCTTCCTTTTTCAATTTGTAGGTTATGGTTTCCAACTCTAAATTTGGCAAGCATTCTCCTGTGTCTCATATTCTTGACTAGGTCATAACAAATAGAACTGTTGGTATTATTTTTAAATTTGTAATAAAAATTTAGTTTAGTATTCATTTTAATAAGTTTCATTTGGTGCGCTATAGAGTCTTTCTCTATATTCGAAGAAAGAGTGTTCATTGTTTTAATGAGTTGGGGTTTTTGTTAAAAATAGAAAAACTAGTACTTGTGGTTTGATCATATTTTATCAATAGCTTATTTATTGAGTTCATGAAGCTTTGATCGTTTGATATGGCAAGATTTTCCAAGATATACAGACATTGCTTAGCTATATTATTCTCGGGCAAGGCTTTAAGGTGTAACCAAAAATGTAATACATTACGATAAATTCGTGATTTCAGAGATAATCTTCCTATTTATATTCTAATACGCTCCCCTGCTCACCCGAATATAAATCATTTACCATGTAATAAGCAACCACTTATTGGGTGTGTCAACACGAGCCATGTACGGGCCTCTTTATTATGTCCTCCATGTCAATTAAATTACAAGATATATGTCAATAACCAATGTGGCGCAAAATAATAACAGAGCAGTAACTGTAATGTCTAGCATGAAGATTACGATCACAACATAATCTAGTATAATGTGAAAAAACAAAACAAAACATGGCAAGCCAAGAATAGAAAAAATAAACCTCCTGAATGCTAATATAGCCATTGGGTATTTAATTTAGAGGCGAACAGAGTGCGGTCGTATGACTCGAATGAATACAAATGAAAGCCTCACCGTATATATACCCGACACCCCGCTAATGAAGCATTGTGACAAAGTGTCACAAACGCCCAAAAATGAGGTTACGTAACCCATGATAAATACATTTATATTCTAATACGCTCCCCCGCTCAACCGAATATAAATCATTTACCATGTAATAAGCAACCACTTATGGGGTGTGTCAACACGAGCCGTGTACGGGCGAACTAAAAGAACGGGAAGTAAATTAAATACCCAATGACAATGAAACCGACAACAAAGCAAGAGTATTATCCTTTATGTAGCCATCCTTAGCCTTGTCTGATTTCCAACGTCCGTGTCTCTTAAACAAACGATCAGAAATCTGGGCATTTGCCGCGGCGGAGGCGCCTCCAGCTCTAAGGCTGTGAAGCCCATAATCTTGTTTGGAGAGGCCAACGGCCTCAAAAGCGGAAAGCACTATCTCGCGCGCCCTAGAGTAGGACAATGGGGCAGACCCACGAAAACGATAAGATCCATTGCTGCTGCAGAAAACAAGTGGACGGAAAATGAAAACTTCACTGTCTTCTGAAAAAGAAGCAACTGAAAAATAACGAATGGTTAACATAACAGGACAAGTAGGCTTTAGGGTTTTAGCAATGACAACCCAAGCTCCATCCCTATAAATGTCCGTCTTGCTACGCTGAACAAAAATTCTCATGAAAGAATCTTCAAATAGAAAATCACACCTGCGCAATTGAACTAACTCGTTGAAACGGAAAAATCCCGCATAACCCAAAACACACAAACTGAGCAAACGTAAATCAGATAAACTAGCGGAAGCGGAGCCATAATGCGCAAACAAGCGCTGAACAACCTCAGGAGTAACTGGTTCTTTCTTTCTAATCGGAACACTAAGAAGCCTTTTGGCAGATTCCAATAATGGAATAACAACAGGTGAATTACATGGGTCGGGATGACCTGCTAAATCGTGAAACCACCTAAGCCCGTAATGGACTTCGTCAATAATGTTACAAGAAACCGATTCTTGTATCAAACTAAGAAAAAATAAAGAAACATAAACGCTAGAAGCGGGAAAAATTACAATCTCCTTGAACTGTGAAGCCCATTTCCTCCATGCATTAAAACCTCTTTCATACTTCTTAGCTGTATTTGCGCTTTTGCTCTTGAGAAGAACTTCAGGGAGCTCCTGAGCTAATACCTTGAAGCGGCTGTCTTCAACATGTTGAAAACCAGGCTGTAAAGCCCCTCTGACAAAATCTATGGGAACAACGCTAGCATTGCAAAAATAAATATCATAACAAACGTGAAACTTATTTACAACGCAAAAAACAACCCTGTACAACCCTGTACAAATCTGCACAACGCCACTAGGCGAGAATCAAGCCACTCGGCAAACTAGTTTCATTCGAAACACAGTCAAGGAACAAGCAGACGAAACTTCTTGAACTCACGAACATAACCACTGACCAGTGCGAACGTCACTGCAGTCAAAAAACCACTCGGCATAAAAGAAAAAACGCCATGCCTAAGAACTGTGACCCCTAGCGTCAATTCTGACAGCTAGAACCGCACTATTGAACTTATCAGAGCCTATGAGCGAATCCTTATAACACCCAAGAGCAAATATCCCCGAGGGATCTGGGAAGTAAATGGACCCAACAACGTATGGTTGAAAATCAAGCGAGCTCGCAAATAGAAAAGGCCAAAAAACATTAGACGGCCAATAAGGGACCACTAAAGTCCCAAAGGCGCCACATGAAACAAGATGTTGGATCACCCTTGTGATACAATGTACTGGCGGAACGAGCCAATTATTCTCTGCCGTCCAAGAGACTGAAAAAGCGTCAACAGCTTCTGAGCCTGATACACAAAACCTAGAATCGAATCTAGGGAGATGGGCATTGGACGCGTTAGCAAACCTATCAACAGTATGGGGACCCCAGATAGAATCTAAATGGGCAAAAAACCCCTGGGTAGTATACCAGTCGTCGTAATCGATAATGTTGCTAATTTCATCAGCACAAACATTAAGCTCTCTGGGAACCCATTGAGGAACAAGACGAACATTAAAAATCCTACAGAAATCAAAAATCTCAAGCGCAATAGAATGCAATTCTGCTTTAGGACTCCCTATGTCAACTATACGGACCGCCCCTTGATTGTCAGAGTGCCATTTAACGGACTTGCCCTGAACTGAATCCTTAAACGATGTTAAAGCAAAAAACACGGCTTTAAGTTCTCTCCATGTAGAGCTCTTCATAGCCTCACATGGACTCCACATACGGTGGCATACTTGGCTAGTACCGACAAGGTAAGCGCCACAGGCTACGTTACTAGCATCTGAAAAACTAAGCAAACAAGGCGCCTGATAAGGCACTATAAGTCTAGAATTAAGGCTCGCGATATTGTTTTTCCAGAAAAATATTTCCGAAAGACAATCGTTATGAAGCCCGATATTGAACCGAGAATCCCACGAAGACCTGGAGTCTATGACCTTGTACAAAAAACGGGTCTTAAGACGAGTCAAATTACCCAAGACTGGTGACATTGACATAACATGGCCTGCGATCGAGGCGCAATCCCGAGCAGTGACGTACGGAGCCGATTGAAGGAATTTCTCTAAAAAACCAATCAAGTTGGAAATACGCCTATCAGAGATAGAAAACGAACCAGAAACAAGATTCCAGTTCAAACCCAACCAAACAAGTGACTGCGTAGGTTCCCAAGTAGACTTAGCGGAATTAGCGACAAAACCTGCATAACCCAGCGATGTCCGAACGAGCAATGAATGATCCTTAGCAATTCGCAATGAATCACCCTCACCACACCCGTCGTCGAGAAACACGACTATTTTGATGCCACTAAGTCTCCAAAACTTAACAAGCGGCCTGAGACATTTGGTAAAAATGTACGGGGCGGAACTAAGGCCGAAAGGGAGAACTGTGAAACAAAAATATCTGACAGTTCCAGAAAAATTCCAGGAAAACCCCAAAAAAGTTTGATGATCTGGAAAAATATCAAAATGATGATAGCCAGACTTGAGATCAAAACTGAAAAGGAAACCACCCTTGTTTACATATGATAACAAGACCCTCCAATCTTCGCTCTTAAACTTCTGCTTCCAAATAGACTGGTTGACATGCCTCAAATCGAGAATAAGCCTTTTCTTGCCTGACGATTGAATCGACACAGAAAGCGGGTTAACAACGTGTGGGACAAAGGGTACCTCAACCACCGAGTGATTGCAAACTAATTCAGATATAGCCGACTCGACAAACAACGCATTGTCCAAAGCTGACCTATTGTTACAAAAAAGCGCCCTGCTAGGGGTACTGAGAAAAGGGATGCGATAACCGAACTTGATAGTATCAGTAACAAAGCTATTGGCGCCAATAGAATACCAATAATGGAGCGCGGCTTTAAGCCTGCCTTTCAGTACAGGCAAAACAGAGTTCTGTTCATATTCGAATAGATTTCGATCGTAATCGAAATCGACTAAAGAACTAGAGTCTCTTTCTCTGAAAAACTCTAAGCTGGAAAAATCCATAATCACAAAATAAATACTTAACTTTTACTCCAAGTTCTTGGGAAGGTTTTTATTTACCTCCAAGGTTTGAGGAGAAACCGGAATTCAACTGGCTGGAACTTGAAGGTCTGGGTTGGGAATGTCCAGGACACTCGGATCTCCAATGACCTTGCCGACCACAAGCGAAGCAGAAATCGCCAGGCTTTGCTTTACTAGCGGGTGCAAAGGAACGAGAAGCGGAAGCAAAATTGCACTGACGCTGGCCAGCAAAAGAAGTGGTGGTTGCAGATGGTTGACTCTGCCTGGCTGCGGACTTCGTTTTCTGCTGCTGCCGATCTTTTCGTTTGCGAAGGGCCCTCTGCTCTGCGCGTCGAATTCACTTTTCGTCCTCCGATCCGCTAGCCAATTCGTCAGATAAATATTCGTTGACCAAGTCCCAACCGGCAGCGGATTTATCGGCCAATCTGACAAGTTTGTTCCGTTTCTTTATGTCAGCGTCTAGCTCTTCTAGATAAGAGCGGGCGACTTCAAATTTCCTTTTAGTGAGAGCGGTGGAAGCCGATTGAACCTTCTCTGCAAGGCCGGAATTGAAGTAGAACTGCCTTTTGTTCCCTTCAAACTTGAAGGATATTTTGGATTCCTCTTTCAACTTCTTAGCAATAGAATCACTGTTGCTTAAGGAGTCTTCCTCGATGTCGTGCTTCAACGCGGTCAATTTCTTGTCGAAATAATCCTTAAAGAGAGAAAACATTGATGCTAAGTCAGGAGACTGTTGTAGCGGAGACGAAGAAGGCGGAATAGGAGTCCGTTGTGAAGAGTCGTCAAAAGGAACCTCAAGATTTGATTCTACGCCGTTTCCAGTGTCGGACATAATTTAGAGGCGAACAGAGTGCGGTCGTATGACTCGAATGAATACAAATGAAGGCCTCACCGTATATATACCCAACACCCCGCTAATGAAGCATTGTGACAAAGTGTCACAAACGCCCAAAAATGAGGTTACATAACCCATGATAAATACATTTCATTTCGTGCCGCCACATTTGGTGCCCGTTTGTTAAGTCCAAGATAATATTAAAATTTTGAAAAATTGTGAATGAAGTCGTTCAACTGGATCTTTTTCCCATTTTTGAAGATTCATATTATCATAGGCTCCCCAGACTTCCGAATTATAAAGTAAGATAGGTGAAAAAAGGCTATCGAATAATTTGTTACAAATCTTGATCGGAAACTTACAATAATCTAAAAAACGCTTCGTCGCAAATATAGAACGTCTTGTTTTTTCAATAGATTTTTGTTTAGAAATTGTGAAGCTACCATTACTAGATATCGTAGATCCCAGATACATATAACTAGGAACATTGTCTATTTTTGAGTCGTCTAAGAAGAAAGAATGTTTTTCTAAAATGGTCTTTCTACATTGTTTCTGAAAGATCATTACTTTGGTTTTTTGAGTGTTGACAGACATCAAGGATTCTTTACAAAATTGTTGTAGAGAGTTGATACTCCTTTGCAGACCAACGGCACTAGTAGAAATTAGTACTAAGTCATCAGCATATAAAAGCAAATTTAGCCGTGAGCCGTTAGGCAAGATAATGGGGTCTAAACCTTGGGTATTTTCTAATCTCGAAGGAATATCGTTTAAATAGAGGTTGAATAAGAGGGGTGACAAGATACAACCTTGGCGCACTCCTCTGTTATAATTAAAATATTCAGATCTCATAGTATCAGCTTTGACACAGCATTGCGACTTGGAATACATGTTTAGCAATAAGGTTGAAAAATTGTCCACCTATACCATAATCGAGTAAACGCTTTAGTAAGCCAGGATGCCAAATGGAATCAAAAGCTTTCCTGAAATCCGCAAAACAACAAAATAATTTTCCTCGAGGTGTATTAGTTACATATTTGTCAATCAGTGTACGTAACGCGAAAATATGATCAGTTGTTCTATTACCAGGGAGAAAACCGGTTTGAGAATTATGTAAAAGATTGTTATCTTTTAAAAATAAGTGAAGTCTAGAATTAAGAATAATGCAAAACAGTTTACCTAAACAACTTGTCACACAAATCCCTCTATAATTAGAGGGATTAGATCTATCGCCAGATTTATAAATAGCGGTAATCACTCCCTTTGTTCAAATATCCGGATATATTCCTGACTTTATAATAAGATTAAATAACTTAAATAATATTGGAATTAATTTATCTCCACCACATTTTAACATCTCATTTCGAATTCTATCAACCCCAGGTGTTTTCTTATTCTTAAGTTTTTTGATTGCGGCTTTTATTTCAGTCTGGGAAATGGGCAAATCTAACACAGTACCAAGTGAATCGGATACACCATGTACCTTTGTTTCCCTGACAGTCGCTACCTGATCAAGCGAGAGGTTTGATTCGCTGATCGTCGAGTGTAGATGTCGAAAGTGTTCAAGGAGCTCGGTCACAGGGACTGTCGACTGCTGGTTATGATTAGAATTGTTATCAGAATTAAGACGTTTGAGTGATGACCAAAATTGACTAGGATTTGTATCTTTAACAAGATTGTCAATACTTTCATTATAAAAAGTTTATAATAAGTAAAACGTTTATAAGTAAAAAGTTTATAATAAGTAAAACCTTAATGGTCTTGATGAGTACAGTGCTTATTTCATATCTAAATTGGGAAAGGAAATCATGGCTTTGACATAAACAGGCTGAAAATGTCAAAGTCAAAAAGTTCAGAAATGCCTCAATTTTCAGACATGCCAGGTATACCCCCAAACTATAGAGCTCTTATTATGCAGCTCTCAGTTAATAGAGCAACAAGAGCTATGTCTCACACTGCAAATGTGTAAAACAAAAAATTGTCAAAAGTTCCAGGGGTGGTCAACAATATATAATAGGGGGGCACAATTCTATTCTGGAAATGATCTTTCAGAGACCATGTTTGTGGCAAAATTTCATTGAAATCTATAGACCAAATATTAACAATTTGAACTTTTTACATCAGTTGACATAAACAGGAGCGAAAGGGTAAATGTACAGTTGGTCAGCTAGTGAAGCCTACAACATTTTTCTTGTACCTCTGGAAGTCAAGCCCACTCAGTCCAACATCTAACACACCAACCCGGCTACGAGACCTAGGGTCCCAACACTCTACATGGCCCTAAAGCAAGAAAACAAATAAGGATTGAAAAGATAATTAAATAAGCAATGGAAAGTTTAAGATAACAAATGATGATGCAATAACAGTACATTTACAGTGTTGTTATTTCGCAGTACTTTTGCACAGTGTTCTAATAACTATATGTACATGTATACCATTACTCGTCTTTATGGTACAAACTGCAGATACATGTAGTGACAATTTTTCTGAAAATAATTGGCTTTTAGTTTTAAAACATTGTCAGTTAACCTTTACCCCTGAATTGGCATACCATAAATTATTTTACTTGAAAAAGCACCACCTCTGTGCTACCCAAATAGGCAGCACACAAAATTAACAGCAAAAATATTAAAAAGTGCTGCCCTGGAGTAAGCACCGCATTCCTCGACAACAGTGTAACACTTTATGCAGGGGTGTACAATGTAGCTAAGAAAACACTTAGTTAACAACTAGTTAACAACTACTGTAGTTAAGCCAGTCCCAAAGTCTTTGTTTTCTAGTGAACTTTCAGCCAGTGATAAGTTCTCTTTCAGGTGGTGAAATTAGCCAGAAGCCGGCTCTTAGCTACATCCCTGAAGTTGCCAGATTCTCAGATGAAAAAAGGGGTTAGTTTCTAAAGAAACTGTGGTGCTGTGTCGGTGAGGGAGTTGAGTTGATAAAGTAAATTGGCCATCGTAAAGAGATTCAAAAGCTGACATTTCGAGTGCTAAACCTTCCCCAGAGCGACAAAGGGGGGGGGGGGGGGGGGGGGGGGGGGAGCAGCTAGAAGACCATTTGGGAATCAGGCTAGGCAAGAGTTGGGTGATTTGCTCAAGGACAAATGTCACTGGTCAGGGCCATTTAATCGCACCTGGATTTAAAGACCGATGACTAGGAACATGATTTGTGAGACAGTGTAATCAACCAAACATGTTTACCTCTGCTGTGCCTGCAGCAAAGAGCTGATGAACTGGATTAATGTCACAAGTGTTTATCTCACTGAAATCAAAGCAACACAGTGTAAAAAGGTCTAATTCATTATAAATTGAGTTCACTAGACAATCATTTGACAATTTTTTAAACTAGTTTTTAAACTTATTCTAATATTATTGTTCTTACCCTAACTTGTTTATTGCACCTGTTGGCACGGTATTTATTTATTTGTTTATTTATTTATTTACTTATTTATTTACTTATTTATATATTTATTTAGATACTGACTAGAATCTTCAATACTGAAGGAGGTGAGTTGCATTGGAAGAAGGATAATTATGTAATTGCTTTTTCTGTAAAACAGATTTACTAAAAATAAGTAATACTTACATGGCATTTGTTTGCAGTGAATTTAAAAACCTTCCTTGCTCAAGATTTAGTCTGTACACTTCAGAGCTGTTATAGAAAGAAATAAAAACAGTCTATAATAAATATTAGAACTAAAAAACACCAGTCGGATGGCATCTTTAAAGGTAGATGTATAAAATGTCATATGCAGCTTGTGGTCACCAAGTGTTCTGAAGTAAACGGCAAGGTCCCATGTGAGCCACAGGCATCCCACATGAGCCACAGGCATGCCACATGAGCCACAGGCATGCCACATTGCCAGAGCTTAACCACTTTCTGTGCAATGAAGCAACTAGGACTATTGCTACTCCCCTACATATAGTACACTATCGCATGGTCGCCCACACCTTTTTATAAAGGTTTCTATATAAAACAATTTATCTGTGAGTACTCGTTTAAATACATGTACAAGTCACCCAGGTGAAGAGAACAAAATTAATGTGGAGCAAAGTTCTTTGTTTAAGAAAACAACATGAAACAGAAACAGAAACCCAGCATAAATTCACTGACATTCTGAGCAATAGTTCAATCTAGGGAAGCAATTCTAGAATACCCGGCCACTAATTTACATATCCCTAAAAGTTTTGTAGAATGCTCATATGAAAACAAAAGGATCCATTCTTATTCAATGAGATCCAAATAAGTGGCCAGGAAACTAAGCCACCATCACCATGTCTCCACATTGCATGAAAGGGCAAGTTTAAAAACTGATTTTGCTTACACTGAACATTTTGAGACTCAAGTGTCCAGCTACATTGTATGCATGGTGCTGTTGATAACCATCCCTCTCAAAATGTACCAGCAGTCAGCAATTTTGCCACCTACAGGTGATCATTTGCTGCTTAGTTCACAGTAATTTTCGCCAGGGCCTCGTTGCACTTGGTCATTTCTGCCTACGTACATGACAAGTCTGTTTATGTTGCCTACTACTAAGAAAAATTTTGAGAGGGCTGGATAACAGACTATTAATGATATACACATGCCTATTTAAGAAATGGTAAATGTGCAGCATGTGTATAATTATTGAGTTATAGATGCATGCAGGAGTTTGCTAAGCTATAAAAAGTGTAAGAGCCAATTGAGGCAATTGCCAAGAGTGACTCTAGCTTTTCGAGTGCTTAGCAATCCTCCCAATTGTATCCATAACTCGATGTATGCACAGCTAGCCTATGAAATTTACCATTTCTTTTATAACATAATTATCACGAAGACAACACATCAAAATTGCCGGCAAAACAAGTTAAGTGATGTACATGTAAGCATGCTACCCACGGGCAAATGGATGACGCATATTAACCAATCAGAGTGCATGCTTTTCTTGATATGTTATAAAATAATGTACAGTACAGTACATGTGTTTCATCTGAAGCATCTGAGTCATTAGACAGTATTACCTTGCTCCCACCAAATAGAGATCACATGAAGGATAGTGATAAACAAGATCACGTCCAAACTTGGGAATTCTGGTGCGATAATACCGTCCATACTGGAAGAAATGATCAGTGATTACTTTTTGTGTAAACATACATAAATTTTAATGTGGCTAAATGTGATTTAGGTGAAGTAAAAATCAAGGCAAATGCTGGCCAGCGGTGCTCTGCATCAGCATGGCATGAGCATGTGGGGCAGCTGGTTGGCTTCACAGTTGCCCTTATTTCTTACAGCTCACATGTTTGTGCCAGATCATTTTGCATCCATTCACTCGCCGACAGCTTCTGCCAACAGCTTCAACTTTTTTGCTCCCAGTCCCTCGCTCTTGGTAAGTATAGCACGGTAGTCATATGTGGTATTATTAGTATTATTAGTATCATTCTATTGTAATTCCACTGATCTTTCAGTGTGACGGTGCTGGGTGTTTGCTGCTCACAGGGTTGCCATGGTTATGCACCTTGCTTGGCTTGTTTCACCTGTGACTCCACCAGTCTTTCAGGCACCAACCCCCAAGTTCATCTATTGACGATGAGTTTAAGTCTTACCCTACAGATATTTTTCTTTCTTTTAAAAAATTATTTACCTGTGCATGGAACTCTACACATCTATCACTGGTTAAAAACACCATCTGGAGAAGAAACCAAACAACTTGCTTTTAACCCTCAAACTTCCAAGAGTGTCAAATTATCAAAATTCAAGAGAAATCCCAAATTTCATTATGTAAAATATTGATAAACAAATGGTATGATTCAAAAGTACTGCCAATGAGGTTTCATTTGAATGGTCACATCATAGGATTTTGTCAACAGACTCAAAAGTTAGAACTACAATACAGACACTGTACATGTCTCCATAACTGACTCTAGCATTGAAAGGGTCAACAAAAAAAGCTAGATGTACAAGATAAAGTTTACACTATAAATAAGTTAAATATTCAAATAATGATGAAAAGTAAAATCCTGAGATACAATGTACAGTGTACCACCACCTGTTCATTATATACCAAACACACTTAATCTTGTATTCATATATTTCTATCACTTATTTACTATTAATAATTAATTTTTCTTTACTTGGCTATACACTGTAAATGTAAAGCTGAACATCACCTTTGAATAATCTTCAGACAATATACGGAATTTCACAACTGCAAAAGAAATAAGAAAAAATTAATCATCAAAATAATACAATATCTTTCTACTGTTCACTTAATTTCTACAACACTAGGAAATTAACATTAATATGTTTTATGTACTTCATCTTCAACAGCTTACATGTAGATTGAGTTGTGAGTAAGGAAAACAACTTTCAAACAATGTCAAAAAATCTTAATCCCAAAAACCAGGATTAAAACTATTTATCTGAAAATACTTTGTCATTTGAAAGCTGTTGCTCGAATGGCAAGAAACAGGAAACTTAGTCATGGGACATTTTGTGAAACATGATATCCTCACTTGGTTCAAGCCCCCATTTAGTTTGTGAGAACATCATTTGTCCCCTCTCTCACAATCTTAGCCGGCGAGACAACCATTTCTCAATTGATTGAGCATAAGCAGTTTTGTTTCCGAAATTGCAAATTAATGTTAACAAAATAACAATGGACTATACAACTCACTCTCTGAATCCAGGCATCTTTCAAACTTCATACAAAGCTCTGATGTCTCATAACAGCGAACCCGAGGTTTATACACCCCTATGTAAAGAAAAATTAAAACCTCCATTAACATGTAAAATTTATCACTTGTTTGATACTAGGAGAAATGGTAAGATTTCTGTATAACCTCAGACATCAATATTTTATTAAGCATGTAAGCATATTTAGGTGTTCTATTGTTTTGGCTTTTGTCTGTCTATCTCCCTTTAACCCTTTCACTCCCAGCGTCAATTATGGAGGCATATAGTGTAGTTCTAACTTTTGAGTCTGTTGATAAAATCCTATGGTGTGACCATTCAAATGAAACCTCTTCAGCAGTACTTTTGCATGGTACCATTTGTTCTAACTTTTGAGTCTGTGAACGAAATCCTATGGTGTGACCATTCAAATGAAATCTCTTTGGCAGTAGTTGTGCATGGTACCATTTGTTTTTCAATATTTCACAAAATGAAATTTGGAAATTTTCTTGAATTTTGATGTTTGGCACTCTTGGGAGTGAAAGGGTTAACTGCCTCCATCTAATCATGATTATTGCAATTGGTCAGCAGTCTCTTTAAGAATAAATTACAATATAAGAACAGTATGCATACATGTAACTAATGTATTGCGTTATACGGAAATCTTTCTGGAGACATCAAATATTGGTCAAACTTGGCAACCCTCACCTGAAGCCATTATATATTGTTTGTCTGCTGAAACACAGACATTGGTTGAGGCAATTGGCATCTCAAAATCTTGAAGAAGCTCAATTCTTCTTCTTATGTCTAACAAAAAAAACATGTATCAGAATGTTTTTAGAGTAAAATTAATAGCAGAAAACAATGTTGTTCTAGGAGACCAAATAAGTACCGTTTTTCTGCATAATATTTTGCACACTTTGCAGTCAATGATTCTAAAATGAATCAATTTCTATACTTACTAATATCATTCTTCTGTAACGTTCGCCTCTTTCGCTCAGAAAGCCACTATATTAAAAAAAGGAATGCAGATTCCATTAAATTTTACTAAGGTTGTAAACAAACGACAGGAAAAAACAAAGCTTCCATCGCTCTCATCGATATCCACGTGCAAAATTCTGACATTAATTTGTAGACGCAAACGACGCAAACTGTTTGAAAATAACAAAACAAAGCCAAAATGTTTCTCCCATACATCTGGCAACGATCTTCCAGCTGATAAATTGTAGATTTTGACATTATTCGGCTGTGAAACCTGCATCTTTGCCAATAAATTTTCAGTTTATAAAATCACGTTTCGCTGGCCGCCATCTTGCTTTTTTCGATTCCAGTCTTTTTGTGCTTTTTAGAATACCGCTGTCAAGAAGATGAACTAACTGCAGGCACACGCGGATATGTTGCGGAGACCACCTCTTGCCTTTGCGTTTAACCTGAAATTTCCAAGTTTACATGCGCGCACAACTTATATTTCATCTTTTCTTCTCCAATTTTTAAAGCAGCGGCAGAAGCTAGGTGTTGGTCAGTCAAATCAGCCTGTAAAACCTTCCGTTAACCCAGGCACTTATATTAAAGGAATTGCGATCCTACTTTATCGGTTTCTGTCGTGATGGTGTCTCTCAAAGTCTACTTTTTTTACGTAGTCAGATCAGCCCTGCAGTTTATTGTATGTTTGTTCATTTTTTGGCTGGTTAGGTCTCTCGCAGTTCCTACGTATACCGTTAGCAACATTATCGTTTGCGGTCCTTTGCAGATTTCACTCATTAGGATTGTCTGTGGGAGAAGCGCGAAAAGGCTCGCGGGAAGACAAGTTCCCGCTCCCCGCGTAGAAAAAGAGCAAGATAAGGGTAGAGAGCCTGGGGGAATGATGCAGCTGTAAAATGAGGCCGGGGAAGTTTTTTTTTCGTATGAGCATGACCACCGTAAGCTGGCGTTCCAGAATAAACCGGTTTAACAACTTACGGACAATTTAACCTTGACCTTATTGTTACCGCACAGCAGTTTGTGTTTGTATTTTTTACAAAACTAACACAAAGAGTTTCGGAATTATGTTACTGTCTTTTCCTTTATTTTTTTGGGTGGGTGATATTTGCATGCTGCGTGGTAACATAACATAACATAACATATTTTATTTGCATTTCCATATAACATTGATGGTATTGCAATAACAATGAATATAATAGTTACTAATTACGGATTAACAAATCATCACGCCTCAAGGACGCTTCATATATAAAATGACTCATTTTTTTACAAATCACGGGATCTATGCTATTGAAGAAAAATACAATAAGGTCTTCGTCTGTTAAATCCTTAAAACTTGCACAATAATTTCTAATATCGTAAAATAAGTTGTTCCGTAAATCAACATATGAGACGCAGTCGAAGAGGAAATGACACTCGTCTTCTACATTTTTTGAATGGCAGCATTCGCAGCTCCTTAGTTCTCTTGGTGTTAAAGGCTTTGTATGTCTTCCTTTTTCAATTTGTAGGTTATGGTTTCCAACTCTAAATTTGGCAAGCATTCTCCTGTGTCTCATATTCTTGACTAGGTCATAACAAATAGAACTGTTGGTATTATTTTTAAATTTGTAATAAAAATTTAGTTTAGTATTCATTTTAATAAGTTTCATTTGGTGCGCTATAGAGTCTTTCTCTATATTCGAAGAAAGAGTGGATACATATTGTTTTAATGAGTTGGGGTTTTTGTTAAAAATAGAAAAACTAGAACTTGTGGTTTGATCATATTTTATCAATAGCTTATTTATTGAGTTCATGAAGCTTTGATCGTTTGATATGGCAAGATTTTCCGAGATATACAGACATTGCTTAGCTATATTATTCTCGGGCAAGGCTTTAAGGTGTAACCAAAAATGTAATACATTACGATAAATTCGTGATTTCAGAGATAATCTTCCTATTTCATTTCGTGCCGCCACATTTGGTGCCCGTTTGTTAAGTCCAAGATAATATTTGAAAAATTGTGAATGAAGTCGTTCAACTGGATCTTTTTCCCATTTTTGAAGATTCATATTATCATAGGCTCCCCAGACTTCTGAATTATAAAGTAAGATAGGTGAAAAAAGGCTATCGAATAATTTGTTACAAATCTTGATCGGAAACTTACAATAATCTAAAAAACGCTTCGTCGCAAATATAGAACGTCTTGTTTTTTCAATGGATTTTTGTTTAGAAATTGTGAAGCTACCGTTACTAGATATCGTAGATCCTAGATACGTATAACTAGGAACATTGTCTATTTTTGAGTCGTCTAAGAAGAAAGAATGTTTTTCTAAAATGGTCTTTCTACATTGTTTCTGAAAGATCATTACTTTGGTTTTTTGAGTGTTGACAGACATCAAGGATTTCTCACTCAAACGTTAGAACCACCTGTGGTACGACATGATAAACAACAACACAGGAATTTTACTGCTCAGAACTGGGCTTAGCTTCTCTTATTTGAATGTTTACACTTTTCATCTACGGATTCAAAGGATAGAAACGCTTTGCCGACAGCATAATAAAAGAGCGCCACGGGAGTACAGTGGCCAATAACCTTCGATAACCTTTAAGTTATTCGAATGGTCACACTTAAGGATTTTATCCACAAATTCAATTTAAAGTTAATTAGAAGCAACTTTTACAAACTAACTGACGAATGTTTTTTCCGAGAACGACTACTGTTTCTTGAATAAAAACCATTTCAAATCGTCAAACAATGGGCCTGTTTTAAAAATAGTGTTGAGCAAAACTATACACTTATACTTAGCTCCAATGACTTTTAAAGTGTATGATTTTAACGACTTCTCGGGTGTTGTTACATTTAATTCTTATATTTAATTTATCCTGTTCCCACCCACCTTTCATTGTTCTTGTACTTCAAATAGCCGTTACCGCAAGAAATAAATGCCAATATTTCCCGTGTGAAACTGAGTAGTCGTTTTTAAAATGTATTTAAAATACATATTAAGATATGTCCATGCATGCTTGGATAAATTCGTCATTTATTTAAATAATTCTGCAAGGACATAAGTGCTGTGCAGGATGAAATGCTTGCAGAATTATCAAATACACCCAACGAAAACTGCCTTCAGGATGGTCATACCGCCCTCAGATTTTCGGAATACAATTGGATGAAAACTGGTTAAGGTTCTCAAAGCGGAAAGGTAAACTGACGTTTTCGGACCCAATAAGACTACGCCTGAAGTTTTCAAGAGGATAAAAAAATGCTATTTTTGGTTCTCAGAAAATCCAGCCAAACATTTAGTGAGGTAATTAGCTGCCTTAAAAAAACTCTTGGAAATCATACATATTTTTTTCGAGGAAAGAATTTTGTTCCTAATATTTTCGGCCAGTTGAATTTTTAGCTAAGGCATCCAAACCGTGATCAAGATCACGGCCACGGGTGGGGGGGGGGGACTTCCATATAAAAATGACGGGAGTGCTCGTCGGAAATTTTCTTAAAGCATCCTAAAAGGTACCAGAATATTGTTTGATGGGTGTGGCTCAAATGATTTTTTACCCCTAAGAGGTACCAATTCTAAAAAAATAAGTGTCATATTCTGTCATATTTTTTCGGCCTAATACCCTAAAAGGTACCGCGATAATTCTAACGGTGATCATTTTAAATTTTAGCACCCTAAGCGGTACCAATGTACAAATTTTGACCCCTAAAAGGTGCGACGAGCACCCCCCCCCCCCCCCCGTCATTTTTACTATGGGAGTCCCCCCGGGGATCACGGTGGTAGCTGATACGAATATAAATCATCAAAAGAAACATTTAAATTAACATGACTGTTCTGAAAACCTTTGGTGACCTTCGCTCGCTGGGTACTCCTGAAAGTTTTCTGAATAACTTTGCAGAATTTGCAATTTTAACAGGAATTTTCGAGTAAGTATTTTGGGATCCTTAGGGTATTCATGACATCTTTTTGCTTTCAATAAACTAATTTATCCCGTGATCCGCAGTTAAGTTCCTGCCAGGGGAAGCTATTAAATATGTCATTACAGATGGTGACTTGATATAATATATTGGACTATCGCCTCTTGGCGAATGTGCATTGGTTGCATTGTTTCCATTCTTTTGTTATGTTTCTTCTAACAACTCTAACAAATCTTAAAACCATCAAAATCTCATGTCCTTGACATCCGAGAAGAAACTCTGTGTCATCACGGTCTAACGTATTTTAGTTATTGCGCAAAAACTATTACTCTACAACACGTATATACCGATGTAGAGTCGATATAAATTTTCCTTATAGTACCTGAAGAAGGTCGTCGAATAGTCATACTTATAATTAAAAAACTCAAAAATTCTACGTTGTTTCTGTCTCTGCTTCCACACTATATTTGGTGCAAGAAAATAGATGAAGAAATAAAGAATGATTAAGATGACTCTAAACAACTTGACACGCTAATCCTGATGATTTCTTTCGGGTCTTTTTATTTAAAGAGACTCGTTTCTTTCCACAAGTGTTTAATTGTAAAATGTGACCATGGAAGAAGCCTAAAGCAAACTGAACGAAATTTGGGTCGAAAACATAACATCAACAAGTGCAAGACATAACAGTCACTGAACTGTTCATAGGTTTCCTTTGCAGACGTCAGTATATAGCGACTTTTATGAACGTAAGGGATGTCCGCGTAGGAGGGCTTCCGTCCGGTAAAACGTCGGGAATTTTAATTGTTTGCAATTTAGCTTTTAACAACGCAATATATATATATGGCGATGTCACTCTTTTCTATCAGCCGTTCTGCTCGATAAATAAGGCACTTGACGCCCACAAGGAAGTCGTTTACATTTCGAGTGTAAATTAAAAATATTGTGTGTTTGTTTTAATAGCTCTGAATAAACCATTGTCGTATTCTCGGTATTGAACTGGTGCTAGCTTGCAGTCGAGGCTCATGCGGGGGAATCTTTTCACATGCAAATATTTTTAATGATATTCCCCGCATTAGCCTCCATTGCAAGCTAGTACCAGTTCAATACCGAGAATACGAATATGGTCAATTGCACAATGTTCTCCAATCACAACGTCTTCCTTAGAGTCTTCTCTGATTTAAAAATGGAGGATCGGTCGTGAAAACCACTGGCCAAGGATGCCAAAATACTGGAGTTTTTCGTCGCGTTAAACATGATGAGATGTCTTCGTTTCTCTTGAAAAACGGCTTCAGATTGCCAGAAAACAAACACGGCCGCCAATCGCTAAAAAGAACCTCCGAAAACGCCGTTTTATCGTGTGACGCGTGACAAAATACTCCACGATTCGTGGAGTATTTTGAAAGCCTTGTCCCGGGGGAGGTCTCAGGGGGGGTTCTTCGCCCTGCCCGCCATCTTGAGAAGGCCCTGGGAACGAAGTTGCTCCAATCAATCAAAGCAAACGTACATTTTTCTCAAGGAGTGACTTTGTTTCAACCAATCGACAAGGCTCAGCGTGTTTCTTCCCGCGCTTGCATTGGACGGGAATGCAAACCGATGCATATTCTAGTATTTGGTTTGTATTTCTGATAGGTTCATTGCTGTCAATTCTTCAGTTAAATTAAGTTAAGAAATGCGAAAACAACACCGAAAGCTTTGAAAATATTGGCTTTGGAATATCAAGGTGAGGGAAAAGTCAAACAGATTTATGGTTCAGAGGTTATATTTTCTCCTTTATAAGTTACTCGCCATACTGTGAGGTTTTCTGAATAATTTAAACGGAGATTAATCTTCTCGATCTGACAACTAAAAATATAGGATTAAAAATTAAGTGGCTTGTTTGTAATAAGGGACGGACCATTATTTTTCTGGAGGGGGGGGTATGAGAAATTTTCCTCTGCAAACATTTTTTTTTTATCCATGCGCCTCTGCAATTATTTTTTTTAAAAACAAACCTTCCTGCAAACAATTTTTTTCATTGTGATCTTGTAAGGTTCCAAAAAAAATATTAAGGTACTTTTTCCAAGTCACTAACAGTGCTATATACTGGTCTTGTAACGCTTTCGAGTGGCATATCACGAGAAAGTGTTGCATAACTATTTTATACCATGCCGTAGAAAATACAGTAGGAAGCACCATCAATGCGACATACGTGCAGCGCACGATGGGAAGGTTGGGTGTAATACGGTCGAACAACGGCTTTCCTGTATTCTGATTGGTTGTATTTTCTATGGCATGGTATAAATGCATTTAAATTGCCTATTTTTCTAAATAGTTTCTGTAAATAAATTTATGCAGTAGTCACTTATATTTGTTGTGGTTTCTTTATACATCACTTACCATTCTATTTTAGATAGAAGTACGCAGTACTACTGTGGAGATGTATATATTTTGAGGCTCGGGAATAGTGGTAGTGAGCGAAAAGTCGTTTGTTCAATCCTGGTCTCTAGCGTCGTGTTGGTTCCTTTGATAAATTGAGCAACTTCACTCCACATTGTATAAATGGGTTGTGTCCTTAATAGACAAGAAACTTTACTCCATATTGTCTCTCTCCACCCAGGTGTATACATGGGTTGTGTCCTTAGACAAGAAACTTCACTCCACATTGTCTTTCTCCACCAAGGTGTATAAATGGGTTGTGTCCTTAGACAAGATACTTTATTCCATATTGTCTCTCTCCACCCAGGTGTATAAATGGGTTTTGTCCTTTATAGACAGGAAACTTTACTCCACATTGTCTCTCTTCACTCAGGTGTATAAATGGGTACCAGTTACCGTTAGGTAAACTTCACAGAAATACTGGGGGTAACCCTGTGATAGACTAGCATGCATCTATAGTCATTTCATGCTACAGAAACCATAGCAAAGCGCGGACACCGATTAGCCACCTGGTTAGTTCATTTTTCTTGGGCATGGGCTTTTAATACCTTCACAGTACTGCTACAAAGCTACTGACGCACATAGAGGGCATATGACAGGCAATATGCCAAGGGAGTTGCAGGCTTTTTCCCACAATACTTGAGGCCAGACCCTCGTTGACGATGCTCCCATAGCCCATCGTACTCATACCACCCGGCCTGTGGTACCAATGGTGATGGTAGGCACATTGCTGATTTGAAATGATTGCCATTGCCATACGTTACTCCAAACAACTTGTACGTAGTCAATGTCCCATTAGCTTTCAAAATCATGTCGTCAGGAAGATGACCGACCTCCAACACTCGCCCATTCCTTGACAGAATGTCAACGTTACATGGTAAAACAAGCGGCATTCCTTGAATGAAGAACCGGTTGGACTCTGTTCTTGAGCCCTGGCACAGTGAGCTACTGCGCTTCTTTTTCCGAAGGCAAGGAGAAGGGGTTGTCTTGTGGAGCCAATTGCAGACAGACATCTTAAAGCTATTTTCAGGTGTGTTCGCTTTGGCATCACTAAGGATTATTTCAGAAGACTTTGATGAAATTGAAGGCTTTGGGCAAGTGCTCTCACTGCAAACGGTGTTGTAGGTTGTGGCAAGTACATTAGCCATTGCTGAAATGAAAAAGTCGTATTCACTCCCAAATATGTCAATGACAGGCTGTGTAAGGTCAACTTTATGCGGGAACATCTCCAACCAATGCATTTTACCAAGCACAAATTCCCCAGCCTGAAAATATCTGTGTACACCCATAATACGCTGGTAAAACAAATCCTTCTCAGCCTGCACTATCGCGGGATAAAGGGTGCAAATGAAGTGAAACATTGTAAGCCAATTGTCTATTGGGCATGTGTTTTGCAGTCTTACAACGTTTCCGTTGTACACTGTGCTACCTGCCCAAGGTGGAACAGGCGGCAAACTGTTGTTGGTGTGGCTCTTTGTGCGTTGGACTGTCATTTTCAGAGAGACACCTGTATTTGGTATGTGACCGCACATAATGTTCTCTTTGATTAGTTTTACTTTCTTCCTTTTGTTGAATCCTTTTTTCTTTGCATCTTCAACTGACATACCACAACATTCTGTAAGATACAAGTTTAGCTCTGCAATAGAAAGATCTGTTAAACCGCCATATTTTGCCAGGTGTCCCCAGTCAATGTCATCAACATGTTTTGCTGCTGCAGATTCTTTGGCAGATTTTTTCTGGGTTTTTTTCATTGTTGCCTTAATTTCAAGTTCAACTTGTTTCTTGGCTTCTTTCAAGACTTCATCCCTCAAGTCTTCCCCCACAAATTCAATAACAAGCGCATCTACACCATCAGTTACTTTCGTCATTGTTTCGTTGCTGTCGACAGGTGTAAGAGTTTGACTTCCGTCATCATGGGTAGTGGTGTTATATGAAAGTTGAGGTTTCCCACAATCTTTGATTAGTTTATGAAGCTGTGTACGGGGACAGTAGTCATCCACTTCTCGCGTTTTACTCATTACTTTGGCTTTACTAAGAGAAAACTTTTCCATGAAGTTTCCAGACTCTACCTGCTCGGATGAACAGTAGTGAAAATCAGATGATTCTTCATTGTAATCAGGAACTGGGGCATTCACTCTTTGCACTGGAAGATCACTCCACCCATCAGCGTTGAGTCGATCTGTGTTTTCCACAGAGGCATGGAAGTGACACTTTTTCTCACAAGCATCTCGAATTGCTTCCACTCCGCCATCATAAACTCGATAATGCTCGGAGAAAAATGTTTGCTGGTATTTGAAATATGCACTTCCTGCGCATGCATTTAATGCCTTAGCTGACGAAGACATGCTACACTTTACAAGGAATTCATGGTCAAAGAAAAAGCCATCCCATGAACAGTCGTTTGGAACTCTTGCATGTATAGAGGTTCCCATGCAAGGCTTTCCGTCATACAACGAGGCAACGGATTTGGCACATTGATATGCTTCGTCTTGTTCCTTTCTGGTCATCACATCGTTCAGTTCGTCGTCTTTCATGATCAGAATTTCGCCAGGTGAAACTATACTGGTGAGTGGAACTGACGGAATTGGAATAGTATGTCCTGACCCAGCATGTTCATTCAGTGATCTCATCACCTTTTCTGCAATGTGAACTCTTGAGTCCCCGGGAGCATAGTGTAGTCTAGCCTGTAAATCCAAACTATGAATCTGGAATGCTTCTGCAAGGCGAATTTGTGTCACTTTCTCTTTGGAGTTCACCCCGGGACCAGCATCGGAAGTTTGAATTTCAATTGCACGGTGCTTTGGAAGATTCAGAGATTCTAACTGAAGTCTCACTCGTCTAGCTTCAGACTTCAGAGAGCCATATTCTGACAGTAACTGTTGCTTTGACTCCTCACCTGGACATGAAACTTGAACTATTTTTTGCAGATCTTCTACTTGACTCTTTAACTCATGAAGCTGGCTGACAACTGTAGAGCAAATGTTATCTTCCCTTGTATCAAGGTTTGTGAGGACATTTGTTACTGATTCTATCCTTCCTTTCAGCACATCCAGCCTCAGTTCCTCTCTTGCTCTATGATCACTTCCATCTGAAATGCGTAGAAAATCAGCCTCGATTGTCATAAGTTCAAACTGTAACAAGGAGTCCCGTATAAAGATGAGATGGCTGGCAGCTTCTGTTGGTTCCAGAAACACTTTTCCATGCTCTTCAGAGAAGTTGCTTGGAAGTTCGTGTTCTTCTCTAAATAGAAGCCTTGAGGAGTACAGGTCATTGGCCCAATTTGTAGCATGTGATGGATAGTAAACTTTGGGTTTACAGTTCACGGAAACTGTCACATCTTCGGGGACATACTTGTCTCGCCCATTGTATTCTGTCTCACTTTGTTCATTCACCATCAAAACGACACCAGGGCTCACATATCCTGTCTTCTTTGGATAGTCAGAGGAGGGAAGCTCAAACTTTAACTCTTCCTTAGCCAACTGCAACGGCCTGTGCAAAGGTCGAGAGAATCCTTCAGAGGTTCCACACCGGAGGTAGCATTTGTCATCGACTGCTAAACGCAACACACGACCTCTATGTTTTGAATTCTTTGCAAAAGCGAGCCTTGTGTAGTTCTTTATGAAAGCTCTGTTGTAATGAACATTTACATGTCGATTGCATTCCTTCTTCTGACTTCTGGTGAAGGACCACAGACTTTTGCCCCTGTGTTGTTTAGCTTGTACTGAGCGCTTGTTTCGAGGTTTTCCAAATGCTCTAACAGTTTCTTTTGACTTTATCAACCTCGTGTTGTTTTTCTTTAAAAACTTGTTGGCAATTCGGAGCATCTCCCTGCTTTGGATTCGCTGAGAAGGTTCATCCAAGTACGCTGTTCCTTCTTCACCATGCCGGCGCCTGTGGGCTTTTGAATGCTCTGCAAGTACATTGTAGATGGCATTTTCCGCGCCTCTGTCAATTAGGTAAGACCCCCTTTTCTTTCCCTTTTGATTCCACAAATCAGATTTCCACGCTCTAAACTTTCTATAAACATACTGCTTCCTTAGGCTGGTAGAATCCTCCTGTAATGTCTCAAGTTTCTGCCTCTTGTTTGCAATATCACTTTCATAATCACTGATAATGTTTTCATCAAGGCGTTTCCTTTTCTTGGCAAGGGATTCTGACTTTTTCTCAAGGGCATTTCTCAGTTTCAAAACTGTTTCTTCTACATGAGTAGCTGCTTCATTTTCGAATTCAGTCATCTTATCTGGGACAGACCACAGCATGTCTTCAACCTGTCCTTGAACACTTGACACGAAATCCGGATTCAGGCCTAGATACTCCTTTAGTCCCGTTTTGCTGAAAATGTTGCTGAGAATATACAGGAGTAAGTACCTGTCCTTATTTGTTGAAGTTAAGGACATCAGGTGTTCAAAGACTGGGGTAAACGACTTCAGTTTTTCATTAAGAATTGTAGGCTGTAGTTCCTCAACAATAGATTCCAACACCTCTTCAAAGCTGTTGCAAATTTCCTGGTTTACACCGTTCTCCATCAGCATAACAAATGCTCTCACACCTGTTGTTAAGTAAATAACAGGGAGGCCAGCATGTCCAAGCAGCTTCTCTTTGAACGTCTGCTTGGCGTTGCGCATTACTGACTCGGAAAGTTGTGTTATATCTCTGATGTGAGATGTGTAGTATTTGAAGCACTCGTCAAATGCCATAACCTTTCTAATCAGCAGTTCGTCCAGCAATGATGACAGGGCTGTGAAGGCAGAGGCTGATTTTCTGTTTTTTTCTTGATCTTCCAGAATTTTCATCTCAATAAACGCTTGGCAGCTAATGACAGACTGAACATTCAATGATCGCTCGATATGAACTCCATTCTTTTTGTGAAATTTTTCGCTGTCGTCAATTACTCGAAGATTCCTCAGATCTCTCCTGCGTTCATTCCACTCGTTTGTGCTCGCCATGTTGAAATATTGGGCAAATACGAGGAGAAACTGTAGCGAGAAGAGCGAAAACGTTCGATGCACGAGTGACACGAGGTCGAGCTTTAATAAAACTGATACTCGACTGACCTACTCGACTACGGAAATCAGGAATAACCACTTTGATAATCTCAAACTAACAAAAGGACTGGTGACTATTTGAAAGAAAAACCGCTGTTCACTGAACATGCATTTTCAAAATGGCGGACACGCTTGCTTTCGACAAATTTCTTTGTGATGCAAATTTGCAAATGTTTAAAGATAAATTCGTAAGCGAAGGGGTGGAAAGAGTGCGTGACATCACGGATGTTTCAGATGATACTCTTACTGGTTTTGGGATGTCTAAAACTCAAATACAGCGATTGCGAAGGCTCTTCAAACTCTGGCAACTGGAAACCAGCATGTCAAAGCCCAGCGACCAAAGCATTCCCCCAAAGACAAAAGAAGTGGAGGGCAGGGTAAACGTTCATGTGCCTTTGAACTTTTTCAACTCAACAGGAGGAAATATTCTTCAAATATCGCGAAAACCGTTGGAAAAACGCTACTCGAAACTGTGGTACTCGAACCCAAACTCGCTGAAACAGACTTTAAACAATTCGTTTATTCTTGCCATGTGCTATGAAAGGGACCGTGACTTTAATAACATCCGTTTGCTCGAAGACTGGGCCAGGAAAGAGAGGGAACGAAGAATTTCAGTGCTGTTGTCTATCCATCCCTGTGATGTAAATTTGGCAAAGGAATCTGTATACATCAAACAAAAGTCAGTACCTTGGATGTGGAATCAGTTAAAAAAGAATTATCCTATGGCTGCCACTCTATCAGCAGACACAAAAACCTTTTCTGGATCAGCTGCAAAGGATATACTTTTTTACTATGATGGTGTCAAAGAATTAGAAGAGAGTGTGAACAGAGTGTTAAAAATGGCAGAGGATGGCTTGTCTGAAACCACAGACAGTGGTATGAAAATGAAAGAATCGTTTAAAGGTGCACACCAATGGTATTCTGAAGTTTTACCACAGATCACTGAACTTCAAAACAGAGTGGCAACAGACCTTGCTAGAATATCCACACTCAAAGCAATTGTTGTAAGCAAGTACCATATGGAAGAGACAGTGAAAGTCATTGCTGAAAGAAAACGAAAGAAAAATGCACGGAAAGAGAAAAGAAAGAAATTAAAGCAGACAGAATCATCATTGAACAGCAGTTCAACCAAAAGCATTGGGCAAAAAGGACAGAAACTGGTGTCCTATTTTGCCAAAACAGACACAGTTGATGAGGCCCAAGTAAACAGTCAATGCAAGGCAAACACCATGGGGGAAGATGGTAGTTCAGTTATCAATGAGGATATGGTTTCAGAGGAAAGTGTTTCCCTCCAAGCAAGCACTCAGTGCAAGCCAAACACCATGGGGGAAGATGATAGTTCAGTCATTAATGAGGATATGGTTTCAAAGGAAAGTGTTTCCCTCCAAGCAAGCACTCAATGCAAGCCAAACACCATGGGGGAAGATGACAGCTCAGTTATTAATGAGGATATGGTTTCAGAGGAAAGTGTTTCCCTCCAAGCAAGCACTCAGTGCAAACCAAACTCTGAAGAAATATATGTTACTTCAGATGTTAGTGAGGGTATGGCTGCAAAAGAATGTACATCCCTTCATCAAAACTTTGAAGAAAAATGGGATATATTTGATAACCAATCTGAAATAGGCACAGACAGTTCAGAAACAGACAGTGACTCGTCTGCTGATGAGTTTTCTGCTATTGATCCATTACATGAGGATAATGTGGAATACATTTAACTTTAAACAGTTTATAATATATTAGTATATACCACAAAAGTGAATAGTGCTTTCGCTCTATAATAGTTAACTATTCACCTTGACTTGACTTGACTTATCTTATGCATCTCCTAATCTGTTTTCATTTAATAATAGGTGCTGATTTATGATAAAAAATATTTGTTATGAAAAAAGTGCTCAGTCAAACCGACTACAAACTGTTAAGGGATTTTCCCTAAAAATCCTGTACATCGAGACAATATTGGGCACTTTTTTCATAACAAATAGTTAATTGCTGATTTATGATGATAAAAATACATTATGATTAATTATTATCTGATCACAGGTAAACCACTAGGGATTGTGGAACACAAGTGTTGTTGTTTTAGTTATTAGTCATCGCATGAACATTAATTGGTAAAGGATTGATGCTTTTCTATTAAGAATGTAAGCTGGTGCAGCAAGTGGGAACATAGTGATCCAACCTTAATTTTTACCAGATGATAAACTTTATTCCTGCCACAAACAAAGGAATCATTTGTGAAACTATACAAAAATACAGTCCTTGTTTGTATGAATAAATAGAGAGTTCTTGTTTGTATTACAGAATCTTGGAGATTAAGCTGTTATTAAACAATGTTCAGTGTTTTTCCATGTAAGTGACTGGCTTCTGACAAGGGATTATTCTCTTGTTTATGAAACATCATGCATTTACTGCGCCTTTCAATAATGGTTGAGTTTTACACTGCCGTCAATCACTGTAGCAGAAGCTTAAGAAACAAAGTAGCTTAGTTCAACAGGGTCAAAAGGTCGCATTCGTACACAGTGATTGGTGGATTTTGTGGACTTTGTTTGATTGACGGCAGGAAAAAACGCAACCGTTAGTTGAGATTTAAATTTCATGAGTCTCCATTTTATTGAAAGGGGTAGTAAATAGCAATGATGAGTATAATATACTGCAATTGTTAAGTTTAAATATTTAATGCGCCAGAAACTAAAATGACTGCCACACAGAATTTTCTTTTCCACTGAAGAAGGGGCAGTAGCCTCGAAACGTATGGAACTTTTTAGTTTCTGGCGCATTAACTATTTAAACTTAACAACTGCAGTATATGTTTATATGTGCTACACAGTTTAGTCACATATTTTTTTGAAATTACCTAATGATGAGTGTAGCTGAGTTTTATCAAATTTCTTGAATCAACTTTTGACAGAAATTTGATAAGTTAGAGAAGTAAAAAATTGTTGATATTTAATTCCTTTGATTTACCAAATAACCCAGCTGAGTATATTCTTGTACTTTCAATCTGGAGGTCTCACGTTAAGATTTTAAATTTAAGTTTTCGAACTAATTTTTTTTTCATGAATAGCTGTTAACTTCGTTTGTGTGGCTCTTTTGCAAACTTTTTTTTTTATACATATTGCGTTTGCAAACATTTTATTTTGTCTTTTCAGGCTCTGCAAACAATTTTTTTCAATATTTCTCATACCCCCCCTCCAGAAAAATAATGGTCCGTCCCTAAGTGGATTTTAATGAATTTTCCCGCGATGTTTTCGTGAGACTAACTCATAGCGGTAAGGGAATTAATCAACATTCTCTTCTACTAAACAATATTGAGACAAAAATAAAGAAAACGTAAGATTTTGCCGACAGCAATATAACTCAGGACTTTGATATTGATAAGAGCGGCTTTTCGTGAAGTCAGCATTGACAAGTACCACACGTGCACCCAAAGTAGGACACCTAAAGTGGGCCGCCCAAAATTCCGGCATCCGGGACGGAAGTTGTCAGGAGTTGTTTTAGACGTATAAAAGGCCCTATTCCTCTGCCTTCCTCTGCCTTCTCGCCGAATGACTGACTGGCTAACAATTTGCCACGATCAGGTCCAAGAAAAGCCAAGGACGTTCCTATTTCCGGCTGCATTTCATGCCATTTTTCAGTCGGCCGTCGAGTGTCTTTGTATATAAATACTAAGACATCCGACTTGCATTTTTCTTTGTTATTTGTGATGAAAAAAGGCTTGCTTGTTGTTGTCCATCTCCCAAACACTTGCACACTGACCCAACAAAATATTCCGCCAAAATACAAAGCAAAAGACGTGACTTGTTTTTACCGGTCACGGGTTTACTTCAATCATTGTCAGAACTTTTGAGCGGTCTGTGTATGAAATCCCGGAATTAAAGTGGACCTACATTAAAGCAAGGTTTAACCAGCGACTGCAATGAAAATGTAAGCTATTGAACAGTATACGTTCCTTCGATGCTTCTATTTTGCTGTAAAAGGTGATTTAAACTTTTGAGTCTGTCGATGAAGCCCAATTCCCTGTGTGACCACTGATTAAAATGAGCTACTGAGCAGAAACGTGCTCAGTGTCCGATTTTCGGTCAACCAGCCAAAGCGGCCATTTTCACATTTAATCAGATCTAACCATTAGCAAACATTTAAAAGAACTGTGCCTTGTTCCTTGTCAGATACCACTGTGTAACTTGAATTGAATACACATTTTCTTATGTGTAACCTCAGAAGGATGAAGGAGTTCATATTGGGTCGGCTTTCAACTCCCAGCCAGTTATGGAGACATGAAGTGCTCAGTGATCAACTTTCGGTCAACCATGCGGTTTAATTTGCCAAAGCGGCCATTTTACATTATCAGATCTAACCATTAGCAAACTTTTAAAAGAACTGTACCTTATTCCTTGTCAGATACCACTGTGTAACTTGAATTGAATACACATTTTCTTATGTGTAACCTCAGCAGGATGAAGGAGTTCATATTGGGTTAACCTTTCAACACCCAGACAGTTATGGAGACTCATGAAGTGTAGTTCTAACATTTGAGTCTGTGGACGAAATCCTCTGGTGTGACCATTCAAATGAAATCTCTTCGGCAGTACTTTTGCATGGTACCATTTGTTTTTCAATATTTTACAAAATGAAATTTGGCAATGGGATTTTTCTTGAATTTGATATTTAATTGGCACTATTAGAAGTTATTAAAGGGTAAAAGTGATATTAGAACTTTTTATTTCTAACGTGCTATCTACCTTTATAATCGTTGGATATCATAATGACAGTGTCTGCGCGCTACGACACTTTTCGATAATTTTAATCAGTAATTAAAACTCAGTATATAAACAAATATAATCTCTGATAGTCTTGTACATAGTTTGAATATTTGCCATTCTCAGTTCATCGGTTTAACCGATCAGCAGTGATGAACTCACCACCACACACTTAGACCAAATGAATGAGGAACATGTGTAATGTCACTCAGTCATTTCTTTAAATACTCCACACTCAAGGCTCATTACTTCAATACGACTACCTCTTTTATTTCGCCAGTCTAAATTTTAATATTTTTTCATTTATCAAATCGACCAATTTTGTTTGAGAAATTTCTTTGGATTTTTTGCTCGTTTACTGATAAAAACGGTGTTGATCAGTTTTCCAGAGCCATTGACGTGTGCGCTTTATCCTATCATATCATAACTTAATGTCATTCTTCGCCGATTCATGTTCATCGACAATATCCTAAGCCTCAATTATGATATTAATTAAATACACTTCGTGCCCTTTGGCACATAACTCAGTGAGGCTTTTACAAGAAGCGACAAAGAGCGGTGCGATCAACTGTCTGTAGTCTGTCTGAAAATGCAGTTTCCCACGACCCCGTGACACTCTTTTAACTGTATAAGCAGTCAAAAAGACAAAAAAACTGATTGAAAAAGAACACTGAGTGCAACCGCAGGAAAGTACCGGCGGATCCACAATCTCGGACGGAATAAAACGCCGAGAAATGAGACCTTCCATCGACCCGATCCAGAGATGAATTCGCGGCTATATTAAAAACCAAAACGGCCATTTCTTTTCCTTTACTGAAATGGAGGAAGGGGTTGTCTTAATTTTTCATTTGAATTGTCCAAGACTGCAGACCTCATCTTAAGGGGGAAGGAAGAGGAAAGTGAAAATGTTAGAAACTGAAAAACTATTCGGCCCTTAACCCATACATTTTGCAAGATAAAGAAGGGGAGGGGGGCACTCCCCTTGATTTGCCACTGAATACTCCCCAGAAGCTTCCATTTGATTGTTTATGCTTGGAGTCTTCCACCACAGACTTGAAAGTTATAACCACACCTTGTACTGCTACTACAGCATAATAGTCACAATAGACGACAGTACGACAACAAATTCAGACTGCTTATTATCTTTGATAACAATGGTGACATTAATGTATGTCATCCATGGATTTAAAAGATTTAACCACTGACCATGTGCATGTACAGCATAACCTAAACAGCACCGCAGTATTGCTCAATAGCTTTCATTTGAAAAGTCACACTATACCATTAAATCACAGACTCCGGGAAAAATTGAGATAAAACTACGATAAGTTTTAACTTAAAAGTGCGATGTACTTTCAATTTATGAGAACCTCGCTTTTATCTGCTGTGAGAAACTTAATTTTCTTAAAGTGATTATGGGACTTGTAAGTTGTATGTTTTTGTTTGCTTTTTTATTGAAATTGTACATGTTCTTCAGCAAATTAAGCTGATAAAATGAAATACCGATAAATCAAAGTAACTGCTCCTCATTATTCAAGTTTTAAAAATCAATGTTTTGGTTATGTCACCAGTGAGAATAGCCCATGTACAGCCTATTTTCCTGAGGCGAGGGGGAGACTGTATACAGGCTACAGTGAACAATACGGCATAACGACGTAATAAGAACATAACGACACGAGGAAAACACTGATCTTTTCTTTATGTCGTTTTATGACGTTTATGTCCATGTCCCCGCCCCTTTTTTCTAGGCCCTCTATACCTAGCAGAGTAACATTGTCAGTGCACCACGCGCGTAAAGTATTTGCGAAAGATGATCATTATCTCTCTTGAAAGCAAATACAAAGTCAACTGTTGACAAGATCTCCCTAATTTGTTTATAGATTACTAGCCTATTTATTCACATGTTAGTCAGTCGCGAAGCTTGGTGAACGGAAAAGCATCGCGAGATGAACAGTAACTGTTGAGCAATATTAAACCGGAAAAGAACGCTCAAAAATTAAATCTTTAAAAAACAAAAGATCAGGGACGTAGCTAAACTTCGAGACACAGATGGTCGCACTTGGACAAGATTATGAACTAATTGGATTATAAACTTATCGATTCGTTTACTGACGTAATTGGGGCATTTCGATCTTAGGGCTTAGGGTCCTCGTACCATGCGCTCTGATCTCTTAAGTTACAATTCTGAGTCAAACTTTTGGCCGCCATTTTTGGTTCACCTAAAGGGCTGGAAATAAAGTTTCCGTTTGGTTATGCGCATTTATAACAATTTAACGTAAAAAAAATACACTTCCATGGCATCAAAGGCCTAAAATTCTACTTAACCTATAAAATTAAATCTTCCAATATTAAACTTTTCCCAGTTCAAATTATAACATAACAATTTGCACGCCAAATATACTTTGACCTTGGTATGATTTAGACATGGGTAAAAATATGAACAACAACTTCATAAAATAAATTTTCTTTATTTACAGGTAAAATTAGTGTTTTGAAAGAGTGTTTTGAAAAAAGAAAACCCTGAATTTACAGCTGACTAATTAAAATGCAAATCAATGATATCCTACATTTCAACACAATAACATTTTCTTCTTCAAGGCATTGTCTTCCAACCTCTATGTACAAAAGACTTAACTCATTTCCTGTGTTTATACATTTGCTTTTGTGTTGAACTCTTTGAGGGCAAATAACCAGAAGTAATTGTTTTTACCCTTACAATCCCAGACTAAATTATGGAGACATGTATTGCAGTTCTAACTTTTGAGTCTGTGGAAGAAATCCTATGGTGTGACCATTCAAATGAAACCTCTTCAGCAGTACTTTTGCATGGAACCATTTGTTCTAACTTTTAAGTCTGTGGATGAAATCCTACATTGTGACCATTCAAATGAAACCTCTTCAGCAGCACTTTTACATGGTACCATTTGTTTTGAAATATTTTACAAAATGAAACTTGACATTTTTCTTGAATTATTGTTTTTGGCACCCTCGGGAGTTAAAAGGATTGTATCACGAGGTTCCACGCGCGGCACTGTTCACTATTCTTGAACCGGAATTTTGGACATATCACTGTTAAAAGTGATTTTTTTCTTTCTTTTGGCTATCAAAACGGATTTTTTGATTCAACAAATACCTCCACTTCTCGACGGCCTTTTTGAATTTGCGGAATCAAACTTGAAAAGTGGGCCGACGTTTTCAAGTTTCGACCTCGTGATACTATCCCTTTATAGGGTTGCTGACAAGAAAATCCAGAAAATTGCTTTTTGATTGCAAAACAAGAAGCACACTAAAAAACTTTTTACACTCTGTTTTGATTAATTTCAACTCATGATTTTTACATAAATATCTTTGGTCTGGGGTTAGGACAAAGTCCATGCATTTTTACAAGGCATAAAACACGCACTGAGTTTTCTAGACGAAGAAATAAGTTCTTCTAAATTCCTGAAACGCGATACTCGCAAACTAAACAATTCTCTACAATTTTTTTGTTAGATATTTATGATATCAGATGCATGCCCAGACATCTTGCCCCAAGAGGCTGAAAAATTGAATAAATCACAAACTGGCTGTTACATAAAAAAAGCATTTACATGTATAAGGCGTTTCTTGTCGACATTGTTCTACAAAAATCAATTAATGTGTCGTACATTTGTTATTCGCACCTCCATTGTTCTCTCCAAATCACTGTCGATTTTTCGCTCGGGCCGTAGAAATGCCATCAAGACAGCACTTGTAGTAGTGTCCCTTCAACTGCGGTTTGATGCAGAAACGTTCAAATTGAATCATTAGTCGTTGCATCCCACGTGAGGCCTTACCCCGATATTGGAACTTTTGTCTATCGTAGTGCTCCATATTCCGGTATTTAGCGCTGTACATGCGATCCGCCAAACAAAAAAGCTTTCGCTTTGCAGCACGATAGCCGATTCTGCAGCAACGCTTTTCTAGGTGTCTTCTATGCGACATCTGCCGTACCAGATCGATTTTGACACGGCGTGGAATCATGGACGGTTGGCTTGTTGCGTTCACGGTCCCCGCTCCAATCGACACTGATCCGTTGACCGAATTCTGCTCGTCCAATTCCGATGAGTTCGATTTTTCCGGATTCTTGCGATGCTTTGCCCCTTCACATAAAGAAAAAAAACATGGTTTTACACATGTAATTTTCGTCCTCTATCTTTTTGGATGTTTTTAACATATTACTTATTCATTATATCAACGGTTAGAAAACATTTACGCGGGATCAACTCTAACAATACGAGATCTTTGAACCTTTTGTTTCCAACCCACGTACTGCTCAGTTTGTCTGATGTTTTTAACATGGCGATCACGTCCAAAATAATTTCAATTTTTTTCAACGTTTTTCAGTTTCATCTTTTAAGTCTTACAAAATCAGTTGATATGCATAAGTATTTCACAATCAATAAATCGATAAAATACAAAAGTGAGCACGCCTTTTGTGGTATTTTGCGGTGGTTGAACGCGGGAGTAAAGGAAAAGCTTCGTTCGCGAACCGGAGGCAGAAATCAATGAAATTCCTTCGTAGTAAATCAGTGAATATTTACGCACTTTTACCCGAGGGCACAACAAAGAACATAAATTTAATTTAAGTAAGCTTACCTCGCCTCGCCTGGCTAAGTTCAGACAAGCAGATGAAAATCAGGACGATGAAAATCTTGGTTACGAAATTCATGGCTTCACAACAATCGAGCAGTACTAAAAAGCAAGATTACAATCTTTTAGAAGAAACTGAGATTCGCTTCGCGATCGTGCTACGATTCCTTGTCGTAACAACGGACAGTCTCTGGTGTAAAAACAGTGCCTTCGACGGTTGGTAGATCTATTCAGCACGCGTACACAACCTCATCAACAATCTATGAACGAATTCCCCTGACACTGTGTGAAATTAGAGCCTCGCAAATAAACACTCGCTGTCGAAAGAAACCATGCGAAACATCCCGCAAAAGGAAATCACTCGGGTAGGGAGGGGGAATTTTTCACGCACCTCAAAATCTGTCAATCTCTGACTGGTCTATTCAGCTTTGGTGGGCTTTACTTGAAAAGTACTCGATAACCTGTGGTTATGATACAAGCGGATGTTTACAAAGGAAAATTCAAGAACACAGGAAGTCCAAAATGTATATTCGTCCACTGCCTACCCCCCTTGATTGCAACGCGACTTGAATCTTCAATTAGAAAGTGACATCCTTTGTTGATTTGGCCGCAGCTTTAGCGGATGATATTGTTACGATGGCCGTCTGAAGTGAATTTAATCACGAAAATACATTTTTTAATTGTATATATGCTCTCCATGCGGGCGAAATCAAAGTTCTTGTTTACACAAGTTTACATGAAGAAGCGCATATCGGGGGAAGTGATATTAGAATGTAATATTTATCAAAAATTAAAATACAGTATTTTCGCGCGATTTGTTTAAAAATTCCTGCAGTCCAATTTTAGACAAGGAAATGGCATTTTCACAGGGATATTTAAAGCATTTACTGACAATAACCTCCCGCTTGGAGCAAAACAAACTATGCTTGTGACAGAAATTAAGTCGATTTAGGGCAGGCTTTGTCTTTTGTAATCCTGATTATGTTAAAACCGAGAATTAAACTTGTAATCACGCAAATGTAAATCGCTGACGTTTCACAGCCGACTGGAAAAACGTGGCAAACTTCAGGAAAAGTGAAAGTGATATAGTGAGTATATTAAAAATTCTGTCGACCTTTTTTATAAACAATCAGGCTTCAACGCTTAACGGAAAATTAACCCGTTTTCTAAGTTATTTAACCCAATACTATAATGAGCGGCTTATTAAAAACTGTATCGCAATTAATTACTATACTACTATATAAGTGTCAGGTACTTAATAAAATACATTTTGACAAAACCCACGTTTAACTCCCGTTAACTGTGCCCTCCGAGAATCATGTCTAAGTAATATGATCGACGAATTTTAATACCTGACTAAATCGGGAAACAAAAGAACAGTTTATTACACAGCAGTAGTTGCTGAAAAAAAGACTGAAAGTCTCCGTCCTTTTGAATGAGCAATATCGCGACGTCAAAACAAGTTTAAAACTTCAGTACAGTACCGCGGCATGTTGGAGCCATCTCCAAAGCAACTAAAGACAATAAAAGGCACACCCTTTCTCGTTCAAAAGTAGTTGCTTGATGAACTTTGTGACACATTCCGCGACATCAAGGATCAACACTGATCAAGAGACATGAAGAAAATAACTTGCGTATTTTCTCGACTGTGATGACGTATATGCGACAGATCAATTTAATTTGTTTGCTCACAGAGCCAATAAAAGCAAGTTGGAAGAGCTATGGAAAACAAACTGATGTTTCCTCTCTGCGAAAAGGATGTTTATTCAGTTAGCTTATCATTATGAAAGCACGCGACAAGCATAAAGGTTAGGTAGACTGACTGAAACATTTGGTTTTAATAAAAAAACAATCGTTTATAATATGAAGAAAGATAAGTGAATTGAACAATTAAACTTCTATATCCCCTTTGTATACGTAAATTGACAGTATACGATACGATAATTTATAGAGTCGCTTGTCTGATACGTAAATCGCTGATGTGTTCATTGCAAAGAGCAAGGCTATTTTTAGATTTTTGCGTCCGAAAATACACTCACAGTTCATTGAAAATGATTTCCCGCCGGAATTTGACTATAGTTCTGAGTTCCGGAAAATTTAACTAAACAAAAGTCAGTTGATATAGCCTTGTATATATATAGCTGTGGAAATACAAGACGATCCGAATACATACGAAGGATTTTTTTGAAACAGTTTTGAATTATTATGACTAGTGTCGACGTTCGAGGAAGTTACGCGATTGTTCTTTCGACAAGGAGTGGCAACACAACATTAATTGATTAGTAATTTTCATGACCATCGAACTGAAGTGGCAGAAAATATCTGGTTCAAAAGGCAGCTCTCCAACTGGTTTGATAACAGAACTTTAAAAGTCAGACTGTACAAAACTAAATAAGTAGCCGGTACTACTTGATTTTTACAAAAGTTAAGAAAAATTTCAAGGCTATATGACAAGCAAAACTGGGATTTGTTTTCTTCTGAGGGATTCTTCCGAAAACGCTAGGAGAAAAAAGAAAACGCTCAGATTGCCAAATCAGGAAATACTCGGCATCGTTTTTCAATAACAATAACAGTAAATTCAGGCATTTGTGCGCAACTAAACTTCAAGGCTTGGAACAATCCGGACGGAAAGGTAACTGCTTCTTGCTCAACTGCAACACTGTTTTGTCTTAAAACGTTATTTTTGTTGCGGAATGTTATGTCAGTCCGCAGCAAGGTGTCAATAATCCAATAAAATAAACAGCTTTAAGAGAAAAAGTTACTCAAGGTGCAGTCGGCTTTTTTGACTTCTCATCTCCTAAGCAGAAAAATATCGTTTATTTATTCGCTTTAGTGGGTTGTGAAATTAGCGTAAATTCCTGAGAAAGAAATTAGGTGGCATTTTAAATCCACTTGAGTATTCGTGAAGCTAAAAAATGTTCTGTTATGGATACTGAGTAGAAACGGGGAACTGAATAACTTATTCTTACTCTTTTATAGCTTTCTCGTATCTCCGAAGTAGCCATAGATATACGATAAACTGATTTGCAGTAGCTCGCCTCGGCCGGCGAGATGCAATTTTAACAGGTGAAATGGTCTCCTAATGGAAAAGAAATTCACTGTAATCCTACGAGAATAGCATTAGATAATGTCCTTATTAAATTTCAGCCGGATTATTAAGGAGTTAATTCAGAAATTTGTACGTTAAGTTTTTCAATAACAAACACTCAATTTGATAAGAACTGAATTCAAAAATTTGTACGCAACTGAACTTAAACCCGCAAGAAACTGATTTGTTTTCATCGGCTGAGTTTATAAGGTAACTGAATTATCCACCGTAAAGAGTTTCAAAAGAATGAATCTCTCTACGGTGGCCAATGTCCTTATTAAAGGGGCAGTAACACGAGGTTCCACGCGCGGCACTGTTCACTATTCTTGCACCGGAATTTTGGACATATCACTGTTAAAAGTGATTTATTCTTTCTTCCGGCTATCAAAACGGATTTTTTGATTCAACAAATACCTCCACTTCTCGACGGCCTTTTTGAATTTGCGGAATCAAACTTGAAAACTGGGCCGACGTTTTCAAGTTTCGACCTCGTGATACTGCCCCTTTAACTAGGCTAATCAGTTGATAAAACAAACCAAGTTTTCGCGTTTCACTCCCACCCCCCCCCCCCCCCCAAAAAAAAAAGCCGGAACTCTTACCCCTTTATAAACTTAAATCCACCCGCTAAAACAATGAAAAGATTTTTGCTTCTTACCCACCACTGTCAACATTCTTTTGTCTCAAGACATTTTTTTTGTTGTATTAAAATATCATATCACGACCCAGCAAGGTGTCAATAATCCAATAAACTGAAGCAGCTTTTAATAAGAGAAAAAGTTATTCTTGGGTCTGTCGGCTTTTTGACTTCACATCTCCACTCTTAAGCTAAAAAATGTTTATTCTTTTGCTTAGATTGTGAAACAAGCGTAAATTCCTGAGAAATAAAATTAGGCTGAATTTTTAATCCACGGCTAACTAACAAGTACTCGTGGAGCTGAAAAATGTTGCTGTGCATGCACTGTGAAAAGAGCTTGCACGTATACTGGGGGGGGGGGGGGGTACTCCCTTATATACGCTATATAGGCATGTGCCGCCCGATAGGGTAGGGTTTTTGAGGTGCTCAGTCCTTAAATACGGTATCCTTTTTGGTATTTTTGGTATTGTGATCCTTAGATATTCCTTAGATGGGGTCACTAAATTGCAGTATCTACCCAAACGCGCAAAACGAAAAAGTTATGGTCTGTCAAAACTGTACTACACGCCTGAATACACGTTTGAAAGTTAAACAAAACGATTTTAAAAGGACGTTTATAGCTTGTATTGCTGTATTGCGCTCATTTCTTGATTTTGGGCCTTAGAAAGGGTATCAAATCTCGATTTTCTACCCTTAAGTAGGGTCAGGGTTTGAGAACGTTGGCGGCACACACCTATCCTAAAATGTCGGGAGTACCCCCCCCCCCCCCCCCCCCCCCCCCCCCCCCCCCGCGGGACGACGGACGACATACTGAGTATGAGGACATACTGAGTATGAGTACCGAATATTGTTTCGGTTAGAAACGGGGGGACTGAATAACATGTTTTTGTTAAAGGAATGAGACATTCTTTATAAGTTTCGATTTTGAGTAAGGCAAACAGAATCCTATATAGTGTCCATGTTATACAAATGTCATAAGTTTTGCAAAGAAAACTCAGTGCAAGAAACAAGGCATTGCCTCATCATGATTCGTGTAGCCGTCCCACGACACGGTGAACATGACCAGTTAGCTTGACTAATTTTTGTACACGAGCTTATTTTTGTTGGACACAATTAGCCCACTCGTACTTACTCGTGTACTCTGGGTTTTAAAATGCCAGTGCAGTGCGATCAAATTTTCACTGAATTCATTTTTCAGTGTGCATTTTTCGGAAGGATAAAATGTATTTAGTAACAGTTTAGTAACCTGTCCAAACCGTTTTTCAATCCGATCAGCGGGAAAACGGTTTTTATCCGCCTTACTTTTCGCATTTGCACGGTCGCTATTAAATTTGCATGTTCCTGCAGTTCAAAAAGATAGCCAGCGAAAGTGATGGCAAAGAACCAAAAATTCCTTGGAACTTCAGGAATATGCAAATTTAATAGCGACCTTGCAAATGCGAAAAGTACGGCCGATAAAAACTGAAAAACGGTTTGGACATGTTACTAAATACATTAAATCCTTCCGAAAAATGCACGAAAATGAAATTTACATTGAATTTGATCGAACTGGCATTCAACAGCCGCTTTGATCATAACTTCAATATAATTAATCACCGCTGCCATGGGAATCAGACACCCGGATATACGCACATGGATAATCAGCCTTCTTCAATAAACCGCACAAGAGTTGCGCCACACGCCGGTTCACGACATTTAACACGTAGTTAACGGCTTCCACTCCCAGGACGGTGGGCACCTAAAAGTCAGTTCAAGGAAATAACAAAAATTCTTTTTTTGTAATTTACCAGAAGCCCATTATAAACATTAACAATTATAAAGAACAGTACTGCTGAAAAGCTTTCGTTTGATTATTTTCACTTGTTTATGAATTTCATCAAAGCTCAAACTGAAATTTTCCAGAAAAAAATGTCAGAAAATTAAATTAGTGAATTTATCAGTTCGCACTTTATGTAAGAAGATAAGAATGTTGCCCTATTTTTGAAAGGGTAAACTAATTTGTCCTTTGTTCCAAATAATTAACCTTTCTACAGAATCGTGTCTTTTCCCTACTGTCCCCTAGATCGTTTATAATTGGATCCTAACTCGGACTGTAATCAGGGATTAAGCGAGTATTTGGGTGTGTTTAGCCTAGCCACAGTCCCATTAGTAAAGAATTCACACTTGCGGACTCATTTTAGTTCACCAGGAAAAACATTGTTATACCTCTCAAAAGCGCGCATGTTTGAAGATATTTAAACAAAATTTGTGCGCTGAAAATTAAGCTCTTGTCATAAAGTTGCAGTCGTATTTAATACATGGAGTTTGCAAAGATTCGGAAAGAAAAAAAATCAAATAATGGTTTCAAAACTCCCGGGGGATGGAGGGCGACTCCCGCTATAAAATGACGGGGTGAGAGTGTACGAATCTCGTTTGATGGGCGTGACTCAAACAGATTTTTAACCCTAAGCTAAATGGTACCAATTCTAAAAGTTCCTGTCACATCTTTTTTAGGCTCAATGCCCTAAACGGTACCGTGATAATTCCAACGGTGGTCATTTTAGGGGCACCGATCTACAAATTTTGACCTCTAATAAGTACGATGAGCACCCCGTCATTTTTATATGGAAGCCCACCCGTGACAAAACTATGCCCAAAGAAGTTCCAAACGCCAGTGATCCGGTAATTTTTAATACTGACGTCGACGTACACTAAACAATCGGAAATGGACTATTAATTAGTTGTTTAATCTTAGTAAAATCCAAGTTTCAAATGATCGACTTCTTATTATTATTTTAAATCCGTTTAGTTTTGTGTAGAGAAACGAAAAATTATTCCTAAGAGATTTTCCTTCTCCTGACGAAATTTAGTTCACGCTGAAGTGGCGTATTTCTTCATGAGTGGATAAGAGATAAGCTAAAGAAGTTATTATATGTGATATCTGACCGGACGCGCGCGAGGGAGATAACAAATTAAAGTATTGTTGACTGTCCCTTATTGCGATGATGTGAATGTCTGGTATGTGACCTGATAATAACGCGTGATCAAATATATTTCCGTGTCAATAAAATCGGAGTCCAATACTCTTATAATAACAGATTATGTTTGTCGTCATGCGACATCATGAGAATGATAATGAAGACAAATGGAGCATTTAGTAGTCCTGTTC